>CM055904.1:33279114-33879114 GCA_029582155.1 Panopea generosa
ACAGACTACAGAATCATTTAAAAAAGGATTTATAGGCAACTTCTTCCTTTATTTAAAATTTTGTTCGTGATATGGGACAGTTCGTACACTGTCAAGTGGTCTTAGGCGTTATTTCCGCTGCGGTCATTGGTTCGAGTTCAGGTCGGTGAAAACAAATAATATAAAACGAAAATGTAGTCTTACTTTCAAGAAAGAACAGTGTCATCATGATTAAGGTCTTCCTCATCCAATAATATTGGATTGCATATACATTGTATAACCTATGGCAATAAAACTCATTTAACAGTATATCATTTTCACTTCGGAAACATTTGTAATAACATTTAGAAACACGGGCACGTCATCGTTATACTATGTCTGTCACAAGCGGAATGCTTTGATTCTGAAATTTTGACTTCAAAATCAATAAACAACACGATACAAGCTCTTATTCAAGTACATATAATTAATATACTACAAGTTAAAATAAATGCAATAGTATATCTACCTAAAATTTCAGCCAAGTTCAAATTATCATCAGTCGTATGGATAAGGTCATATGGGATCACGGAACGGTCATCCATTATATCAATCTCATCACAAACAGTAGATGTCGGAACAGATCCAAGCGTTGTAACTCCTGGTCCTGATGTTGTTATTTCCGGTCCTGAAGTAACTCCTGGGCCTAAAGTTGTAACTGCTGGTCCTGATGTTACTCCTGGTCCAGATGTTGTTACTCCTGGTCCGGAAGTTACTCCTGGGCCTGACGTTGTAACTACTGTTCCTGATGTTACTCCTGGGCCGGATGTTACTCCTGGTCCCGATGTTACTCCTGGGCCTGATGTTACTCCTGGGCCTGATGATGTAACTACTGTTCCTGATGTTACTCCTGGGCCGGATGTTACTCCTGGTCCCGATGTTACTCCTGGGCCTGATGTTACTCCTGGGCCTGATGTTGTAACTCCTGGTCCTGATGTCACTCCTGGGCCTGATGTTGTTACTCCTGGTCCTGGTGTTACTCCTGGACCTGATGTTGTAACTCCTGGTCCTGATGTCACTCCTGGACCTGATGTTGTAACTCCTGGTCCTGATGTTACTCCTGGGCTTGATGTTGTAACTTCTGGTCCTGATGTTACTCCTGGGCCTGATGTTGTAAATCCTAGTCCTGATGTTGTTACTCCTGGTCCTGATGTTACTCCTGGGCCTGATGTTGTAACTCCTGGTCCTAATGTCACTTCTGGTCTTGATGTTGTAACTCCTGGTTCTGATGTTAATCCTGGACCAGATGTTGATACTCCTGGTCCTGATGTAGTAACTCCTGGTCCTGATGTTGCTCCTGGTCCTGATGTTGTAACACCTGGTCCTGATGTCACTCCTGGACCTGATGTCACTCCTGGGCCTGATGATGTACCTCCTGGTCCTGATGTCACTCCTGGGCCTGATGTTGTAACTCCTGGTCCTGATGTTACTCCTGGGCCTGATGTTGTTACTCCTGGTCCAGATGTTACTCCTGGTCCTGATGTTGCTCCTGGACCAGATGTTGATACTCCTGGTCCCGATGTTGTAACTCCTGGTGCTGATGTTACTACTGGTCCTGATGTTGTAACATCTGGTCCTGATGTCACTCCTGGACCTGATGTTTCTCCAGGGCCTGCTGTTGTAACTCCTGGTCCGGATGTTACTCCTGGTCCTGATGTTACTCCTGGGCCTAATGTTGTAACTCCTGGTCCTGATGTCACTCCTGGGCCTGATGTTGTAACTCCTGGTCCAGATGTTACTCCTGGTCCTGATGTTACTCCAGGGCCTGCTGTTGTAACTCCTGGTCCGGATGTTACTACTGGTCCTGATGTTACTCCTGGGCCTGATATTGTAACTCCTGGTCCGGATGTTACTCCTGGTCCTGATGTTACTCCTGTGCCTGATGTTGTAACTCCTGGTCCTGATGTTACTCCTGGGCCTGATGTTGTAACTTCTGGTCCTGATGTTACTCCTGGGCCTGATGTTGTAACTCCTGGTCCTGATGTTACTCCTGGACCAGATGTTGTAACTCCTGGTCCTGATGTTACTCCTGGGCCTGATGTTGTAACTGCTGGTCCAGATGTTACTCCTGGTCCTGATGTTACTCCAGGGCCTGATGTTGTAACTCCTGGTTCGGATGTTACTCCTGGTCCTGATGTTACTCCTGGGCCTGATGTTGAAAATCCTGGTCCTGATGTCACTCCTGGGCCTGATGTTGTAACTCCTGGGCCTGATGTTGTAACTCCTGGGCCTGATGTTCTAACTCCTGGTCCTGATGTTACTCCTGGGCCTGATGTTGTAACTCCTGGGCCTGATGTTACTCCTGGGCCTGATGTTGTAACTCCTGGTCCTGATGTTACTCCTGGACCAGATGTTGATACTCCTGGTCCTGATGTTGTAACTCCTGGTGCTGATGTTACTCCTGGTCCTGATGTTGTAACATCTGGTCCTGATGTCACTCCTGGACCTGATGTTTCTCCAAGGCCTGCTGTTGTAACTCCTGGTCCGGATGTTACTCCTGGTCCTAATGTTACTCCTGGGCCTAATGTTGTAACTCCTGGTCCTGATGTCACTCCTGGGCCTGATGTTGTAACTCCTGGTCCAGATGTTACTCCTGGTCCTGATGTTACTCCAGGGCCTGCTGTTGTAACTCCTGGTCCGGATGTTACTCCTGGTCCTAATGTTACTCCTGGGCCTAATGTTGTAACTCCTGGTCCTGATGTCACTCCTGGGCCTGATGTTGTAACTCCTGGTCCAGATGTTACTCCTGGTCCTGATGTTACTCCAGGGCCTGCTGTTGTAACTCCTGGTCCGGATGTTACTACTGGTCCTGATGTTACTCCTGGGCCTGATGTTGTAACTCCTGGTCCGGATGTTACTCCTGGTCCTGATGTTACTCCTGTGCCTGATGTTGTAACTCCTGGTCCTGATGTTACTCCTGGGCCTGATGTTGTAACTTCTGGTCCTGATGTTACTCCTGGGCCTGATGTTGTAACTCCTGGTCCTGATGTTACTCCTGGACCAGATGTAGTAACTCCTGGTCCTGATGTTACTCCTGGGCCTGATGTTGTAAGTCCTGGTCCAGATGTTACTCCTGGTCCTGATGTTACTCCAGGGCCTGATGTTGTAACTCCTGGTTCGGATGTTACTCCTGGTCCTGATGTTACTCCTGGGCCTGATGTTGTAACTCCTGGTCCTGATGTCACTCCTGGGCCTGATGTTGTAACTCCTGGGCCTGATGTTGTAATTACTGGTCCTGATGTTACTCCTGGGCCTGATGTTGTAACTCCTGGGCCTGATGTTACTCCTTGGCCTGATGTTGTAACTCCTGGTCCTGATGATACTCCTGGGCCTGATGTTGTAAATCCTAGTTCTGATGTTGTTACTCCTGGTCCTGATGTTACTCCTGAGCCTGATGTTGTAACTCCTGGTCCTAATGTTACTCCTGGGCCTGATGTTGTAACTCCTGGTCCTGATGTTGTAACTCCTGGTCCTGACGTTGTAACTCCTGGTTCTGATGTTAATCCTGGACCAGATGTTGATACTCCTGGTCCTGATGTAGTAACTCCTGGTCCTGATGTTACTCCTGGTCCTGATGTTGTAACACCTGGTCCTGATGTCACTCCTGGACCTGATGTCACTCCTGGGCCTGATGATGTACCTCCTGGTCCTGATGTCACTCCTGGGCCTGATGTTATAACTCCTGGTCCTGATGTTACTCCTGGGCCTGATGTTGTTACTCCTGGTCCAGATGTTACTCCTGGTCCTGATGTTGCTCCTGGGCCTGATGTTGTAACTCCTGGTCCTGATGTTACTCCTGGACCAGATGTTGATACTCCTGGTCCTGATGTTGTAACTCCTGGTGCTGATGTTACTCCTGGTCCTGATGTTGTAACATCTGGTCCTGATGTCACTCCTGGACCTGATGTTTCTCCAGGGCCTGCTGTTGTAACTCCTGGTCCGGATGTTACTCCTGGTCCTGATGTTACTCCTGGGCCTAATGTTGTAACTCCTGGTCCTGATGTCACTCCTGGGCCTGATGTTGTAACTCCTGGTCCAGATGTTACTCCAGGTCCTGATGTTACTCCAGGGCCTGCTGTTGTAACTCCTGGTCCGGATGTTACTACTGGTCCTGATGTTACTCCTGGGCCTGATGTTGTAACTCCTGGTCCGGATGTTACTCCTGGTCCTGATGTTACTCCTGTGCCTGATGTTGTAACTCCTGGTCCTGATGTTACTCCTGGGCCTGATGTTGTCACTTCTGGTCCTGATGTTACTCCTGGGCCTGATGTTGTAACTCCTGGTCCTGATGTTACTCCTGGACCAGATGTTGTAACTCCTGGTCCTGATGTTACTCCTGGGCCTGATGTTGTAACTCCTGGTCCAGATGTTACTCCTGGTCCTGATGTTACTCCAGGGCCGGATGTTGTAACTCCTGGTTCGGATGTTACTCCTGGTCCTGATGTTACTCCTGGGCCTGATGTTGTAACTCCTGGTCCTGATGTCACTCCTGGGCCTGATGTTGTAACTCCTGGGCCTGATGTTGTAACTCCTGGTCCTGATGTTACTCCTGGGCCTGATGTTGTAACTCCTGGGCCTGATGTTACTCCTGGGCCTGATGTTGTAACACCTGGTCCTGATGTTACTCCTGGGCCTGATATTGTAAATCCTGGCCCTGATGTTGTTACTGCTGGTCCTGATGTTACTCCTGGACCTGATGTTGTAACTCCTGGTCCTGATGTTGTAACTGCTGGTCCTGATGTCACTCCTGGTCCTGATGTTGTAACTCCTGGTCCTGATGTTACTCCTGGACCAGATGTTGATACTCCTGATCCTGATGTTGTTACTCCTGGTCCTGATGTCACTCCTGGGCCTGATGTTGTAACTCCTGGTCCTGATGTTACTCCTGGGCCTGATGTTGTAAATCCTGGTCCTGATGTTGTTACTCCTGGGCCTGATGTTGTAACTCCTGGTCCTGATGTTACTCCTGGGCCTGATGTTGTAACTCCTGGTCCAGATGTTACTTCTGGTCCTGATGTTACTCCAGGGCCTGCTGTTGTAACTCCTGGTCCGGATGTTATTCCTGGTCCTGATGTTACTCCTGGGCCTGATGTTGTAACTCCTGGTCCTGATGTCACTCCTGGGCCTGATGTTGTAACTCCTGGTCTTGATGTTGTAACTCCTGGTCCTGATGTCACTCCTGGGCCTGATGTTGTAACTCCTGGTCTTGATGTTGTAACTCCTGGTCCTGATGTCACTCCTGGTCCTGATGTTGTAACTCCTGGTCCTGATGTTACTCCTGGACCAGATGTTGATACTCCTGATCGTGATGTTGTTACTCCTGGTCCTGATGTTACTCCTGGTCCTGATGTTGTAACACCTGGTCCTGATGTCACTCCTGGACCTGATGTTGTAACACCTGGTTCTGATGTCACTCCTGGACCTGATATTGTAACTCCTGGGCCTGATGTTTTAAATCCTGGTCCTGATGTTGTAACACCTGGTCCTGATGTCACTCCTGGACCTGATGTCTCTCCTGGGCCTGATGTTGTACCTCCTGGTCCTGAGGTTACTCCTGGGCCTGATGTTGTACCTCCTGGTCCTGATGTTACTCCTGGGCCTGATGTTGTAACTCCTGGTCCAGATGTTACTCCTGGTCCTGATGTTACTCCTGGGGCTGATGTTGTAACTCCTGGTCCTGATGTTACTCCTGGACCAGATGTTGATACTCCTGGTCCTGATGTTGTTACTCCTGGTCCTGATGTTACTCCTGGACCTGATGTTGTAGCCCCTGGTCTTGATGTTACTCCTGGGCTTGATGTTGTAACTCCTGGTCCAGATGTTACTCCTGGTCCTGATGTTGTAACTCCTGGTCCTGATGTCACTCCTGGTCCTGATGTTGTAACTCCTGGTCCTGATGTTACTCCTGGACCTGATGTTGTAGCCCCTGGTCTTGATGTTACTCCTGGGCTTGATGTTGTAACTCCTGGTCCAGATGTTACTCCTGGTCCTGATGTTGTAACTCCTGGTCCTGATGTCACTCCTGGTCCTGATGTTGTAACTCCTGGTCCTGTTGATACTCCTGGTCCTGATGTTGTAACTCCTAGTCCTGATGTAACTCCTGGTCCTGATGTTGTAACACCTGGTCCTGATGTCACTCCTGGACCTGATGTCACTCCTGGGCCTGATGGTGTACTTCCTGGTCCTGATGTCACTCCTGGGCCTGATGTTGTAACTCCTGGTCCTGATGTTACTCCTGGGCCTGATGTTGTTACTCCTGGTCCTGATGTTGTAACACCTGGTCCTGATGTCACTCCTGGACCTGATGTTACTCCAGGGCCTGCTGTTGTAACTCCTGGTCCGGATGTTACACCTGGTCCTGATGTTACTCCTGGGCCTGATGTTGTAACTCCTGGTCCTGATGTCACTCCTGGTCCTGATGTTACTCCTGGGCCTGATGTTGTAACACCTGGTCCTGATGTCACTCCTGGTCCTGATGTTACTCCTGGGCCTGATGTTGATACTCCTGGTCCGGATGTTACTCCTGGTCCTGATGTTACTCCTGGACCTGATGTTGTAACTCCTGGTCCTGATGTTGCTTCTGGGCTTGATGTTGTTACGCCTGGTCCAGATGTTACTCCTGGTCCTGAAGTTGCTCCTGGGCCTGATGTTGTAACTCCTGGTCCTGATGTTACTCCTGGACCAGATGTTGATACTCCTGGTCCTGATGTTGTAACTGCTGGTGCTGATGTTACTCCTGGTCCTGATGTTGTAACACCTGGTCCTGATGTCACTCCTGGACCTGATGTTTCTCCAGGGCTTGCTGTTGTAACTCCTGGTCCTGATGTTACTCCTGGGCCTGATGTTGTAACTCCTGGTCCTGATGTCACTCCTGAGCCTGATGTTGTAACTCCTGGTCCAGATGTTACTCCTGGTCCTGATGTTACACCAGGGCCTGCTGTTGTAACTCCTGGTCCGGATGTTACTCCTGGTCCTGATGTTACTCCTCGGCCTGATGTTGTAACTCCTGGTCCGGATGTTACTCCTGGTCCTGATGTTACTCCTGGGCCTGATGTTGTAACTCCTGGTCCTGATGTTACTCCTTGACCTGATGTTGTAAATCCTGGTCCTGATGTTGTAACACCTGGTCCTGATGTCACTCCTGGACCTGATGTCTCTCCTGGGCCTGATGTTGTACCTCCTGGTCCTGATGTTACTCCTGGGCCTGATGTTGTAACTCCTGGTCCTGATGTTACTCCTGGGCCTGATTTTGTAACTCCTGGTCCAGATGTTACTCCTGGTCCTGATGTTACTCCTGGGCCTGATGCTGTAACTCCTGGTCCTGATGTTACTCCTGGTCCTGATGTTGTAACTCCTGGTCCTGATGTCACTCCTGGTCCTGATGTTGTAACTCCTGGTCCTGTTGATACTCCTGGTCCTAATGTTGTAACTCCTGGTCCTGATGTAACTCCTGGTCCTGATGTTGTAACACCTGGTCCTGGTGTCACTCCTGGACCTGATGTCACTCCTGGGCCTGATGTTGTACCTCCTGGTCTTGATGTCACTCCTGGGCCTGATGTTGTAACTCCTGGTCCTGATGTTACTCCTGGGCCTGATGTTGTTACTCCTGTTCCTGATGTTGTAACACCTGGTCCTGATGTCACTCCTGGACCTGATGTTACTGCAGGGCCTGCTGTTGTAACTCCTGGTCCGGATGTTACACCTGGTCCTGATGTTACTCCTGGGCCTGATGTTGTAACTCCTGGTCCTGATGTCACTCCTGGTCCTGATGTTACTCCTGGGCCTGATGTTGTAACACCTGGTCCTGATGTCACTCCTGGTCCTGATGTTACTCCTGGGCCTGATGGTGTAACTCCTGGTCCAGATGTTACTCCTGGTCCTGATGTTACTCCTGGGCCTGATGTTGATACTCCTGGTCCTGATGTTGTAACTCCTGGTCCTGATGTTACTCCTGGACCTGATGTTGTAACTCCTGGTCCTGATGTTACTCCTGGGCCTGATGTTGTAACTCCTGGTACAGATGTTACTTCTGGGCCTGATGTTGTACCTCCTGGTCCTGATGTTACTCCTGGTCCTGATGTTGTAACACCTGGTCCTGATGTCACTCCTGGACCTGATGTTACTCCTGGGCCTGATGTTGTACCTCCTGGTCCTGATGTCACTCCTGGGCCTGATGTTGTAACTCCTGGTCCTGATGTTACTTCTGGGCCTGATGTTGTTACTCCTGGTCCAGATGTTACTCCTGGTCCTGAAGTTGCTCCTGGGCCTGATGTTGTAACTCCTGGTCCTGATGTTATTCCTGGAAGAGATGTTGATACTCCTGGTCCTGATGTTGTAACTCCTTGTGCTGATGTTACTCCTGGTACTGATGTTGTAACACCTGGTCCTGATGTCACTCCTGGACCTGATGTTTCTCCAGGGCTTGCTGTTGTAACTCCTGGTCCGGATGTTACTCCTGGTCCAGATGTTACTCCTGGGCCTGATGTTGTAACTCCTGGTCCTGATGTCACTCCTGGGCCTGATGTTGTAACTCCTGGTCCAGATGTTACTCCTGGTCCTGATGTTACTCCAGGGCCTGCTGTTGTAACTCCTGGTCCGGATGTTACTCCTGGTCCTGATGTTACTCCTGGGCCTGATGTTGTAACTCCAGGTCCGGATGTTACTCCTGGTCCTGATGTTACTCCTGGGCCTGATGTTGTTACTCCTGGTTCTGATGTTATTCCTTGACCTGATGTTGTAAATCCTGGTCCTGATGTTGTAACACCTGGTCCTGATGTCACTCCTGGACCTGATGTCTCTCCTGGGCCTGATGTTGTACCTCCTGGTCCTGATGTTACTCCTGGGCCTGATGTTGTAACTCCTGGTCCTGATGTTACTCCTGGTCCTGATGTAACTCCTGGTCCTGATGTTGTAACACCTGGTCCTGGTGTCACTCCTGGACCTGATGTCACTCCTGGGCCTGATGTTGTACCTCCTGGTCCTGATGTCACTCCTGGGCCTGATGTTGTAACTCCTGGTCCTAATGTTACTCCTGGGCCTGATGTTGTTACTCCTGGTCCTGATGTTGTAACACCTGGACCTGATGTTACCCCAGGGCCTGCTGTTGTAAGTCCTGGTCCGGATGTTACACCTGGTCCTGATGTTACTCCTGGGCCTGATGTTGTACCTCCTGGTCCTGATGTCACTCCTGGTCCTGATGTTACTCCTGGACCTGATGTTGTAACACCTGGTCGTGATGTCACTCCTGGTCCTGATGTTACTCCTGGGCCTGATGTTGTAACTCCTGGTCCAGATGTTACTCCTGGTCCTGATGTTACTCCCGGGCCTGATATTGATACTCCTGGTCCTGATGTTGTAACTCCTGGTCCTGATGTTACTCCTTGACCTGATGTTGTAACTCCTGGTCCTGATGTTACTCCTGGGCCTGATGTTGTAACTCCTGGTCCAGATGTTACTTCTGGGCCTGATGTTGTGACTCCTGGTCCTGATGTTACTCCTGGTCCTGATGTTGTAACACCTGGTCCTGATGTCACTCCTGGACCTGATGTCACTCCTGGGCCTGATGTTGTACCTCCTGGTCCTGATGTCACTCCTGGGCCTGATGTTGTAACTCCTGGTCCTGATGTTACTCCTGGGACTGATGTTGTTACTCCTGGTCCAGATGTTACTCCTGGTCCTAAAGTTGCTCCTGGGCCTGATGTTGTAACACCTGGTCCTGATGTTACTCCTGGACCAGATGTTGATACTCCTGGTCCTGATGTTGTAACTCCTGGTGCTGATGTTACTCCTGGTCCTGATGTTGTAACACCTGGTCCTGATGTCACTCCTGGACCTGATGTTTCTCCAGGGCCTGCTGTTGTAACTCCTGGTCCGGATGTTACTCCTGGGCCTGATGTTACTTCTGAGCCTGATGTTGTAACTCCTGGTCCTGATGTCACTCCTGGGCCTGATGTTGTAACTCCTGGTCCAGATGTTACTCCTGGTCCTGATGTTACTCCAGGTCCTGCTGTTGTAACTCCTGGTCCGGATGTTACTCCTGGTCCTGATGTTACTCCTGGGCCTGATGTTGATACTCCTGGTCCTGATGTTGTAACTCCTGGTCCTGATGTTACTCCTTGACCTGATGTTGTAACTCCTGGTCCTGATGTTACTCCTGGTCCTGATGTTGTAACACCTGGTCCTGATGTCACTCCTGGTCCTGATGTTACTCCTGGACCTGATGTTGTAACTCCTGGTCCTGATGTTACTCCTGGACCTGATGTTGTAACTCCTGGTCTTGATGTTACTCCTGGGCCTGATGTTGTAACTCCTGGTACAGATGTTACTTCTGGGCCTGATGTTGTACCTCCTGGTCCTGATGTTACTCCTGGTCCTGATGTTGTAACACCTGGTCCTGATGGCACTCCTGGACCTGATGTCTCTCCTGGGCCTGATGTTGTACCTCCTGGTCCTGAGGTTACTCCTGGGCTTGATGTTGTACCTCCTGGTCCTGATGTTACTCTTGGGCCTGATGTTGTAACTCCTGGTCCAGATGTTACTCCTGGTCCTGATGTTACTCCTGGTCCTGATGTTGTAACACCTGGTCCTGATGTCACACCTGGACCTGATGTCACTCCTGGGCCTGATGTTGTACCTCCTGGTCCTGATGTCACTCCTGGGCCTGATGTTGTAACTCCTGGTCCTGATGTTACTCCTGGGCCTGATGTTGTTACTCCTGGTCCAGATGTTACTCCTGGTCCTGAAGTTGCTCCTGGGCCTGATGTTGTAACACCTGGTCCTGATGTTACTCCTGGACCAGATGTTGATACTCCTGGTCCTGATGTTGTAACTCCTGGTGCTGATGTTACTCCTGGTCCTGATGTTGTAACACCTGGTCCTGATGTCACTCCTGGACCTGATGTTTCTCCAGGGCCTGCTGTTGTAACTCCTGGTCCTGATGTTACTCCTGGGCCTGATGTTGTAACTCCTGGTCCTGATGTCACTCCTGGGCCTGATGTTGTAACTCCTGGTCCAGATGTTACTCCTGGTCCTGATGTTACTCCAGGTCCTGCTGTTGTAACTCCTGGTCCGGATGTTACTCCTGGTCCTGATGTTACTCCTGGGCCTGATGTTGTAACTCCTGGTCCGGATGTTACTCCTGGTCCTGATGTTACTCCTGGGCCTGATGTTGTAACTCCTGGTCCTGATGTTACTCCTTGACCTGATGTTGTAAATCCTGGTCCTGATGTTGTAACACCTGGTCCTGATGTCACCCCTTGACCTGATGTCTCTCCTGGGCCTGATGTTGTACCTCCTGGTCCTGATGTTACTCCTGGGCCTGATGTTGTAACTCCTGGTCCTGATGTTACTCCTGGGCCAGATGTTGTAAATCCTGGTCCTGATGTCACTCCTGGGCCTGATGTTGTAACTCCTGGTCCAGATGTTACGCCTGGTCCTGATGTTACTCCAGGGCCTGCTGTTGTAACTCCTGGTCCGGATGTTACTCCTGGTCCTGATGTTACTCCTGGTCCTGATGTTACTCCTGGGCCTGATGTTGTAACTCCTGGTCCGGATGTTACTCCTGGTCCTGATGTTACTCCTGGGCCTGATGTTGTAACTCCTGGTCCTGATGTTACTCCTTGATCTGATGTTGTAAATCCTGGTCCTGATGTTGTAACACCTGGTCCTGATGTCAATCCTGGACCTGATGTCTCTCCTGGGCCTGATGTTGTACCTCCTGGTCCTGATGTTACTCCTGGGCCTGATGTTGTAACTCCTGGTCCTGATGTTACTCCTGGGCCTGATGTTGTAACTCCTGGTCCAGATGTTACTCCTGGTCCTGATGTTACTCCTGGGCCTGATGTTGTAACTCCTGGTCCTGATGTTAGTCCTGGACCAGATGTTGATACTCCTGGTCCTGATGTTGTAACTCCTGGTCCTGATGTTACTCCTGGACCTGATGTTGTAACTCCTGGTCTTGATGTTACTCCTGGGCCTGATGTTGTAACTCCTGGTCCAGATGTTACTGCTGGTCCTGATACCGTAACTCCTGGTCCTGATGTCACTCCTGGTCCTGATGTTGTAACTCCTGGTCCTGTTGATACTCCTGGTCCTGATGTTGTAACTCCTGGTCCTGATGTAACTCCTGATCCTGATGTTGTAACACCTGGTCCTGATGTCAATCCTGGACCTGATGTCACTCCTGGGCCTGATGTTACTGCTGGTCCTGATACTGTAACTCCTGGTCCTGATGTCACTCCTGGTCCTGATGTTGTAACTCCTGGTCCTGTTGATATTCCTGGTCCTGATGTTGTAACTCCTGGTCCTGATGTAACTCCTGGTCCTGATGTTGTAACACCTGGTCCTGATGTCACTCCTGGACCTGATGTCACTCCTGGGCCTGATGTTGTACCTCCTGTTCCTGATGTCACTCCTGGGCCTGATGTTGTAACTCCTGGTCCTGATGTTACTCCTGGGCCTGATGTTGTTACTCCTGGTCCTGATGTTGTAACACCTGGTCCTGATGTCACTCCTGGACCTGATGTTACCCCAGGGCCTGCTGTTGTAACTCCTGGTCCGGATGTTACACCTGGTCCTGATGTTACTCCTGGGCCTGATGTTGTAACTCCTGGTCCTGATGTCACTCCTGGTCCTGATGTTACTCCTGGGCCTGATGTTGTAACACCTGGTCCTGATGTTACTCCTTGACCTGATGTTGTAACTCCTTGTCCTGATGTTACTCCTGGTCCTGATGTTGTAACTCCTGGTCCAGATGTTATTCCTGGTCCTGATGTTACTCCAAGTCCTGCTGTTGTAACTCCTGGTCCGGATGTTACTCCTGGTCCTGATGTTACTCCTGGGCCTGATGTTGTAACTCCTGGTCCGGATGTTACTCCTGGTCCTGATGTTACTCCTGGGCCTGATGTTGTAACTCCTGGTCCTGATGTTACTCCTTGACCTGATGTTGTAAATCCTGGTCCTGATGTTGTAACACCTGGTCCTGATGTCACTCCTTGACCTGATGTCTCTCCTGGGCCTGATGTTGTACCTCCTGGTCCTGATGTTACTCCTGGGCCTGATGTTCTAACTTCTGGTCCTGATGTTACTCCTGGGCCTGATGTTGTAACTCCTGGTCCTGATGTCACTCCTTGTCCTGATGTTACTCCAGGGCCTGCTGTTGTAACTCCTGGTCCTGATGTCACTCCTTGTCCTGATGTCACTCCTGGGCCTGATGTTGTACCTCCTGGACCTGATGTCACTCCTGGGCGTGATGTTGTAACTCCTGGTCCTGATGTTACTCCTGGGCCTGATGTTGTTACTCCTGGTCCAGATGTTACTTCTGGTCCTGAAGTTGCTCCTGGGCCTGATGTTGTAACTCCTGGTCCTGATGTTACTCCTGGACCAGATGTTGATACTCCTGGTCCTGATGTTGTAACTCCTGGTGCTGATGTTACTCCTGGTCCTGATGTTGTAACACCTGGTCCTGATGTCATTCCTGGACCTGATGTTTCTCCAGGGCCTGCTGTTGTAACTCCTGGTCCGGATGTTACTCCTTGTCCTGATGTTACTCCTGGGCCTGATGTTGTAACTCCTGGTCCTGATGTCACTCCTGGGCCTGATGTTGTAACTCCTGGTCCAGATGTTACTCCTGGTCCTGATGTTTCTCCAGGGCCTGCTGTTGTAACTCCTGGTCCGGATGTTACTCCTGGTCCTGATGTTACTCCTGGGCCTGATGTTGTAACTCCTGGTCCGGATGTTACTCCTGGTCCTGATGTTACTCCTGGGCCTGATGTTGTAACTCCTGGTCCTGATGTTACTCCTTGACCTATTGTTGTAACTCCTTGTCCTGATGTTACTCCTGGTCCTGATGTTGTAACTCCTGGTCCTGATGTTACTCCTGGACCAGATGTTGTAACTCCTGGTCCTGATGTTACTCCTGGACCTGATGTTGTAACTCCTGGTCCAGATGTTACTCCTGATCCTGATGTTACTCCAGGGCCTGCTGTTGTAACTCCTGGTCCTGATGTCACTCCTGGGCCTGATGTTGTAACTCCTGGGCCTGATGTTGTAACTCCTGGTCCTGATGTTACTCCTGGGCCTGATGTTACTCCTGGGCCTGATGTTGTTTCTCCTGGTCCTGATGTTACTCCTGGGCCTGATGTTGTAACTCCTGGTCCTGATGTCACTCCTGGGCCTGATGTTGTAACTCCTGGGCCTGATGTTGTAACTCCTGGTCCAGATGTTACTTCTGGGCCTGATGTTGTAAATCCTGGTCCTGATGTTGTTACTCCTGGTCCTGATGTTACTCCTGGACCTGATGTTGTAACTCCTGGTCCTGATGTTGTAACTCCTGGTCTTGATGTCACTCCTGGTCCTGATGTTACTCCTGGACCAGATGTTGATACTCCTGGTCCTGATGTTGTTGCTCCTGGTCCTGATGTTACTCCTGGTCCTGATGTTGTAACACCTGGTCCTGATGTCACTCCTGGACCTGATGTTACTCCTGGGCCTGATGTTGTAACTCCTGGTCCGGATGTTACACCTGGTCCTGATGTTACTCCTGGGCCTGATGTTGTAACTCCTGGTCCTGATGTCACTCCTGGTCCTGATGTTACTCCTGGGCCTGATGTTGAAACACCTGGTCCTGATGTCACTCCTGGTCCTGATGTTACTCCTGGGCCTGATGTTGTAACTCCTGGTCCAGATGTTACTCCTGGTCCTGATGTTACTTCTGGGCCTGATGTTGATACTCCTGGTCCTGATGTTGTAACTCCTGGTCCTGATGTTACTCCTGGACCTGATGTTGTAACTCCTGGTCCTGATGTTACTCCTGGTCCTGATGTTGTAACTCCTGGTCCAGATGTTACTTCTGGGCCTGATGTTGTAACTCCTGGTCCTGATGTCACTCCTGGTCCTGATGTTGTAACACCTGTTCCTGATGTCACTCCTGGACCTGATGTCACTCCTGGGCCTGATGTTGTACCTCCTGGACCTGATGTCACTCCTGGGCCTGATGTTGTAACTTCTGGTCCTGATGTTACTCCTGGGCCTGATGTTGTTACTCCTGGTCCAGATGTTACTTCTGGTCCTGAAGTTGCTCCTGGGCCTGATGTTGTAACTCCTGGTCCTGATGTTACTCCTGGACCAGATGTTGATACTCCTGGTCCTGATGTTGTAACTCCTGGTGCTGATGTTACTCCTGGTCCTGATGTTGTAACACCTGGTCCTGATGTCACTCCTGGACCTGATGTTTCTCCAGGGCCTGCTGTTGTAACTCCGGGTCCGGATGTTACTCCTTGTCCTGATGTTACTCCTGGGCCTGATGTTGTAACTCCTGGTCCTGATGTCACTCCTGGGCCTGATGTTGTAACTCCTGGTCCAGATGTTACTCCTGGTCCTGATGTTACTCCAGGGCCTGCTGTTGTAACTCCTGGTCCGGATGTTACTCCTGGTCCTGATGTTACTCCTGGGCCTGATGTTGTAACTCCTGGTCCGGATGTTACTCCTGGTCCTGATGTTACTCCTGGGCCTGATGTTGTAACTCCTGGTCCTGAGGTTACTCCTTGACCTGATGTTGTAACTCCTTGTCCTGATGTTACTCCTGGTCCTGATGTTGTAACTCCTGGTCCTGATGTTACTCCTGGACCAGATGTTGTAACTCCTGGTCCTGATGTTACTCCTGGGCCTGATGTTGTAACTCCTGGTCCAGATGTTACTCCTGGTCCTGATGTTACTCCAGGGCCTGCTGTTGTAACTCCTGGTCCTGATGTCACTCCTGGGCCTGATGTTGTAACTCCTGGGCCTGATGTTGTAACTCCTGGTCCTGATGTTTCTCCAGGGCCTGCTGTTGTAACTCCTGGTCCGGATGTTACTCCTTGTCCTGATGTTACTCCTGGGCCTGATGTTGTAACTCCTGGTCCTGATGTCACTCCTGGGCCTGATGTTGTAACTCCTGGTCCAGATGTTACTCCTTGTCCTGATGTTACTCCTGGGCCTGATGTTGTAACTCCTGGTTCTGATGTCACTCCTGGGCCTGATGTTGTAATTCCTGGTCCAGATGTTACTCCTGGTCCTGATGTTACTCCAGGGCCTGCTGTTGTAACTCCTGGTCCGGATGTTACTCCTGGTCCTGATGTTACTCCTGGGCCTGATGTAACTCCTGGTCCGGATGTTACTCCTGATCCTGATGTTACTCCTGGGCCTGATGTTGATACTCCTGGTCCTGATGTTGCAACTCCTGGTCCTGATGTTACTCCTGGTCCTGATGTTGTAACTCCTGGTCCTGATGTTACTCCTTGACCTGATGTTGTAAATCCTGGTCCTGATGTTGTAAAACCTGGTCCTGATGTCACTCCTGGACCTGATGTCTCTCCTGGGCCTGATGTTGTACCTCCTGGTCCTGATGTTACTCCTGGTCCTGATGTTGTAACACCTGGTCCTGATGTCATTCCTGGACCTGATGTTTCTCCAGGGCCTGCTGTTGTAACTCCTGGTCCGGATGTTACTCCTTGTCCTGATGTTACTCCTGGGCCTGATGTTGTAACTCCTGGTCCTAATGTCACTCCTGGTCCTGATGTTACTCCTGGACCAGATGTTGATACTCCTGATCCTGATGTTGTTACTCCTGGTCCTGATGTTACTCCTGGTCCTGATGTTGTACCTCCTGGTCCTGATGTCACTCCTGGGCCTGATGTTGTAACTCCTGGTCCTGATGTTACTCTTGGGCCTGATGTTGTTACTTCTGGTCCTGATGTTACTCCTGGTCCTGATGTTACTCCTGGGCCTGATGTTGTAACTCCTGGTCCTGATGTTACTCCTGGACCAGATGTTGATACTCCTGGTCCTGATGTTGTAACTCCTGGTGCTGATGTTACTCCTGGTCCTGATGTTACTCCAGGGCCTGCTGTTGTAACTCCTGGTCCGGATGTTACTCCTGGTCCTGATGTTACTCCTGGTCCTGATGTTGTAACTCCTGGTCCTGATGTTACTCCTGGACCTGATGTTGTAACTCCTGGTCTTGATGTTACTCCTGGGCCTGATGTTGTAACTCCTGGTCCTGATGTTACTCCTGGACCAGATGTTGTAACTCCTGGTCCTGATGTCACTCCTGGTCCTGATGTTGTAACTCCTGTTCCTGATGTTACTCCTTGGCCTGATGTTGTAACTCCTGTTCTAGATGTTACTCCTGGTCCTGATGTTAGTCCAGGGCCTGCTATTGTAACTCCTGGTCCGGATGTTATTCCTGGTCCTGATGTTACTCCTGGGCCTGATGTTGTAACACCTGGTCCTGATGTCACTCCTGGACCTGATGTCACTCCTGGGCCTGACGTTGTAACCCCTGGTCCTGATGTCACTCCTGGACCTGATGTCACTCCTGGGCCTGATGTTGTAAATCCTGGTCCTGATGTCACTCCTGGTCCTGATGTTGTAACTCCTGGTCCGGATGTTACACCTGCACCAGATGTTGTAACTCCTGGTCCTGATGTTGTAACTCCTGGTGCTGATGTTACTCCTGGTCCTGATGTTACTCCAGGACCTGCTGTTGTAACTCCTGGTCCGGATGTTACTCCTGGTCCTGATGTTGTAACTCCTGGCTCCAGATGTAACTCCTGGTCCTGATGTTACTCCAGGGCCTGTTGTTGTAACTCCTGGTCCTGATGTTACTCCTGGGCCTGATGTTGTAAATCCTGGTCCTGGTGTTGTTACTCCTGGTCCTGATGTTACTCCTGGGCCTGATGTTGTAACTCCTGGTCCTGATGTTACTCCTGGTCCCGATGTTGTAACTCCTGGTCCTGATGTCACTCCTGGTCCTGATGTTGTAACTCCTGGTCCTGATGTTTCTCCTGAACCAGATGTTGATACTCCTGGTCCTGATGTTGTAACTCCTGGTCCTGATGTTACTCCTGGTCTTGATGTTGTAACTCCTGGTCCTGATATTACTCCTGGGCCTGATGTTGTAACTCCTGGTCCAGATGTTACTCCTGGTCCTGATGTTACTCCTAGGGCCTGTTGTTGTAACTCCTGGTCCTGATGTTACTCCTGGGCCTGATGTTGTAAATCCTGGTCCTGATGTTGTTACTCCTGGTCCTGATGTTACTCCTGGGACTGATGTTGTAACTCCTGGTCCTGATGTTACTCCTGGTCCCGATGTTGTAACTCCTGGTCCTGATGTCACTCCTGGTCCTGACGTTGTAACTCCTGGTCCTGATGTTTCCTCCTGGACCAGATGTTGATACTCCTGGTCCTGATGTTGTAACTCCTGGTCCTGATGTTACTCCTGGTCCTGACGTTGTAACACCTGGTCCTGATGTCACTCCTGGACCTGATGTCACTCCTGGGCCTGATGTTGTACCTCCTCGTCCTGATGTCACTCCTGGGCCTGATGTTGTAACTCCTGATCCTGATGTTACTCCTGGTCCTGATGTTGTAACACCTGGTCCTGATGTCACTCCTGGACCTGATGTTGTAACTCCTGGTCCTGATGTTACTCCTGAGCCTGATGTTGTAACTCCTGGTCCAGATGTTACTCCTGGACCTGATGTTACTCCAGTGACTGCTGTTGTAACTCCTGGTCCGGAATGTTACTCCTGGTCCTGATGTTACTCCTGGGCCCGATGTTGTAACTCCTGGTCCTGATGTAACTCCTGGACCTGATGTTGTAACTCCTGGTCCTGATGTTACTCCTGGGCCTGATGTTGTAACTCCTGGTCCTGATGTTTCTCCTGGACCAGATGTTGTAACTCCTGGTCCTGATGTTACTCCTTGTCCTGATGTTGTAACTCCTGGTCCAGATGTTACTCCTGGTCCTGATGTTACTCCAGGGCCTACTGTTGTAACTCCTGGTCCGGATGTTACTCCTGGTCCTGATGTAACTCCTGGGCCTGATGTTGTAACTCCTGGTCCTGATGTCACTTCTGGGCCTGATGTTGTAACTCCTGGTCCTGAGGTTTCTCCTGGGCCTGATGTTGTAACTCCTGGTCCTGATGTCACTGCTGGTCCTGATGTTACTCCTGGGCCAGATGTTGTAACTCCTGGTCCTGATGTTACTCCTGGGCCTGTTGTTGTAAATCGTGGTCCTGATGTTGTAACTCCTGGTCCTGATGTTACTCCTGGGCCTGATGTTGTAACTCCTGGTCCTGATGTTACTCCTGGTCCTGATGTTGTAACTCCTGGTCCTGATGTCACTCCTGGTCCTGATGTTACTTCTGGACCAGATGTTGATACTTCCTGGTCCTGATGTTGTAACTCCTGGTCCTGATGTTGTAACTCCTGGGCCTGAGGTTGTAACACCTGGTCCTGATGTCATTCCTGGACCTGATGTCACTCCTGGCCTGATGTTGTACCTCCTGGTCCTGATGTCACTTTTGGGCCTGATGTTGTAACTCCTGGTCCTGATGTTACTCCTGGACCAGATGTTGATACTCCTGGCCCTGATGTTGTAACTCCTGGTCCTGATGTTGTAACACCTGGTCCTAATGTCACTCCTGGACCTGATGTTGAAACTCCTGGTCCTGATGTTACTCCAGGGCCTGATATTGTAACTCCTGGTCCAGATGTTACTCCTGGTCCTGATGTTACTCCAGGGCCTGCTGTTGTAACTCCTGGTCCGGATGTTACTCCTGGTCCTGATGTTACTCCTGGGCCTGATGTTGTAACTCCTGGTCCTGATGTCACTCCTGGACCTGATGTTGAAACTCCTGGTCCTGATGTTACTCCTGGGCCTGATGTTGTAACTCCTGGTCCAGAAGTTACTCCTGGTCCTGATGTTACTCGAGGGCCTGTTGTTGTAACTCCTGGTCCGGATGTTACTCCCTGGTCCTGATGATACTCCTGGGCCTGATGTTGTAACTCCTGGTCCTGATGTTACTCCTTGACCTGATGTTGTAACTCCTTGTACTGATGTGGTAACTCCTGGTATTGATGTTACTCCTGGGCGTGTTGTTGTTGATACTGTGAATAAATATATTTTAAATTATCGCATTGTTGTTATGAAGCGCTTCACGAATTTATCTTTTTCATTCTAAACAATATCCACCGTTTTATTGATTGAAAGTAACAGATAGAACACATGTTATGTTACTGAATTGAAGTTCTTGAATTAACCATACAGACCGTTCAAGTCATTATACCGAATGCTCACAGGTGAGCTTTTGTGATCGCCTGGTGTCATTCATCTGTCGTCCGTCGTTAACGTTTAGCTTCTAACAACTTCTCCTCTGAAACCAACAGGCCAATTTTGATATAACTTCACAGAAATGTTCCTTGGGTGACCCTCTGCCAAGTTTGTTCAAGCCATCTTGATTGATAAAAAACATGGCTGCCAGGGGGCGGGGCAAGTTTAATAAGTAAAAATTTAAAAAATCTTCTTGTCAGAAACTACTGGCTCGATTTTAAAATAATTTCACAGAAATGTTCCTTGGGTGACCCTCTACCAAGTTTGTTCAAGCCATCTTGATTCGTCCAAAAACATGGCGGCCAGGGGGTAGGGTTAGTTTACTATATAAGCTATCGTAAAAACTTAAAAAATCTTCTCGTCAGAAACTACTGGCTCGATTTTAAAATAATTTCACAGAAATGTTCCTTGGGTGACCCTCTACCAAGTTTGTTCAAGCTATGTTGATACGTCAAAAAAACATGGCGGCCAGGGGGGATGGGGTTAGTTTACAATATAAGCTATAGTAAAAACTTAAAAAATCTTCTTGTCAGAAACAACTTGCTCAATTTTAAAATAATTTCACAGAAATGTCCCTTGGGTGACTCTCTACCAAGTTTGTTCAAGCCATCTTGATTCGTCAAGAAACATGGCAGCCAGTGGGCGGGGTTAGTTTTATGTCAAATTAATATCCTTGTTTTATAGCATAAATGTCTGTATATATCAATTACATTAAAGTTTGACCTTGACATTTGTATAACCTTGACCATGACATCTAATGTAAAGGTCTAGGACTTTCTACAGATAAATGCAGGTGACACGTAATCACTTGTGTCAAACTATTTTTTAAAGTTACCGTGGGAATCATAAACCTTATTTAATATAACTCATAGAGCGACATTCAACTGTGTAACGAGACCTGATACTTCGTACTTTAGTATATTGTATTTATTATTTTATATATGATATAACAATAGTACTCACTTTCTTCTTCACAGGCAAGTATTTCCAAGTTAAATGTTATTGGCCCATCATCATCTGGACCTTTAAATACTTCGATTGTGATAGTTGTAATATCGGTTTGTGGTAATTTAATCACAAATGGCTCATCGTCACTCTGAAATAAAAACACAATTTTCAAGAATGAATATATGTTATTCACCTTGATTTCCATCGTTGCATATTGTACACATACTATATTATAGTTAGGCTATAAGTATAGCAAACTCGTTAGGATCAAGAAGTAAATTAAGTATACCCGAGGTTCTCTATATATCCTGATGTTATATATATTCACAACAAATTTGTTACCACTAAGTTAGGAGTTTAACATTGAAATACTATACTGAACGGAACAGCAAACCCACCACTTGACAGTTTTTAGGTTATGTTAAATACACAAGTGTCTGTTAATTGCATATACAACTTTTAATAGCGCTACTCCATATTTTAACTAAGCTATCGGAAATATAACAGTGGCGGGTTAGCTGTTCCGTTCAGTATTTGTTTGAGTTGTCCACATGATCACAGTAAGCATGTCAAGTTCGATCTTATGAGAAATGTTTGCGAGTTATTAGCGGAAAAAAACGGCGGCTCTTTTGTTTATATAATGTCCGTCTGAAGTCTTCCTCTACCAAATGCCGTAAACATCTTTGTACAGAACTGAGTGTTTTTACACAGGTGAGGTAAATGAAATATAATTACTTAACTGAATCGCATATTTCATAGACAAAGTGAAGTCTTTATTTGATCTCTCGTTTATTCTATTTTCGATGCAAAGTTAATGGTATTTTATCAATAAAGCCCTATTGGCAGATTATCCGATTCCCACTGATAAACACTTTCTTTTTACGGAACAAACCATTCAGCAAGGATAAACGTCCGGAAATACTTAAATTAATACTTATCCCAACGAAAGCCTTCACTATGAAAGAGAATAAAACTGTTCAACTGTTGAAAGGAAACTGTCGTAACCAGGCAAAGCAAACATAAATGTGTTTAGTAAATGGCTACTCCGAGCAAGAGACGCAACTTTGTGATCATACTGACTAACGCATGTACGATCACATCATATAACGCTCAGACTGCAGCTTGGTTTAGTGGTAGAGTGTCCGCCTCGCATGCGGAAGGTCGTGGGTTCGATCCCTGGCCGGGTCAAACCAAAGACTCTAAAATGGTACAAAAAGCTTCCTCGCTTGACACTCAGCATTTAGAGGAAAATTCTAGGTCTGGACGGCCCGGTGTCAGTGTAATGTGACTGGGTGGAGTATCATACCATGTGTCTGCGGCATGATATTCCAGTGTGACAACGTTCAGAATACTGTCTCAAATAGACACCGTCGCGATAAGACTGGAACATTGTTGAAAGCGACGCTAAACACCATACAAAAACGACTAACGTTCAATGTGTTTGGTTGCACATAGCCGTCCTAAATGTATGAATAATGTGTAACGTTACGATTTGAATTTCTAGTTTTTAGTGACACTCGTGAGAGGATAGTGTGAGTTTTGGGATTTGCGGATATTATGGCTTTTGTTTTATATACCAATTGGTTTTAGCTTCAAGTGAAAGAATATGAGGAAGTATCGACGGGGAAAATAAGTGTTGTTGTGTGAAACAGATGTCAGAAGTTGTAATACATAACTTTAAATAGTAGAAGTGCCATCCCAGTTTATCCGTTTATTTCAGTCAAAAATGACCAATGGACATTCACTATTATACTACACACATACATAACATACAGGCAGATATTTATAATGAGATAATGCATTCAAGAATATATCCGTCAATAATTGTCAACATATAATTAGAGAAATACAATTTGATTACCAAAGATCATGGAAGAGATTGATTCTTGTAATTCTTAATAGTACATTGACATTAAGCATGAACCAATATCAGACTCTAGGTATTGTTTTTATAATGGTGCAGTAAACATTTTAATAAGCATTTTTAATTCAAAAGCTTTATAAACATAAACAGTAAACATTTTAATTTCACGCTTATGTTTTTAGTGGTTGATAACTACCCGCATTTAAAATATACAAATTGGATTGAAAACTCGGTTTCATCCTTTGGAATATTACACTGTTTACACAACTTTTCATTGAAGGCTGTACTAGTACGTGGTTTTAATGGCACTTGGTTGTTGAGCAATATGAAGTAGCATAAAACTATGACAATAAACTGGTGCGACAATGTAATCAGGTTACAAAACTATGTTAAACGTGTTAATTTTTACCAAAAAAAAAAAAGTTTTACCAGAAGACTTGTTGAGTTGATGGGCTGGCTGCCGTCTTCTGGTAGCGAGGATACAGATATGTTGGCCACATTCGCGACGTCTTTCAGTTTCAATAACACAAGGTTATCCTTATTTATTTCAATTGTGATCACTATGGAATCGTTCTCAACTATGAAGGGCTGGTTTCCAGCTGTGAAATTTAAATTCAAAATGTAAATAAGACATTAAATAACGGGTATTAAGACATATTGGGACTATGTAATGAGTAATAAAAGTACAGTCATTATAGATATAATCCATGCTATCTACTTGTTCTCCTTTTACAGTGTGTGCAAAGAAATGCCAAGTGACTGAACTAAATATTCTTTCATTTGCCCAATGGTATCATCTTATATAGTTATGAACTAATATAGAAATAGTTTTTCACTCTGTTTTGGACATAAATGTTACAATAGAGATAATTAGGGAATGCAATAGCCGTACGAGATGTTTAATATTTTCATAATTTACCTAAAATTTCACTGATATTCTCATTCGTAGGTTCATCATTAGTTACCACAACATCAGCATAGACAATAGAGGGGTTGTCCATTACATCTATCTCGGCACAAGGAGTGGTTCCCGTCGCAGTGGATGGAACACTTGTTGTCGGTACACTCACAGTACTAGTGGTCACTACTGTTGAGGTCACTGTAGTTTGATAAAATGGTTTGATAAAATATATAAATTTATGTAACTGGTCAACATGGCATAAAACGACTTTATATATCTTTAATAAAGCTTCAACAACGTGTTAAATTTTATGATTATGAAACTAAGTTGTCTGAAAAAATGGAATGTTCCCTAAACGACTATTTACATGTTAAAATATTACTTTTATTGGATTTGAACAGATGTATTTATTTTAGGTAATTTTGTACTAAACACTTGTTGTCAAAAGGGGTAGTACTGCACTGTCAGAATCTAGAGTGTCAGCAAATTTTAAAATTGCCCACTACTCAATACTTTTGTCTTGTATGTCATGCATTCGTTACACTCATTTGGCACACAGTAGACAGACTTGGTGTAGATGATACTCCTGTTGCTGTTTGGACTGTGACCACGGTCGTGGGTACAGCTGTTGTGATGACTGTTCAAGCAAATGTATATGTATACATGTCAACCAGTAATTGTATTTCCGTCGTTTGAAATTGTGATAATGTATTTATATAACAAACTAATAATACTATTTCTGCTTTGGTGGAAAATGAAGATAATGATGCTTCACAATGATTGAGTGCCCGTTCTGTGTAACTGCTCAAAATTTTATAACTTAAATGTATATTTTTTATACATTTAAAAAAATGTCTTAAATTGTCGTCAATACTGAACATTTAAAATAGGTTAACTAAGAACACGTATAGAATATATATTCACCTCTTACTGACCAATCAATTAACACAAGACACATTTTAACATCAAACAAGATCAAACAAAAATGTATTTGTTGAATGTGTCTGCAAGATCTTTTAAAAAATACAGAATTGGTGACTCCGATACACAACTTTTTAATCCCAAGTTATTCAAAACTATATTATATACAAATAAGATTAATAATTCACAACATTCACTTTAGAAACAGAACACAATCTAATGATACCTATAACACCGCCAGTGACATAAACAATGGCAATATATGGAATCGAACAATGGTTGCGATTGTAAGCATAGCAATTTATTGGCTGCCTTTAGTTGATGAACTAAAAGTTCTTAAACATGAATAAATATACAACTATCATACCTTCCTCCACACAGGCACGAATTTCCAATGTAAAGTTCATTGTTTCGTTGGCAAGGTCCTTATAGACCAAAACAGTGAAATGAGAAATATTTCCTTGTGGGAAAGGAGCATTGAATGGAACATCATCATCCTGTAAAACAAATTGAATCTTTTATAAATATACAAACATATGCACAGTAAAATATCTAGCGAGATTAGATTAGCACTAAAATAACCATAAAACATTGAATGGGGAAATATAACTAACCTTAATAAAGTTTATGTCGCTGCTATATATTTTAATGCGGTTTCATCAAATGACGATAACGCTACTTTAATCAAATTGCATGTTGTGTATGACACGGTCATTAAATACACCCGATTGATACACGTACACCTGTGTAAAACCACTTTCAAGTCCGTAAGTAACCGACTACTTACATATAGTTAACTTTAAATATTCATATCAAGTGTTTGTGTTTTAATAATCAAATTGTGTATTACACATTAGTAAATTGCCGGCTTTGTTTCTTATTTTATGTATACATATACATTATGCATATGACATTAAGCACGCGAACCGACATTCATATATAATCATTTTTCTATAGAGCGTTTTTAATTCATAGTACGTTTATCATAAAAGAATTATCATTATAATTATATTTTTTCGAATATGGAGTCATAACTATATTATCATATAAAGCTCTATATCTATTTTCGAATTTGGCCCAGTTATTTTGTTCAGTAGAGATAAAGAGTGATTGGTGAACCGTGGATTATGTGTCTCCCTCGTGTATATTAACGGAAGTGAAGTCCAGAAATATATAATACCTGAAGTGCAATATTTCTATTTGTCACAGGTGTTGTTTTTCAAATGTGTTTTATTTTTTCATTGATTTTTCAAATCATAGGAATTTCAAACACGAAAATTAGGCCTCACTGTTAAAATCGGAATTTTCAGGGCGAAACAATTTATTGATAGAAGGGCATGACGTCATGTCATTTGCATACGCAAAATTAGAGAGTTTTCCATGCAAAAATTTCCGCCATCTTGGATACAGCTGTTGATGATTTTGATGGTTTTTTGTATTGATGAGTTAACTTGCATAATAATGATTTATAATAATCAAAACTTATTTGAACTATTGTTTTGCGATGTGCCAAGTTTTCCAAAGGATAACGCCATTCGATGTCGTTTGTTTACTTTGTTTTCTCTCTTTTTTATCTACTGTACATTTTGTTAAGTTGAAATGTCGTACAATGCACTAAGCAAATAGTTTATAATGCAATTGTAGTTCACAACGAGCTGAATTGGACCATTGGTTAAATTTATTTACTTTTATATAAACAACGAATGTTGTATCGGCTGATTGGAATGGTGATTTTCATTTTTGTTGTGTTGCGTGAAAGGATTATTTTGTTGTGATTTTTTAAACGGGAATCATACTGTGCATGAGTGTTTTGTGCATTGGTTCTTTCTGATGTCATCCGTGTATCATGCGCCGTTTGCGAAGTACACATTGTGTTATTGTCAAGGTCACAATTGTTTATGTAATTCTTGGTTTTCGACTGGGTATGTCAGTCTGCATGAACGAATATATACATGTGCGAGTTTTTATTAAATGTTGTCATGAATTATAAAACAATAAGCATATGCTTTCCATAGCAGTTGGTGTACATAAAAATTATATTGCTTGTGATAATGCTTTGCATCATGGTTGAAGATGTTTATGGCCGACATTTCCATCAATTATTTTTTTAAGGTAATGGCCTGTATGTCTGTTGTTTCGATGTTCTTTGCATCGGTTATGTTCTGCATAATTTTGTTTCCGTGCATAACAATGGTTAACATATGGAGAAGCTGATGTTTATGTTTTAAGCCCTCTCCCATTAATCTATATAGAGAAGGAAAGGCAATTGGTTGAGATTTTGTGAACGCTCGTGTATTCGCGTTAAAAAATATCACAATATCTCGCTTTTAATTTCCTTCACTCCCACTCGACTATGGAACACAAATCATAATTATTACACTGCAGAATGAAAATGTTATCAAATAACACTATTCTTGGAAATTTGTGTTAAATCTGTTGGCGCGCTTGAGGTAACAAAAAATGTTTATACTGCAGCTAAAATAACGGCAAGTTACCATGAATTTTCCTTAGAACATTAATACCTTAATTTAAGAGCATTTCCTGTAGTTGAAACGTGTGCTGCTCACATTTTCACAATTTCCTTATAATAATGGCATCAAGGTCATTTGTGCTTACTCTTTCTGACTGCGACCAATTCAAAAGATATATATACAATTTCCATGGACTGCAGTAAACAATGTTTTCTTTAAAAAGCTGCTGTTACAAAGGTAGAGCGATTTAACATACAAGGTATTCAGTTTTGGGTTCGAATCCCAGCTGAGGCTATATTTTTGTCTATTTTGTTTGTTCCTGTTCAGTATAACAACTAGATTGTAAGAGTCTGATCGATGAGGTCTTTGAAAAGACATCAAAATATGCTGTGTTTTGTCGCATCAGATCAACGTAACTCTGTGACAAACTGTCGACGCGAATCATCCCACGTTGCGACATAGTTCCCTGACTGAGTTCATGTGCCTTACATAACCAAAAGAGTGTGCATCACAGACTGACATGCGCAGTCGCAAATCAATAATTATGTAAACAATTGTGGACCTTGACATTAGCCCCATGTGTACAGCGCATGAGGGCGCATGATAAATGGACGACATCGAAAACATCATGTGTCACATGTTTGTATCGATGTTGATTTAAATGTCACTTATTCGCCCCTACAGGGTCACAGCTTCTAGTCAGCACTATTGGCAGGAATAGAAAAATCTTCTGTCTTAGATTTCTTGCTGTATTGTACAGATTTTTGTAAAATAGTGCATTCCATTTAACACAGAATGTCATGACTGTCAGTAGATGTTGGCCTCTTTCCTAAGCTGATGAAATCGTTCCAGAAACAGAAAGTAGATCAACAACTAAACAGCTTAGATGTTGTACATGGACATTTCTACTAGCCAATAATGTCTAACTTATACATGTGTTTTTGGACAAAAATTGAAATGAGGCATGTTACAAAACCGTATTAAAGAGCAAGAACAATATATATTCATTAAAACAGTGTAAGGTCACTAACACCAGTAGTGCCACTGTGGGAATTACAGTAGGCATGTGACGTGGGCACACAATGGCATAACATTCTGGTCACGTGTGCGACCGCAAATACAGTGCACTGTTTGATTTAAAAGGAGACAATCGTTCACAACATTTTCATATACTCCAATGATATGTGAAAGTCAATTAATTTATGGCAGAGTATCTTGGACTGACAACACCCACCCTACGCATCACAATTTGACACAAAGCTTGTATTTGTGTGTTTGATGTTCACTTGAAAAACAAATATTTATAAAGATATTATTATGACATTTTTTTTTTCTTTAAATGAACATATATTCCCACAAAACACATACATACATGATTTATTTTTGTGTTGGTGTTTACGGTGGGTCCAAGGTACAATATTTTTACCTAGTATGTAAATAGGCACATCTCCAGAACCCCAAGTATACTTTACTTGCGGGTAATCGTGTTACACTAATTTTCGTGTTTTCCCTGCAGATCATCATAGTACGCATTCTGTTTTATTCGTTCATAAAAAAACAAATATCCGGTAGCAGATGTGATCCCTAAAAGTTTAAAATCCGAATCTCCAACTTAAGCACTTGCTTGAGATCTAGATTTGATGGGTTTGGATAATTGTTCCAAAGAGCTGAATACATAATGAATTTACCTGAAACTATATTAATCATACCGGGATGGAGACAAGGAAGAATAAATCTTGAATTTTGACATTTAGCTGACCTGATGCATGTAAAAGTTTGGTATTGAAGGACATTATGGAAGACACTTATATGGGTCAATGTTATACATAAACTGTATATGTGAGAGTATAAGAACAGTGGAAACAAACAAGACACATCGATTTAACAGGAAAAGTCCAATATCATTTGACATCAACGCAAAGCAATTGAGTATAAGGTAAATTGATGCTTTATCATAACTCACTGATCAATATCGATGTATCACATAAAATGATAACTTATTTTATGATTTCTAGAGATGAACAATTATAAAAAGTGATTGATTGATTGAATATTTAGTGTAATTTTCATGCCATCGAGGGCTAACAGACGCTCACCTAACCATTGTTTCCTGGGATTAACCAGTACTCGAGCACACCCCATCTCCGCAAGTAACTGATAACTTTTCCACTTGAATCAGTGGCGAGAGAGATTGATAAAGAGACATAATGTCATATAGCTATCATCCTGGAGACTGTTGCCAGGCGGGGATTCCAACAGTATTCTTACATTGAGTAAATGTTAATGCTGTTGTATGGTGTTTAGCGTCGCTTTCAACAATTTTTCAGTCATATCGCGACGGTGTCTATTTGAGACATTATTCTGAGCACTGTCACACTGGAGTATCATGCCGAAGACACATGGTATGATACCCCACCCAGTCACATTATACTGACACCGGGCTGACCAGACCAAGAACTCTCCTCTAAATGCTGAACGTCAAGCGAGAAAGCTTCTAGTACCATTTTTAAAGTCTTTGGTATGACCCGGTCGGGGATTGAACCCACGACCTTCCGCATGCGAGGCGGACGCTCTATCACTAGACCACGCCACGGTTTGAGTTAATGTTAAAAATAAATTTATACACCGTCGCGTTCTATTTCCTGTTAAACAGAAAATTGTTACATGAATTATGAAAATAAGAAACTATTTAACACATTTCAGGAATGCTAAACAGAGGCTCAGGTTACAGATGGATTGAGATGTCGGTACTTGAAACACCTGTAGTGGTTTCATAAACTATGAAGATACATGAAAATGAAGTTTCAAGGTCAATCAATATCGTGACATAGACAACGTGTACAGAAGCACTAAATAAAGGAGTGACAATCATCAAAAGGGGCCAATGGTAATTATTAATGTAGTTTAACCTTTTCAGCTTATTTCTATTGTGGAACACAACAAAATAATCATGAGTACAACAGAGGATCTGAGGGGGATCAAACCTGTGACCACTTGTTTGGCACACCCAATATCCGTGCAAGTAACTGACAACTTTCCCACTTGAATCAGTGATTAAATATGCATGAACATGAGACACAATGTTGAAATTTGCATATATTTAACTCATCACAGAGACTGGCAGAGCAAGGATTTGAGCTTGCAACCCCTTGACTGTTTGTTACACAACAAAACAGTTTCATTCAGTGAAACATGTCCACATACACGCACGTTTATAACCATAAGATTTTGTTCAATGTTTTGAACAAACCTATCATAACAGGAATTGCAATTCAGTTAAAGCCCTTGAGTTGTCAACTATACCCATATATTGTGCTGTTTAATTTAAGTACATTGTCGTTTTTTAAGCCAGACCGATTAGCTCAGTCGGTAGAGCACGATTCTTCTAGCTCAGAGTTGAGAGTTTGTTACCTGAGGCTGGCTAACTCACAGTGCTAACAGCCATCCAGATGGGTTTTTAAACAGAGGACTGTATGATGCTATACACCAAGTAAAAGAACCAGGTGAAACATATGATTGGGTTTCTATGATATTTATTTCCTGCACTATCCCCCACAAACCTAAAAAGACTAAACTGTTCATTCTTATTGGTGCATCACCCATGTGGGAAACTGGTGGCGATGTAAATTAAGCTGACATACAATTTGTCAAACAAACATTGTCATTTATTTCTTTATCTCATATAAACTTTCTTTAATTTTCAGTGATGAAGTCAGTCAAGTAGTACACCAGGATCAGGCCAATTTATTACAATATGTGTTGCCAGAAGCATGGATTGTGGCAGTAAATAAGATATTGGGACCATGTTAAAAAAAAGTATTCAAAAAACATATGGTGTTTTGTTCAAAAGACTGTAGGAAATGCACATATTATGAAAAATTAAGCACAATCACTACCAGTTCACCACTGTTCTAAAATTCGAATGACAATTCAAAAATTAATGTTGGAAGTAGCCCAGTACAGGAATACAAATGTTCAAGTTAATGTAATAATAATGGATGACGGTGTGACTACTATAGCCAAAATAAATACAGAAAAAAAGACTTGAATTGACTCGTAGATAAAACTCTAAAGATAGTATGTTGGGTAGCAGGTCACTGGTGATCCAACTTTGATTGACAGTATATGGTTTTACCACTAGGCCTCTAACATTTCAAACTATTACTCATAAATATTGATGTTCATATATGATATGTATAAAAGCAACATAACGGTAATAACATTATGAATTACAAATATTATAATTGCTATGTAGTGCATCATTTACAAATATGAAAGTTACCTCTGCAATGGAACTTCATTCATAAAAAATAACAACAGATAATGTTCACCATTTTGACAATTTTAGGTTATGTGTATTTGTATGCTCCCCCAAAGGGGGGAAGCATATAGTCGCCGCTGCGTCCGTGCGTGCGTGTGTGTGTCCGTCCGTGCGTCCCCTAGTTGTTGTACGGGCTATTTCTCTATAACCTTTGCTTGGAATTTTATGAAACTTGCTAGGATGCATCATTATCAAGTGCAGATGCGCATATTATTTTTATGTTCCGGTTCGATGATATTTCACGGAGTTATGGCCCTTTGGTTATATTTGTGACCAAATTCTTGTCCGCGATATTTCTCTACAATCCCGCGTTGGAATTTTATGAAGTTTGCTAGGATGCATCATTACCAAGTGCAGATGCGCATACTGTCTATGTGTTCCGGTTCGGTGATTTTTCACGGAGTTATGACCCTTTGATTGAGTCTGTGACCAAATTATTGTCCGTGCTTTTTCTCTACAACCCCATGTTGGAATTTTATGAAACTTGCTAGGATGCATCATTACCAAGTGCAGATGCGCATATTGTCTATGTGTACCGGTTCGATGTTTTTCACGGAGTTATTGCCCTTTGATAGTCTGTGACCAAATTCTTGTCCGCACTATTTCTCTACAACCCCATGTTGGTATTTTGTGATACTTGCTAGGATGCATCATTACCTGCTATGCAGTTTGGTATTTTTCAACCAAGTAGCCGGTACAGAGTCAAACACTCAATTGGGGAGCATCCATCGGTTCCGCCGATATTTTCTTGTTTATTTTATTTTATGATTTGTTTGTTGTGTTTCTTTGTAGAAAGAATGAACCAATTCTCCGCTTTAGAACATTTTTTGTCTCGCCGTGACGAAGGAGAGACGAGATTAAGGTGTTGCTTTTACGTCGACAGTTGCGTCAAACATTTATATTTAGCTCAAATGTTAAGTTTTCGTTTTTACACTATTTCTCAACAAGTACAAGTGCTAGGACACTCATACTTGGATCATAGTTACAACTAACACCCTGCATTACATAATATACTGCAGATGCTGAGTGTGACATACATTTCATGGTCAATTGACATTGTTTGATGCTTAATTTTGCAAAATCAAGCATGGTGACCTTTATTTTTTCTAGTATTTTTGACCGTCACCACATCCGGATATTTCCAATGAACGAAAATGCTTTAATCTATGTTAAACATTTAAATTGTTTTAAGTGGGTATTTTATTTGTTGAAATAAAATGATGAGAAACCGGGGGTATTACAAAGGTAGAGTGAATGATATACAAAGTAATTAGTTTTGGATTCAAATCCCAGCTTATGCTATATTGTTTGTCTATTTTAGTAATACAACTAGATTGTAGGAGAATCTGGACAAGAACTGAAGGGAATTTATGTCCAGATTGTATATTTCATTCATTCAAACCTGTGTTAAGCGGCCAGTCAAAGAAATGAGCAAGTGACCATGCGAGGCTGTTGCTTAATACAGGTTATTAAGTTAATTTACTCTAAAACATAGAAATGGGGAAATAGAAAATATGATTGCTTATGCCAGGTGGCTACTTAATAAAGGTGGTTGCTTACACAGGTTTGGCTGTATTTGGATACTTCAACTGCTAATTTTGGAATTTAAGTACATGTGTAGTCATGCTTTTATGGTGACAATGTAAATAAAGTATTCCTTGGTACATGGGAGATGGAGGTCCAAATTACTGGTGTGTCCAAAGACTTCTTTTAAATTGTTTGTCTAGTTAAGTGACCCTGAAGTTTCCAACCTTTGATTAATCATGTCAAGAGAAATATTTTTAATAAGTCATTGTTTAACATTTCAACCACAAAAACTCTACTAATGCTCGAATACAGCATGAATGTCTGGTGTTTAGAATTATACAAATGGCTCCTGCGGTGGCAGAGTTGTCCAAGATGGTGTTGTCAAATGGCCACTTACTTCACATCGCTTAAATTGTTGGTCAAATCCCCGCTCCGGTGGACAGATAACATTTTGTGTGAAAGTTATTAGGAGGTAACTTGCAGAAGAATAGTGGCTCTACTGAGATTCATTACTAGATATTCTAGGTTTGTTTTGAAATTGGCGTTTAACCCTATTAAAATAAATACTGGCTATTGACACAGTGTAAATTATAGTATAGACTTTGTTTATGTTACAGGACAAGAAAAATATGCAGCCAGTCTGTGACTCAACCCGGAACTTTTTGCTTACAAGACAAATGCTCTACCGACTGAGCTAACCAGACTGCTGACATATAATATGTGTCTCCTAACAGGTTAGGTACACACTGAGACATTTAAATTATACAAAAACAAATTAATTAAACAGGAGAAAAAAACATGTCAGGAGGTCCTGAAAACATTTTGTGACCAGCACCGATTTATGATTAAATATAAATGTTTGTTTATATTTGTATTATATGTGTAGGCGTATTTTCAAATAAAAAACCCAGTTTTGATAACATTTTAGAGTACCATTTTAGCGCTACTGCCTAAAGGGCTTACTCGATGGAGCGTTGTCCCTTGTATGTCGTCCTTTATCCTCACATCCTCTGAAACCACTAGGTCAATTAACATGGATGTTTCTATTGCATTTTTATTTTCAATCTGAAACTCAAGATGGTCCCCATTACTAAACATTTTCAAAAACTTAAAAAAAAATCTTCTGATAAACCGCTTTTGAAAGTATATAGGTAGTAATGGTATTCAACTAAAGTTATAATAAACATTAATACTTTTTTAATGGAACTGCGTTTGCCTATATTTACATAAGTTTCATGTTTTGTACAAAAAGAGTTAAAATAGACAATTTTCAAAAGTTTTCTTCTAACCAACAATTTATGTGTCGACGTGCCGTAAAACACCATTCATTCATTCATTCAAACCAACAGGTCAGCCAAATTTGTTCGTATTTGATATAGTTTTCCTTATGAAAAGTTTGTTCAAATCAAGGGGTTTGCGGGTATAGGGGTCCTGTAAGGGGACTTCAGTTTTACATAGAAATACTATGGGGGATTGAAAATTCTATTTTTTCATCCATTTATGATTTTTTTATTCAATTTGAGTTTTGAAGCATCATCTAGTCGTGACAATTTTCCTCTTTATGTCAAACTTGTTCATATATGATATAAGTTATCCTAGCATCAGCAAGTGATTGGAGAATTGGCAAATCAAGGGTCTGGGATATAATGAGACCCTGTATAAGGTGACATTTACTTCTACATAGGAATATTATTGCGGAAAGTGATTTTTGAGGCGCCAGACTTTCTGGCAATTCCTTCGGTATCGTAGGTTAATTATCTGTTGCTCATTTCATATTCGCCAAAGAACTGCTTCTTCATAGTTTCATACCACAAGAACAATATCGCTATTTAATGGAGCGTAGCGATGACTGAAATGCAGGAGTGTCCATACAAATTAGCATATCCGATAGCAACAATGAAAAATGTCCCTGAAGCAAATGTTACTGGCTTTCTGCTTAAAAAGTTTAAGATGTCGTCAATATTAATTTCGACATTATATTTAGAAATGTTTAACATTACCACACAAAAGTTCTGTAATGAGCGCTACGTCGTATAGATTCAGATTCAGATCATTTCATTTAAAAGTACATTTGCATGTAATGAAGTCGCGGGAGATCGCCTCTTTCGTCAAACTAATTATTTATTCGTAGTGTATTATCAAGGGCATTCACCTTGTCGCTCGTATTTCATAGTCAATGTAAATAGGCTATGATTTTTCTTATTAACAACTATATCATTGATTGATTGTTTAGTAAAACTTTAGATTGATATATTAATTCAGTTATTCTTTTAATCATTATTCAACTTATACATTTTTTGTTCATTTTTCCTTCTCGATTTCATTTTTTAAAACGGTGGTGAATTACCATCTTTTTATTTATTTCTGTGATACTGTATACAGATTGTCGGACTTATGTTAAACGTTACTTTCGTATATTATTCACATACAAGGTTGAAACATGCGAATACTTACCGATGAGCTTTTCAAAATAACGGGAATTTCTTCATTGACCAGATACACCATCACGGTTATTTCATCCACATTTGTAACATTATTTAGTTGCACATAAACTAGATCTTCTGTGTTTACTTCAATGTCGATGTCAATAATGTCCTTGTCGACACTGAAGGGTTGGTCATCATCTGCCAAATATTAATACAATAGTAATGTGACTAACTGTACTCTCACTTAACTACTTATTTATTTCTCCTGTGTGCATAATAGTATTAAGGTTGACAGCAGGTAAGAAATCATGTGATAAATTTAACAAATAACTTCATTAAACATTATAGAATAGAAGTATGCTTCAAACTTCATCAAAATATTTATTAAATAAATAGTAGAATGACTAAGTAGAGTGTATAAACAATTTTTTAGCTACCTACCTAATATGGCTTGTAAATTCTCGTCAGTTTCGTTGTCATTTGTTTTAATATTTTCTACAGGCAGATATCCTGGAATCTGCATGATGTCATATTTTTCACACACAGTTGTAGTCGGTGCAGTAGAAAGACTTGGTGTAGATGATACTTCCGTTGCTGTTTGGACTGTGGCCACGGTCGTGGGTACAGCTGTTGTGGTTACTGTTCAAGTAAATGTATATGTATACATGTCAACCAGTAATTGCATTTCCGTCGTTTGAAATTGTGATAATGTATTTATATAACAAACTTATATTTATTATAATACTATTTCTGCTGTGGTGGAAAATGAAGATAATGATGCTTCACATTGACGAAGTGCCCGTTCTGTATAACTGATCATGATTTTATAACTTAAATGTATATTTTTCATCCATTTAAAAGTTTGTCTTAAATTGTCGTCAATATTAAACATTTAAAAAAGAAATGTTTACGCAGAACATGTATAGAAAATGTGTTAACCTCTTACTGACCAACTAGTAAAACAAGACTCATTTTAACATCAAACAAGATCAAACAAAAATGTATTTGAACTTTTAAACAATACAGAATTTGTGATTCCGATAAATACTTTTTAATTCCAAGTTATTCAAAACTATATTATATACAAATAAGCTTAATAATTCACAACATTTACGTTAGAAACAGAACACAGTCTAATGATCCGTATAAAATGCACCAGTGACATAAACAATGGCAATATATGGAATCGAATAATTGTTGCGATTGTAAGCACATCAATCTATCGGCTGCCTTTAGTTGATAAACTAAAAGTTCTGAAACATGAATAAATATATAACTATCATACCTTCCTCCACACAGGCACGAATTTCCAATGTAAAGTTCATTGTTTCGTTGGCCAGGTCCTTATCGACCAGAACAGAGAAATGAGAAATATTTCCTTGTGGGAAAGGAACATTGAATGGAACATCATCATCCTGTAAAAAATAAATATGCAAACATATGCACTGTAAAATATCTAGCGAGATTAGATTAGCAGCATAAATAACCATAAAACATGGAATGAGGAAATATAACTAACGTAAATAAAGTTTGTGTCGCTGCTATATATTTTAATTGGATTTCACCAAATGATGATAACTTTCATCAAATGTTGTGTATGACATGGTTACTAAATACACCCGACTGATACACATACACCTGTGTAGAACCACTTTTACGCCCGTAAGCAACTGACATATAACTAATTGACTTTAGATAGTTATATCAAGTGTTTGTGTTTTAAAAATCTGTTTCTGTCTTATACATTAGTAAATCGCCGGCTTTGTTTCTTACTTTATGTATAAATGTACAACATGTTTATTGCATTGAGCATGTGAATCGTCGTTTATATAATATAATCATGTTTTAACAATTGATTGATTGATTATTAAACCGTTAGATTGATATATTTATATCGGTACTTCTTTTAATCATTATTCAACGTACATGTAATACATCATTGGTTCATTTTCCTTTTCGAATGAATGGTTTAAACAGTGGTGAATTACCATCTTTTATGTATTTTTGTGGAATTGCATACAGATTGTCGGACATATTTTAAACGTAACATTCCTATGTTATTCACATACAATTTTAAAACATGCGAATATTTACCGATGAGCTTTTCAAAATAACGGGAATTTCTTCATCGACCAGATACACCATCATGGTTATTTCATCCACATTTGTAACATTATTTAATTGCACATAAACTAGATCTTCTGTGTTTACTTCAATGTCGATGTCAAAAATGTCTTTGTCGACACTGAAGGGTTGATCGCCATCTGCCAAATATTAATATATTAGTAATGTGACTAACTGTACTGTCGCTTGATTATTTATTGATTTTTTGTGTGTGCATAGTAGTATAATGGTTGACAGCATGACAGAAATTACGTGATAAATATAACAAATACCTTCATTAAACATTATACAGTAGAACTATGCTTAAAACTCCATCAAAACATTTTATTAAATAAAAAGTAGAATGAATAAATAGAGTGTATAAACAGTTTTAAGCTACCTACCTAATATGGCTTGTAAATTCTCGTCAGTTTCGTTGTCATTTGTTTTAATATTTTCTACAGGCAGATATCCTGGAATCTGCATGATGTCATCTTTTTCACACACAGTTGTAGTCGGTGCAGTAGAGAGACTTGGTGTTACTGCAGTAGTGGCTGCTACTGCTGTTGTTGTGGACACAGCTCCACTTCTTGTTGTAGGTACCCCTATCATGATTAAATGGCTATTAATGATGCTGATTACATCATATTTTATTTTAAGGATACACGGCAATTTCTATAAATTATTACTTAAGGTATTCGACCTGTAATGCTCACAGGAGAAATTGACAACCACCGTGGTCAATCGTAAACTTTCACAATGTATTTTCAATTGCAAAAAAAAACATTTATGGTAGCTTTTATAGCAAAATTTTCAAGATATTTTCTCGCGTGCAGTGGCGTCACATATGATTGTTAAAAATAAATAGATAACGGATCAGAATATCGACTAGGATATAGACGTTAACTACATTGCACAAAACGGGAATGTAACATTTGTTATAATCATCTTGAAATTGATCGAAGCACAACCATAATGCTACAGTACGCATCACAATTTGTTAGTTACGTTCTTGTAAAATAACTGTTGCATAAAATACATTGTGGACTCGTTGGTAGACAGCTCAGTGTGTTGGATTAACAATTCGAAGGTCGTTTGGCTCGATCTCCACCTCCGCTAAATTATTTGTTGATCGGTGTTTTTTTTTGTTTTTGTTTACAGAGATGATTTGCTCAGCATATTCAACTATGACAGACGTACGCTTGTCACTATCACAAACAAATATAAACTGTTTTAAGTTTTGTAGCCAGCAGTTATAGTTCTGTATAGCATTTGTTAAGTCAAACCAATATATACACAATTATAATTAAAAGAAAAGACAAAGTTGATATGAAATATTTGTTTTAGAAACGGTCTGCATCTTACAATGAAAGTTTTCAATAGAAGGTATAAAGTGTTTGCACATTTAATTGAAGTATTTTATTTTTTTTTTTTTTTATTCGTGCATATCTTACTTTTGACAATGTAGTATAGTTTGATATACGATACTGTAATATTTTAAATTTATTAAACATTCAATTCAAGAAATGTGAAATATAAACATAATTTCATATATGTCTTTACATCAAGCAATATTGTTTTAATAAAAACAGTTGCCTAAATACAAAATTAAACAAGTGCATATTATGAATTTGCTAGTATTAGATGAGACAAATAATTATGTCACCAAATTTGCTTCCTTTTATTTTTACACTTAAAATACCATATAATGAGAATACAAGACGGTAAAAGTTGTTTATCTTTATATATTTCTCATTTCTAACAATGTGGACAATATTGGCATACAGCATTTGTTGTTAATAAACAGTTATGGAACAAGAACACCTCAAAATATGAAATTTTAGAATATTTTGTAAAAAAAAGTGGGGTAGGTTAAGATTTTTCAAGATTTAAAATAAAAAAAGAAGAGAATATGTATTTTGTTAACTTTTATAGTATTTTTCTATTGAGGGATGTTGATGTGATGTAAAAATGACTTATATAATTATATCGTTAATAGTTTATATATATATGAATGAATATTATTTTATTGTGTTTTGTAGTTGTCAATTTTTGATGTTATAGGCAATGGATACTTAAAACTTAGATAATTTCCATTCTAGACGGTAAAACCTCCTAAAATGTCAGAAATACATTCCCAGAGGAAGATGATATTTAGGAAAACAAGATAAGACAATATTGTGATATTGAACGTTACATATTTAATACCTTAAATGGAATATATCAGGATGTTTCACAATTTTGAAATTGGCTAAAAGCATTTCATCTTTTTCCAATATAGAATGCCTATATACACTCTCTATCTCTTTATATGAAACATGCACAAATACTATATTGAAACTTGGAAAGGGATCTCTTTAATTTGTTTATGGTCATAGGTTACACTAAAATAGATTCCCTGCTTAAAATTGCAATTTTTTGTGACATATTAAATGAGTCCCGTGATTTTATTTTGATTTCAATGTGATCCGTTACGCAGGTTTACACATAGTAATTATTTTCATTTTAGAGAGAGCCCGAATGGCGATGGGACGATCTTCAATCAGTTTTAAGTGATGCTAATTTAAGAAGGATTTCGTTTTAAGTTTACAGCTCCGATTCAAATATCGATTTTGTTACATTTTTGTAGATCGATAACCAAACATAATAGGATTTGTCGAGTAAAAGACTAAATCTGGTTTTTGAAGGAGGAAACTCTAAGTACCTATATTCATGTATTATGATTATGTATATTATTATGTTAAAGTGATTATTACAGGACTCCGTTTTGTCAACTTCCTTTTTCAAGAATTCCCGGTTTCATGAGGCGAACCGCAAAGCTAATCGCAAAAAAATATTGATAATCCATTGGGTTTTTATGTATTGCAAATTACCCACCCTCCCACATCCTGCTTTTTAATTGCTATATGTATGTATCTTTGAAACAGAATTTTCGGTTGTTCTCTATGTATTTTTCAGTATCTCTTCTGGAAGTCGCTTTCTAATATCCAAGACTGGCTTGTTCCAATCGTCGTGGCTTCAGCTGAGGACGTAGTACTCATACTACTGGCAGTATTTCGCGGTCACAGCACCATTTAATGATCATTGTTTGCGGACATTTCGAAGGAAAGTTATTCAAATCTTTGTGAACATCTGTACCCAGGGTTCACAGGATCAATTTTTTCAGTGACAATTATAAACTGGTCTGTGATACGAACATACTATTTCCTAATGACTTTCATGACTGCACATTTTGTATTCATATATAATAGAAGCCATGGCCAATTATATTCCAATACTATAAACCAGTTCATTTGTTTGAGTTTTGTCTTTATCCATCTTCAATAACTTATTTTAAATTCTGTTTCCGTTATGATAAAGCATCAATGAAATGGATTATTGTTTTGTAAGTGATACGACAGCAAAATATCGATCATTATCTGAATTTGAAGTGCCACATGTATATGATAATATTTGTTCTATAAATAGTACAGACTTATTGAATATTTTACGTCATTTTTATACCATTGAGGGCTTACAGACGATCAGTTCACCTAGCCACTGTTTCCTGGGATCCTGAAAGGTTAACCAGTACTCGAGCACACCTCATTAAGTATAACTGAAAACGTTTCCACTTGAATCAGCGGTGAGAGACGAATGATAATGAGACACAATAGTATATATCAACCATCACGGATACCGTTGCAAGGAGGGGATTTGCACTCACGACCCCTTGATTGATAGTCAGACGCGTTACCGACGGAGCATTTCACTCATAGAAATAACATGCACTCAAGAGATACGAAAACGCAGCGCAGGAAAAAATACATTATTATATAGAACGAGTGTATAAATATATATCCTACAGTAAGTATTGTTTGGTTGTTAGCTTAAGATGTTACTGAATATTTTGGTACCTCCTGCATTGGTGTAAAATTTTCATTTCTAAACAATTCAGTTTTAAACCCTGTGTTGCGTTTTGGTATATATTGAATGTGCACAATGCGACATTCAGTGTGTGTATGGTACTACCACAATGTTTCAGCGTGTGTTAACTGAAATGCGAACTACATATTCAAATAATCATTTGAAAATTGTATTACACATTTTATATTTATTGTATATATTTACATACTTAACATTTATATTTGTAATGCCGTCTAAAAGACACGGATTTAAGTTGATTTCACAGAAAGCACATATTTAATACAAAAAATGGTATCATGTGATTTAGTTTATAATTATAACGGTTTTATTGATTTTATCTATGATGTTAAACAACTCAACAAGTAAAAAGTGATGTTTGTTGTTCACATATACACAATCGAGTTTTTTAACAGCTTAAATCATTGTAGAAGATAGACAGTTATGCTGTTATCTGGTAACAAAGTTGGCGTTTGATGTTAAAATTATGTTTAGTTCAACATCCTCTAAAATATGCAGGAAGTCTTCACTGGACGGCACTATCTTTTAGATGATGGTGCAAAACCTAATTCAAGGATATTGAATAAAATTACAGCTGGCATGATTCAGAATTTATTTTGTTACTGGTGGGATGGACACTGGTTTATGTCGTTAGAATATTAATCACCATCACATGCATTCCATTATCTTGTTACATTATAAAGAAATAACCTTATTGTTCTGTAATAGTATATACACTACCTGACCCACTAGGACTTATCGTTCGCACTGCAGTCGATGCACCCGCTTGCTCTTTAGTTGCACCACCAGTTGATGTCAATGTACCAGCAGACGTTGTGCCTGGCCCTGCTGTAATTACAACTGACACCGTTGTACCGGAAGGCTGAGTAGTGCCAGTTCCTGGTGTTCCAGTGCTTCCTGGTGATCCAGAACTAACTGATACAGCACCGGTGGTGGTAGGGGACGCTGACGTTGTTGGAACTGCAGATCCTGTCGATAAGAATGTTGGAGCGGTCTCTACCGATGATGTCCGACTCACCGTGGAAGCTACCTGCGTTACTGTTTGAACCGTTGTTAGGGGTAAAGAGGATCCAGGTGATGTGGTACCTGCCGTAGGTACTGCTGTAGTTCCGCTAGGTGATGACAAAGTTCCTTCGGGAGTAGACGCTGTACTTATGGAGCTTCCGCTCGGGGGTTGTATAGAACTGGGGATTGACTCGGTGGATACACCAGTAGTTGAAGCCGTATTTATAGGAGGTAGAGTTTCAGTCGTTACTGTTGTCTCTGGTGGAGTAGTAAAAACCAATTCGGGTTGTGTTTTCCCTATAACAAAGTAATTGCTTATTCATGTTGAAAACACTTCAATATTATTTCTACTTAACATCATGGTTTATATATTTTGTCTATTCCTGCGACATAATACAAAAAGAAACTGAATATATAGCCAGCTATATTTTCCTTTTAAAAATGCTGCATGAACATTGAGTACGCTATAGAAAACACACAATTAAGTGTTAGAGATGGTCAACGTATATGAACTCGGTGACCTCGCAGAAACCAGAGCTGCAAAATAATGTTAAATTGTTTTGATTAGACGAAAACAGTTTTCGTGATTTAATCTATTATTAGGTGTACCAAAGTATTCAAATGCTTAATACATATAAATATTTGATATTTCTGACACTTATAATACATCATATTATCAGATGTTGTTTTAAATATAGTTTTATGCAATGTACATTATGCTCCGGCAGACATAAATCAGTCGAATATTAGACCTTCATCATATTTAACAATTAACTAAATTCTAAACCCAACTTTCTCAGTATCCAATCTTGAAGTTTAAAAAATCGAAAAAAGAAAATTAAGTTTTAACTTTTTATTTACCTATTGCCTTGGTTTGTGTTTTTATAAAATTTAATGTTTCTTATTACGAGTCCTGGAGCTATTTAAACATATCTTAAAGTCTCACTAGTTTAGTTTTAAATAATAGATAGAAAAACATTTATATAGCGTAAAAATGTATCGTAAGCACAATACTCTGTTGCGCTTAGTTATAAACATATGGAACATATGAGGTTTCAGTTTTTGCCTACATATACTTTCACTGGATTCAAATTTGATATCTTTTGGTAGTCAATTCCGCCACTTTGGGCAATCTACAGTAAATGATCAGCCATCTTGGCACTATAAAGTTAATTCATCAGATGATCTTAATCTGTATATTCCCTGAACACGGTTGAGTAAATTCTTCAAATAAGATCAATAATACATCAAATCACCGTTTTAAAGTTTTAGAGTGTGAATATATGTTTTATCTAGACTAAGATATATCCATTAAATATGCCCAGACAATTAGACAGCACCCAAGTCAGCTTGATGAAAACCGTTTGTTTTTATGTGATACAGATAGCCGTCATTTTGTCGTAGCTAATTGCCTGACTGACAGGTTCCTTAATAATTTGCTTCACTGTATGGTTTTATGTATTAAAGACTTGGTTTATCGGTCAGTGTGAACGTCATTTTACGAACATTTTATGTACGTGGTATTTTTTTAATTATAATGAAATTTTAACAATTCTGCAATTTGAATGTTTATTTAGAAATACACATAGTTCTCGCTTATGATTAATTTATCATTTGTGAATTCTTACAATAAAAGGCATTGATTGCATGTATCAATAAAACATGATTGTTTCACTGATTAACTATTTAATGTCGTTTTATGCCATCGAGTTCTAACAGACGATGCGTTAATATACATGTACTCATTCTTTCCTGGGATCCTGGAAAGTTAATCAGCGCTCAATTATATCTATCTCCACATTTAACTGATCACTTTCCCACTCGTTGCCTTGAATAGTTAATATATAATATTAGTACAAAGCCGCTATTATTCACCTGGAGCCCCGCTTTTGGTTGTCGTTGCAGTCGGTACAGTCACTGTTGTTGATACTGTAAACAAACATATTAATAATATTACATTTTTGAAACCACTGCAGATTAATTTTTTTAAATATATATCCTATTATTTACAATCGGCCATGCATTAATTTAATTTAGATTTGATCCGTTATATCGTATACATATTGTAACATTTGATGAAGTCGAACATTGCTTGCTTTGATACATATTTTGTGAATAGGGATTCTGTTTCGATTTCATCACTCTGATTTAACTACAAATGTCACGTTTTGAAATTTTATATAATTCATATTTTAGTTATACTCTATTTATTGTTAATTTAATTTTAATTCTTTAACAATGATATCGATGTTCCATGCACTCGTTTTCCCTGGTGGCCGTGTGGTCTAAGGCGCAGTCAATATTACTTACCTCTCACCGCTAAGGTCGTACGTTCGAGTTCCGCTCGCTCAAAAACCGTTACGTTGAAAAAGTTTCCAGTTACTTGCAGAAGGACGGGGGTTTTACTCAGATTCATTCTGAGATCTTCTTGCACCAATAAAACCAGATATAACATATATAACCTGAATTGCGTTAACACTGGCGTAAAACACCATTAAAAATCAATAAAATCTAAATGAGTGAGACAATAACCGATACTCGCCTTCACATCCCTCCTCATCACTTCCGTCGGCGCAGTCTGTAACATTATCACAACGCATGGCGCATGTAGTACTACCTAAACACGGATACTGATCGGGTCCACATGTTACCTAAAAGGAACACTTAATACTTCAAGCACATGTACGTTACACGCATGTAACAAATAACAGGGCTGCGTTCAGTTCGGTTAAATGTTTGCTAACGTTATCTACAAAATTATTTTCCTTGACACTGGCTCAACCCCAAATTAACACACATTTTAGGAATCTATCAATTTTAGGTTAACCGTGCTTGCCGTTTAACGATGCTGAGCGCAGCCCTGGTATAAAGTATTTCCAATTTGAAACAAGGTGCCATATTTGAGGGGAATTTATCCATTTACAATAATTGTACATTACAATCGAGCTTCGACTGATCTTGTCTCATTTGAAACTAAACCGGATGCCGCTTGCGATGGAATATAAATAAAATAAACATATGATATACAACTTATAGTTTGCAATAACTACATATAATCTCTTATGTAATAAACTTATGTAAAAATATCACTGTTCGTGTAGATATAAACAAGTTAATATCGGACTTCTACCATGTATCAAATATGTAAAATAATGATAGAACATTGATATAATGTATCATCATGTCCAGGTTAACTTTCCTGACAAAACTCAATGGCGGATCTACTCTTTAAAAAATAGGTTCAAGTCCCCCTCCCCGCTCAACTCACAGATTTCCTCCAAATCCTCTGTTTTTATACTGAACACTATGTGTGCCCAGTCAGATTTTGTGTTGCGCGTCCACCCTCCCAAACTGAAATCCCGAGCTACGACCAATTTCAGAAAGGAATATAAAGTAACAAAAGTAATTGACACTGTATAATCAAACTGCTTTTTACCATACTTACCCATAACTTTAATTAAATTTGATTTTTTTGAGAAATTTATATTTTTATTGAGAAATTGATTATATATCACCGGAGCAACTGTTACGTATAAATTAACAATGTATGCATATCATTTGATATATATCATCGGGGAAACTGTTACGTGTCAATAAACAATGAATGTATATTGTTTGATATATATCATCGCGACAACTGTTTCGTAAAGATAAACAATGTATGTATATTATTCAATATATATCATCGCGGCAACTGTTACATACAAATAAACAATGTATGTTTATCATTTGATATATATCACCACAGCAACTTTTACATAAAAATAAACGATGTATGTATATTATTTGATATATATCATCGCAGCAACTGTAACATAAAAATAAACAATTTATGTATATTGTTTGATATATATCATCGCGGAAACTGTTTCGTATAGATAAACAGTGTATTTATATTGTTTGATATATATTACCACGGCAACTGTTACGTATAGATAAACAATGAATATATATCATTTGATATATATCACCGCGGCAACTGTTACATAAAAATAATCAATATATGTTTATCATTTGATATATATCACCGCAGCAACTGTTTCGTATAGATAAACTATGTATGTTTATCATTTGATATATATCACCGCGACAACTGTTACGTATAGATACACAATGTATGTATATCATTTGATATATATCACCGCGACAACTGTTACGTAAAAGTAAACAATGTATGTATATTATTTGATATACATCACCGCGGCAACTGTTACGTAAAAATAAACAATGTATGTATACCATTTGACATATATCAACACGGCAACTGTTACGTATCGATAAACAATGTATGTATATTATTTGATATATATCACCGCGACAACTTTTACGTAAAAGTAAACAATGAATGTATATAATTTGATAAACATCACCAAGGCAACTGTTACGTATAGATAAACAATGTATGTATATCGTTTGATGTCACTGCGACAACTGTTTCGTATAGATAAACAATGTATGTATATTATTTGATATATGTCACCGCGGTAACTGTTTCGCATAGATAAACAATGTATGTATATTATTTGATATATGTCACCGCAGCAACTGTTTCGCATAGATAAACAATGTATGTTTATCATTTGATATATATCATTATCACCGCGGCAACTGTTTCATATAGATAAACAATGTATGTATATTATTTGATATATATCACCGCGGCAACTGTTACGTATAGATAAACAATGTATGTATATTATTTGATATATATCATCATCACCGCGGCAACTGTTTCATATAGATAAACAATGTATGTATATTATTTGATATATATATCCGCGACATCTGTTATGTATAGATAAACCATGTATTTATATTATTTGATATATATCACCGCGACAACTGTTACATAAAAATAAACAATGTATGTATATCATTTGATATACATCACCACGGTAACTGCTACGTATAGATAAACAATGTATGTATATCGTTTGATATATGTCACTGCACCATCTGTTACGTATAGATAAACAATGTATGTATATTTTTTTATATATATCGTCGCACCAACTGTTACGTATAGATAAACAATGTCTGTATATTATTTGATATATATTACCGCAGTAATTTTTACGTATAAATAAACAATTTATGTATATCATTTGATATATAACATCGCGGCAACTGTTACGTATAGATAAACAATGTATGCATTTTATTTGATATATATTCGCGGCAACTGTTACGTATAAATAAACAAAAGAATGCACTTATTTTATTTGATATATATCACAGCAGCAACTGTAACGTGTCAATAAACAATGTATGAATATCATTTGATATATAACATCGCGGCAACTGTTACGTATAGATAAACAATGTATGCATTTTATTTGATATATATTCGCGGCAACTGTTACGTATAAATAAACAAAAGAATGCACTTATTTTATTTGATATATATCACAGCAGCAACTGTTACGTACAAATAAACATGGTATATGCATATTATTTGATATATAATCGCGGCAACTGTTACGTATAAATAAACAATGTACGTATTTTATTTGATATATATCACCGCAGCAACTGTTACGTATAAATAAACAATGTAGGTATATTATTTGATATATATCACCGCACAACTGTGGCGTATAAATAAACAATGTACGTATATTATTTGATATATATCACAGCAGCAACTGTTACATAAAAATAAACAATGTACGTATATTATTTGATATATATCACCGCAGCAACTGTTACGTATAAATAAACAATGTAGGTATATCATTTAATATATATCACCGCAGCAACTGTAACGTATAAATAAACAAAACATATATAGTATCTTATATATATCAAAACAGCAAATGCTATATTTATATAAACAATGTATGTATATCATCTGATATATATTACCGCTGTTGTTGATTCTGCTGTAGTGGTCACGGCCACTGTTGTCATGGATGGAGTTGTAGATTGACTACTTACAGTTGAAGTTGAAACCGTGGTAACTGTACAAAAGTTTATATAGATTATCAAATTCTTAATATCAGTCCAAAAACAAGTGTAAAAATACCGTTTATATCAATATAATATTATGTTTATTTGTGTTCATTATTGTTGCATGAACAAATACCAACTGAATGAAACTGTTGAATGAATATGCATTTTAAAAAAAGTACATTGCAATTTACACACAAATATACATAGAATTTTGGTTTATGGGAAAATATATAAACCTGTCATATCCTAGCATTTGATTGAGTTGAATATCATTTACTTTTCAATTTGTCATATGCACAATTAAAATATTTTTAAAGTGAAACATTATTATAATGTACAGTATAAATAACTCAAGTTTGTTCTTTCGGAATATAATTTATAATAGACGGGTATCTGGTATTCATTCACATAATAATTTCACTACATTCTACCTTTAAACATTTTGCATCAATTCATATATAATTCAGATCAAGTCACCGCCACAGTGGAAGAATGATTTTGTCAAAGCGATATAACTAGATTTACTATAGTAAACATGCACATATGTATTCTGTCAATTCAAACTGTTATTCTTGCAATGCTCATGTACAACCCTTATTACTCATAAGCATTACAAACTGTATGATTAACACTGGTTTGGTTCAACATTACAGCAACAAACAGCATGATTGTTTAAATCTTTAACACTACAAAATTCATGATTTGGTTCAACATTAACGCTTCAAACTGCATTGTTTGGTTCAACATTAACACTTCAAACTGCATAATTTGGTTCATCATTAACGCTAAAAATGCATGACTTGGTTCAACACTAACATTATAAAACGCATGACTTGTTTCAACATTAACATTACAAACTGCATGATATGGTTCAACATTAAAATTACAAACTGTATTGTTTGACTCAACATAAACTTTACAAACTGCATGGTTTGACTCAACATAAACTTTACAAAGTGCATGATATGGTTCAACATTAACACTACAAACTGCATGGTTTGACTCAACATAAACTTTACAAACTGCATGGCATGGTTCAAAATTAACACTACAAACTGCATGGTTTGACTAAACATAAACTTTACAAACTGCATGGCATGGTTCAACATTAACACTACAAACTGCATGGTTTGACTCAACATAAACTTAAAAAACTGCATGGTATAGTTCAACATTAACACTACAAACTGCATGGTTTGACTCAACATAAACTTAAAAAACTGCATGGTATAGTTCAACATTAACACTACAAAGTGATTTGGTTTAACATTAACGTTAAACATACAATACTGTTGAAAACGTGTATTATACATAATGCTATTATATAATTTACTAAGCATTACTGCACCGTTTTATTTATTTCGCATTTAAGCATGTATATATTTACCTTCCGGATGAAAGCACGCAACTACCAGAACGTCTGAAACTTTTGGTACTAATCCTGATTCTGGTACTAAATTAAGTTGAACGGAATAAGCGGCAACTCCATTCGGCGATTGTAAAATAACTTCCGTGGGCAGGTTGCCTGTTATAACATTGGTGGGCTGCAACGGTTTATATCATATTATGTCACAATTTTTCGGAAACACACAATGTTACCAAAACATTATGTTCATGTTGGACCTAATGCTTTAATATGATTAGTGGAGAATTATGTAATATCACTTATATATGGCAATTCTATCATAAAAAATCACAATATAATGTATATTAATCTACAATGTATCTAAAAAATTTAAAAAAGTATTTGCAATGAGCTTGAACAAAAATACAGAATTGTCCCCTGAATATATAGATAATATGCTATTTTTCAGTGTTTCCGTCATTAGAAAGAATAATGTATGAACTACTGAATACAGAATGTTCTCGTTTTTAACGATTGTGCCTGACTGAGTGCTGATGCATTGTAATATAAAGGATATTTTATATATTTGAAATATTCTGATTGTATATTTGGATAATTAGTATTACACACAAAAATCAGCATGGCAGAAGTCGAACTTTATAACGTGTCGTGTTGTAACTAGTCGTATTGTTTCGCTACTACTGGTACATCAATCTGTTGTCACTAATATTGTGTTATTAATCGTTATATTTTGATACTGTTTTGACATCGAACGTTGCCACTAATATTATGTTATTGGTCTTATACTATCGCCGCTCATAGAATGTCACTACTTCGCTACTATTTGAACTTCGAACGTTGCCAGATTCCAACCATAAATAGTGTGAACTACTCATACCAAAAGTCTTCGTTGTTCTTCTCTTTAAATCAGTGTTTGGTACATAACCAATGCTTTATAAGCCTTTTGTATACAGATCATCTTTCGATTATAGTTTAAATACATGTCAATCTGGTCAAATTACATATTTCAGTAAGACAAAATAAGAAAAGTCAAACAATCAATCATATAAGTCAAACAATTACAACATTTATTTAATCTATATTGCAGTCAGTCAGAAGTAATGAACAAATCAATACAAAAACGTGCCATACACGTAACTAGATATTTGTCAATAGAGGGTATTTCATGAGGGTTTATTTATGAGTAGTTTTATTAAACGAAATGGAAAAAAAACATATTATGTGACGCTTTACCCTCCTGCATCCGAAAGTATGAGAAAATGTCATTTATTGCAACGTGACGGCATCACATGAAACGTCATGCTGCTTGTATTGTTTTTTATTTAGCGTCATTTCTATGTCATCAATCATTTGCAGTGCTTTATGCCATCGAGTGCCAACATATGGCAAGTTAATATAACCACACTTTCCGATGATTCTAGATGGTAACCAATACTCAAGCACAAACATCTTCGCAAGTTACCTTACTTTTCTCACTTGAGTCAGAATTGAGTGACGAATGACAGTGAGACACAATGTAGTACAAGTATATAAATAATAACATAGACTGTGGCCGGGCGGGAATTTGAACTCATGACCCTAGGATTGATAGTTAATGGACCCGGTGTACTCTGCAAGTAAAGGATATGTATCTTTTAAAATAATCTTCAAATATTGTTTTTGTTGCAATTCATTTATCATACAAAATAACGACATACCCCGGAGTGTAGTCCCGATGGAGTGTTATACTCAGTCGACACATTTGCTACATTTTCCACTGTCAAAACTATCTTTGTGAATATTGCAGGACCATCACTTTTTATGTCTATTGCCAACGCCTCTTCAATAGAACCGTCAGGACTCCAGAAAGTATTTGACCCAAAAAGAGCGTCTTCTGGGTTAGTACCAGGAAGACTTGACGGCGCATTCAGTGTTAGGTGTGGTGAGTTATAGGCGAGCATACTCTCGGCACAAACTGAAAATGTTTTAAAATTAAACAACGAAGGTCATTTGATATATAATGCAACCTATCACGTACATGATAAATTATGAAAATAAATGTAAATACCTGTATTATTTACCCTCAAAGTAATGTCCTCTGTGGTCAATGACCGGTGTCCATCGCTTCGGCAGATCTTCTATTCCTGTTGCTTGGCAAGCGCGCTCATATACACTCACCTGCTCGGTCACGGCAATTTCAATATCCTCTAGGTCAGCGAATCGAATTTCCCTGATATTTTCTTGGAAATAAATCATAAGCACAGGGGCTTATGTCAGGAGAATGCGGAGGATGGTCAGCGTTTCCCATTCCTATTCCGCAAAAAGTGACGTCACCCTGTGAAGTATGCGTTGTCGCGTTGTCGTGAAGTATGGTTGGACCGGTTCGCAATAGCTCTGGGACCGTTTTACGTATGCTTGGTAGTAGGCATTTTTTGCTGTACTCCTTGTAGTATGTAAGGTTGATCGTTTGCACAGTTGGAACCTTGTGACTTGTCAGAACTCTACGAATATCATACGCAAATATCACTAGTTGGTTTATTTTTCCTTGCACACGACGGAATTCTGATGGTTTCGGTGAGTTCGGGGTGTGCCACTCGGTCAATTATAGCTTCATGTCAGGTTCGTATGATCTAATCAACGTCTTGTCTATGGTAACGATTTTTGAAAGAAAGTCCCGACCTTCTGCATTCAAGCGCGAAAGTAGGTTGGTCGCAACTGTCAAGCGACGTTCAATAGAATCTGACGTTAGGCGATGGGGCACTGATCATGCGAAAACTTTACGTATTTTTTAAACGGTTCCGTGTACATGAATGAACAAATCCCACACTTATGTCCAATTCCTGTGTTATTTCTTCACATGTCAATCTTCTGTCGTAAACGTAACGTAAACGTTCCATCATTTTCACGGTATTGAAAGTATCCGTTGGGATCACATTTCGTCAACTTCGTTGGTTGTCTTCAATTGTGTATTTACCGTTCTTTAATTCATAGACCCAACTAGTTTCTTGAGAATATGAAAGAGAACATTCACCGCTTCTTGTTATGCATTAAAGATTTCTCTCGCATACTTATTACTTCTAGATTCGAATTTTATGTAGCTACGCTGTTCAGTTAACACGAACGCGTCCATGATGCTTTTAGTGACGTCATTTGACGTTGCACGCTGATGACGTTATTCAAAATAACGTGTTCAGAGTTTGCAGAATAATTAGCATATAGTTGTTTCATTAGCACGTTAAGTTTCATCACAATACTATAAGTAGTTTTAGAGATAATTAATAGGTTGCATTATTTATTAAATTACCCTCGTATGCCAATGTTACTAACTATTTTTATACGCTGTGCGTATATGTTTTATGATAGTTGTGTTATTGATGTAACGGCGTACATAGCATTGTGTTACTATGTCTTATCAAAAATCAGACATTAATTCATGTTGTTGTTCTTGAACAAACATTTAGATATTGATGATATCATTTTTAAGCCAAATAAGTATAGGTTGAAATTTAGTAGAAATTTGTATGTGATTCCAACCGGCTTAGATGTCATCATACTCTCTCTTTCCTCGAGCGATTGCATTAGCTGATGAAGTATAACAACATCTACTGGCGGATATGACATTATTTGTTAAATCGAATGTTTTATTAAGAAAATTCTCAGCGATTCTATTCACTGAGAAAGCAGTACTTATTATAGTACTTAATATATAGTAACTTACTGGTAGTGGAAGGCAATGGTGTGGTTGACCCCGTATATAGTGTCGTCGGAAAACCTTACATTAATATAAAAATGAACTAATGTTAGACGCATATAAATTACTCCATAATGACTAAAAACAGAAAGGTGGTGTAATGGATAGAGTCTTGGCTGATCATGATAGAGAGGTTGCGGATTCGACCCCTAACTTGACTCGATGTCTCATAAAACTTTACTCCGTTTTGGTTCAACCAAGGAAGCAAAATCGAGAGTGGTTACCGTTCTTATGAGCTTTAAGATTTGTTCAGAATCGAGCTAAATAAATCAGTATAAACTAATTTACTCCATACGTAGTTTTTACTTAATACGTACTCTAAATAAACTCTATACGAAACCATAACAGTCACTGCAACGTTTACCTGGCAAACTATTTACAAAAGGAATCTTGACTGAAAACCAGGCAATATGTTTACATGTATATGATCACATGTCTGGTCTTGATCTCAAGAGAAGTGGCAATCGTTTAAGAAGTATACAAATATTGCATTTTGTTACAAAACATATTTATATCCTATATATTTACATGTCAGTTAGCACAATATAAATAACATTGAATACATAATTTATTAATAAATTAACAAAGAGGTGATGGTATTCAAAGTATGAGCCTATAAATCATAAATGTTTATTAAAATATTTCCAAACTCAAATGTATTGGTTAACTACAACAATACTACATAAGGTACTGTCAACAAACTTGGATGGCGGATAATAAATGACTTTCGTTTTGGCGTTATATGCAAAATTAATGAAGCTAAAGTGAATTTCGTCTTCAATGTTGCTAGAATTACATATTTGGAAAAAAACGTTGATATATCTGTACTCTCGTGATCTAACCTAAATGAAATACTACCTCTATTAAACGTGAATTTCTTGGTTGCTTCTGTTGCCTCTGCATGTTCAAGTGGAATGGTTGTCACTTCCTGCTGTGGATATAAAAATTAAAACGTGACGTAGACAGCATACGGTAGACTAGACTTTGTACTGAATACATGTATTTACAGTAATAGTTTATCACAAAATGATATTGGCTTTACCATATCACAACATTTTGCAGTAGAGAAACATATAAACATCAAGCACTACCATTATACTTAGTAATTGATTCATATTTCCCTAAGCATTCCATCTTAGAATCCATTTAAAATACAGTCTTCATTAAATGTGTTCAAATAATAGTCGAAATCTTGGTATTTCTGTTATATGGAATAAGGCATCTTTTACGAAAACTGATTAGTTTTAAATGCTCAAACTGCATTGATGCATGTATGTTTTCCACATGTGTTTACGCACTTGAACTCACTTTCAATACATGCGATTATCTTGTTACATTATATGTAATATTTATTGAGAACAATCTGAGCAATAATATCGACTGAAAAGTAGGACAACATCTAATCTATTATAGTATTCTATTTATAGTAACTTACCAGCAGTTGTAGCTAATGGTGTGGTTGTTCCTATAGTTGTGACTGTCGTCGTGGGAGCTAACATTGATATAAGAATGATTTAATGTTAGACAAATATAAATTACTCTGCAACTTAATAAAAAAGCGGGATGATAGTGGATAGAGTTTGACTGCTTATGCCAGAGGTTACGAATTCGTTCACAAGATTGACACCTGTCTCTCTGTATTTATTTCATCCCAAAATGTTATTGGTATTACTAAATAACATGTTGCAGAAGAGACACATATACACATAAAACACTACCATTATATGTGTAATGAAATCATATTTCCTTAGGCAATCCATTTGAAAGCTCATTAAACTTCCGTAACGGACGTTTTTAGTTTTAATAGAAGTCAGTTTTACTCTTCCTGATGATAGAATATATGTTTATATGATCACTGAGAAATTTTGCAAACGAAACAAAAATTGTAAAGCACTTTATAAGTTTATAATCAGAACGGATTGTGTTTACAAATTAATGTTCGGGTATTTCCGATAAACATCTTCGGCAGAAAACGGGCAGTCACGAAGCTTGCTCGGAAGCGCGTCGGTCGGTAATATATGATCAAATTACTTCAGAGAAAAACATAGCAGCATGGGTGACAGTAACGGATGCTGTTAGAAATCAAATAACCACTTGCGATTGGATAGTTTTAGGAACATCCATTTTATTCCCCTCAGTGTATGAATGAACTGGAACCTACGAGCTGATTTATTGCACGAAAGCGACGAATAGTTCATACAAATGAAAAATAAAATTACTTTTCTATTAACAGTACTAAACAAACAACCCTTGATAGCCTCTCAATAACAGTGTGTGCAATAGTATCAAGTGTATATGCGGGGGTTGGTCATGAGCAAGAGTTACTAGACCAAACTAATATTCTGTACTCATTGTTTCTCAGTACGTATAAATACTATAATCCTTACTACGCTCGATACATTTTATTGCATACATCAAAATTTATTTTTTTAAAAAAGAAAACCCGAATAAAACATATTCAGAGAGTAAAGTTGTATTAATTTCTACCATTGTAATATTATGATGATCATTAGACGTTGTATCCCTGTTTTCTGGATAATGTGCGCACCAATGTACGTGTATGAATTCATTTGTGTACTTTCGAACATTGGCGGGGATTTTCGGAAAACAAATATCCACTAAACGAGCGAGCCGGCTCATTTGAGAAATACACATTTCGATCAATGTTATTTATATTTGTATGTTTTTAAATAGCAGGTATGGGTTTAGCTATATTACACGAATGTTTAATTTCAAACATTTTTCGTTACTATCAAAACATGTGTATTTGGGAAGTTTAATAGACCTAAAAACAATAATTAAATTCTTACAAACAATGGTCGAAACCTTGGTAATCCTGTAATTTGCAATGTTTCATTTAACAAAACCCGACTGGTTTCAATTTTTAATTGTTACATGCATGTCTATTTTACACATGTGATACGCATTTAATCTTACCTTCAATACATGCAAAGAGTTCAACTTGCACATAAACTGGCAAAGTGTCGTTTTCTTTATCTGTTAGTGTCACTATGATTTGGGTGGCAGTTATTGACTCAAGATTAACAGTCGAATCGCTATCAAACAACTGTAGGAAGAATAGGCAAAACAGTTATACATTCAAACCTATATAGGCGGTCACCTCTATTTAGCAGTAATTTGTCTTAAACAGTCACATTTGCTATTTCCCAATCTCATGCTTTCAGAACAAATTATCCTGTATTAAGGAACAACCTGTCTGAAAAGATCACGTTTGCGCTTTGCCTTTACTGGCTAGCTTATGACATGCTTGGCTTATACCTGTTTAGATATAACGGTATTAATTTAACTAACAATTAAAAGTATTCCATGCAACGTTGATTAGGTAAGCATGATGTTCAAATTGTACACTGTTAAATGTTCTGGTTTTCAGTTAGTTTAATTATAATCCGACAAATTGTCATTTAATAGTTTATTTATGATCCCATAAATTTTCAACTGAAAACTTTCTTTATTATACACATAATGTCATTTAACACTTAACCTGTAATGGGAACATTTTCATTGATAAATTTATGTGTGATCCAGCACATTGTCATTTTAGAAATTGACTAGAATTTCAAGTTTAAAATAGTAGTATAATACTTACCTCGTTATTGTTCTGTTCAACACTTATCGGAGATGACAATGTTCCATTTTCGTCTGTTGTAACGTATGCAACCGAAAACAGAGCAACGTTTAAACCAACAGGTAGCCGTAAGGTTGACAAAGGAGTGTCGTCTGGAAGATCGATAGTCATCTGAAAGAAATTTGTTTCAAAAATAATACAAACCAGTTACATATGTACCCTGGTTACACAAACATAACCGAAAGTTTGCACTCCAGTAGTATTCAATTTAAATTATTCGGTGTAACAAAAGTTAGCATCGTTGTTATAATAGTAACGTTGTTACCATAGCACGTGTTGTAATAAAATTTTGTTTTACAAAATTGAACAGACACTGAAATACTGATAAATAAAGCCTCGTGTGTCATGAATACAAATACATTGTATTACATGATACACTTCCCTCATCTGTTGTTTTTCTTTGTCTGTAAAGTACGTATATGGACAATCATCTGACCAAGGGCACATACTTCTTTTCGATGGTCTTGTGACTGACTACATGTGCATACCAGTTCTTATGTCGATATCATGAGGTAAATAAAATAAATAATGTTGGGTTATATCGATGCATATTATTAGATTTATTTTCCCTGGAGAACACACGATGGAAGACAATTTCACCATACGCAAAACAGTTCTATGAATAAATCTCGCGCGAGAAGTGACGGTTGCCACACAAATGCGTCGCGCTCAAATATTACAGTATAATTATAAGACAATGCAAACAGTGTTGACAAATGTAATGCAAATGGCCATAGAACCGTGGCAAATCCTCTCAACTAAAGGAAACCAATGTGAACTGCACCGGATCATTTAGTTATATAATTTTAGTTGTTAAACTACATGATATATGGACTTAAAACACGTCCAAAGTAATTGAATCATGAATGTTCAACACATAAATCTTTGATTGTATTTATAACCCACTAAATTAAAACCATCATACTCTGTTTTGCATTTATCTAGAACTATTGCATCATTTGATAAAAGCTCATAAACGGAACGGCAAAAGCTACGCTTCTTTATATAGCGTCAAAAAAAGGAATAAATATGACGTTTTCAATAGCAAATGTTGAACTTATTTGATTTTGTCCAGAAGTATGGCCGAAGCTTAAAATTACCATTCATACATAAACATGGCTTTATCTTAAACGCGCGTTGTTTATTTAAATAAGTTAAAGCGTTGTACATTAAACACGCGTTATATACTTAACATGAAGTGTACAGGTAACACGCATTATACATTTAATACTCAATATACAACATGCACTATTTTTAACATTCATTATATTCTAAAACAATGTTCTTAATCGAATATGTAGTGTTTGCGGAGACAGTCAAAGGTAAATTATCCTGAACCTTGAACAAGTGTCTCGTATACTGGTATTTGTTGTTGACAGCCTAGTGTTACATTGTAACTGTGTTGAAGTTTGTATCACATGGTATGTCAGTGTTCGGTACAAAGGCAAGTCTCTCCATAATTCTCTCCATATGTATATGCATATATATCTTATGGGTGCATTATTCTATTCAATTGCATATCAAAACGCAAGCAAATGTCAACTCACATTCAATACATCCAAATCAGAGTAGAATGGTACACTGTTAGGCACTGGTCGAAGCCTACTATTATGGGCGCTTTGAGCAAGGTCGTTAGTTGTTATATCCCTATCAGGAATAAGGAGAGGATCAATCATGGCATTGACGAACAGGCATGGTGTTGTCACAGTGATGGTTGTTGAGGCTGAAAATATAACATATACTGCATTTAACTTCAATGTTGTAAGGTGCATACACATGAACCTTGGTACCGTTTCACTAATGTTTGCAAGCTACCTAAATCATTAAGACAAAACATTTTAAGTTACGGGAATGGTCACGGAATTCATTATGTCATATAATGTATATGTATATGAGCTGACGTTATTCTAATAAAATAAAACTAGTTATAGAAATCGTTGGGAGTTTGCGTTAATTGCGTTTTTCATTTTTTTGTTGCGTCCTGTACATCTAACATGAACTTTTAAAACAGCAGCCTTACGTGTTGCGATGTGGTCTTGCTTCGTGTGGTTGTACGTGTGTCTTAAAAAGTTGCTCCGTATTTTGTCTTACTGTTGTTTTATTATTATTATTTATATACTTCTGATCTGGAGTGCGCTCTGTGCATCCATCCAATGGATCATTTATAGGACTGTATTGTTGTATATAAAAACTAATTGAGGATTTATTTTGCTAACAAAATACAGTGTTGTACACGCACTGGAAGGTCAATTCCAATGACTGTAGTGATCATTTCAACACATCTCTAAGCTCCTTAATATACATTATGTCGTTTTTTAACACTTATTCAGGGAGAAAAATATCCAAAACTATCACGATACAAAGCCGAAATGAATTGAACTCAGCTTGTACGGAGAAGTGTTGAACGACGTTCTATGTCTTATAGTAACAATTGTATGCCTAACATATTGTATCAGAAAGATATGCTGACCTGATCTGTATAGATATGAATGAAGAAAACAATCGTCATACAACTTTAACCCGAACATCGTTTTAAATATCCGACGTCAGTTATATCCAATAAACTAGTATATGAAATTTAAAGAGCAAAATGAAATTATACATATATAAGGATTTTTAACAATTTTGAAACATATGCTTAAAATAGTTTTTCCAATATAAAAATTATCATGCCTGAACCCGTATTGTCAAAAGGATATCTCCTTAAACATGCCAAAATAAAAAAGAAATAGTTAAGTGTTGTCTAATTTTAGAATGGGAATTTCGTTTCAAGTTTAATTATCACGTTTTTGGTTGATTTAACATACTGAACCATTCGCATTTTGTTTATTAATGATAATGAGATGCTTTTTATCCACTTTAATAATAATTTTAATTTTTAGACATTTATAGCGTTTTTTTCATTATATTCTCACTTTAAACCTGACGTCCTAAGATAATCCGGGTTTATTGCCAGCATTTTCCAAGTTAGGGTTACAGGTGGTAACAAGTCCCAGGATAAAGTGATAACGTTGATAGTAAGTTATCCAAACGGTATGTACGTAGATAACAGGGTTGCGTATCACAAAAAAACTTGGGATAAGAATCGTCGTAAAGGTACACCAACAATATCTCATAATATATTAAATACCTATCCAAAATAATCCCAAAGTTGACTCGAATCATGCAGAAACTGATATATTTTCTTAAATTGCAATTCTTTTAAACGCCGATAAAAAATTTGAACCAACAACGAAAACTTATTAAGTTTACTTAGGGTGATTCTTACATGTATGACAATAGTCATATTTAATTATTTTGTAAACCGCAGTCCAGATACGAAGTAACATTATATTGAAATGAGAGTAATACTCACGAGGTGCCGTCGTTGCCGTGTAGCAATTGAGCTCATCAGATCCGTCTTGACAATCGATGTCATTATCACATCGTTTGTCTTCGGGAATGCATGCGTTGTCATCACATGTAAATTGATCGTCTTGGCAAGCTTAAACATAATCATGCAACTAATTAGCAAATATTTAGTGTAAGATAGTGAAATGCCAGAATTACAATAGCTTACTATGGCATACTATACTTAGTATACATATTGTATAGTATAATCAACCACCGGAATATTTGTCACATATAGTTATATAACATTGGGCAAAGTAAGTGTGAGGGCGATATAAACTTTTTTACAAAAAATAATCTATGGAGGATGTGTATTGGATTCGTGTTACACCATAAAGAGCATGGAATTCTAAGCCTTTCCCACAATTCATAGTAATTGAACGCTTACTAAACTATGACGCCATTCAAACTTTCAGTTGAAGCATTTGACCAATCAACGGGCTCAAAAAAGGCTCCCCCAACAGTTCTATTGACCGGACTCAATCGGGAGAGCTAAATTCTTTTATCTTAGAGTGAGCACTAAAATGGGGTGTGATCACAAATGGTGACGAGTAAGCATGCAAACTGCAGGTCCTGTTACACTGTTTTGTTGACGTTCATGCTATGTGCTGTGTCATTTCAAATTAACTGTGTAGCAAACAATGAACTGCCCGTACAATGGACTGCATGACACACTGCTGAAACATGGATAAATAAGCGTATACGCTTAATATATAAAATTAGGAATACTTTTGTAACGTGCACAGAGCGGATTATGCACACAAGTATTAATGCATACGGTATATAAGAATTTTCCTTGGGCTACTTGCCGTTTGATTTAAGAGTAATGGTGAAATAATTTTCCTCAAACTACTTTGCTTTATGGCTGGATGACAAATGATTGAACAAATGATTCGTGTTTAAAAAGAATAATCACGTACAATTAATTGATACATATAAAACCAAATTATAAATGTTTCGAACTAACGTTTCGCACAACACTAAACACTATGCCAAGAACTCTGTTTTAAATAAATAAAACTAGTCCTGCAGCAATGTTCCAAACCTGTCCCGACACCTGTCTGAGACAAACAATGGCACCCAACAGGCTACGACCCGGAGCACTGTTCACAAGTTTCAGAGGATTCTGCAACTCTGAGTTCAAAACTGCACTGCTGAGAATCCCTCATTCACTTGTGACACTCGGTCCAAAGTCCAAGTCTGTATTGCCAAATAATAATAATCAATTAATTAATTAATCATGCAGGGTCTTCTTGCAGCTCATTCTCCGTCGAGTTTGTAACGCCAGACTTACCCAGAATACAGGCGGTCGGCTGCTTATATAGCATAAGTCACATTACCTAGTCACATGACTTCAATCGGGCATTCTTAGTGTTGTTCGACCACATAATGATGTTCGAGATTATGCGATTCGATTGCATTAGCATCCTTAATCAAATTCAATGAGCGTCTGTCTGACAATGTATTAACTACGTTATCTGTACGTTTATTGAATTGAATGTAACTTAATAAACAATAAGGAATACTTAGACGATTCACATATATAAAGTTATCAACCAACAGAAAAGTATAACAGCGTAACAAAATACACCGATGTTATGGATTTCTATATGTACAAGGCGTTTTTCGTCACACTTTTATGCGCCTTTTTTCGATAGGCGCTTATACATAAGCCCTACACTATGCGCCTATATTTGATAAACACTGAAACATCAGCATTACGAGTTGTTTTCAATGGGTGTAACCAATGAAAACACATTATATATGAATATTTTGAGGGCTCAAACATCAAACATGTAGTACAATGCATAATGTTATGATCAAGTCGCCTCTTCTATATTTAATGAAATAATAAACAGGCACAAAGCAATTTTATTTGGCGAAAGTGCTAATATTCGAATTATTTCAATATTATTTTTATACTCTGTAGACTGGTTTATTCTCAGTGTGTTTATTTCATTCACTGACTGGTTTTATGCACCTAGCGTATGATAAAGCGTATAATAGACAAAGAACCGGTTAAAAAAGTAAATCGTTTAATACGGTGAATACGAATCGTTTATGGCTGGATTGAACAGTAACTCACGACAGTTGTCTTCATCCGATTCATCATCACAATCAAATGTACCATCACACTTTTGGTATTCATATATACATTTCTCACAGCTGCCACACACGATAGTCTCATAACCAGCACATGTGCAGTCTGAAATTTATAAATCATAGTTCTTGTGTATAAATAACAGTCAATAGTAATAACTAGATATTGAATACAATACTCATCCTAAGTCGAATAAAACGGTATTTTTAAATTCTGTTTTAGTGCTGTCATTGGTTCATATAATATACAATGTAAACATCTCCATCAGTTGTGATCATAGGACTCTTGTTTTACTATGTGTCCAAATGAACCATCAGAGCGAATGTCACCGAGTATGGCTTGCTTCCATTATCGTGGTTAATTAATAAACAATATTAGTTTAAAATGGAATTAAAAGACCTCTTGGTTTTGAGCCGCATACAATATGTGGCAAACATTTGTAGTTCCGTTATAGATACGCTATGTTCTGTATTATAAAATATGCACGGTTCACACTGTGTGTCCTAGCTTAACTTCTATTGATTGATTGATTGATAGATTGATGTTTATTGAGGTTAACACACACATATACAGGTTACATTAAATATCCATACTCAGTTACAAATAAAAGGTAGAACGTAGATATTAAAGATTAATGTTATGGAAAAATCCAATTTAAAAAAGTTAATGATCTATCACAATATATAGAACTATGGTCACTTAAATGAAATGAATTTCAAATCTCAAAGATGTATTCAAATAATGCAACATTGGACATACATAATAGTCTGTAATAACATTGGATTGCCCATTAAGCCCAATGACGTATTTCCAATACGGTCATTGGTATACTTTCTAAGAATATACATAGAAAAGTTGTTTTATTTTTTAAACCTCACTTAATAAACTTAATAGAGAAAGACACTAACCTGGTATGCCTCATTTATCTTCTTCTTTGTTTTTACTAGTATTGAGTTAGCCCTCGAAATGCAGCAGTAAGGATGTTTAATCATGTTTTGTACAAGTTTCAAACGGTTTGTTAAAATCTGGTTAAGGGCTTGAAAATGTAAATGACATAGCAAAATATTCAGATATCGTAAGTTGAAATCCTAACTTAAAATTTTGATTATATAGTATAATAATATAAATATACATACTACAATCAACTTCGTCACTTCCGTCTCCACAATCATCATGGCGATCACACTTTTGGGATAAGGGGATGCATGGACCAGTCTGACATCGAAATTCCCGGACAGTGGAGCACTCTTCTATAACTGTGATCAACATTATGTATTAATATACACAGAGGTGTAATGACTGTTATTGCATGGGGTTTAAATTGTGGAGTGATTTCATTTAATAATTGCACACAAATGTAGTATCTGGATTTAGCGGGCGCTGTTCGTTACTCAATTGATTTAATCGTTTATCTATGTAAAAAAGAAGCAATAAACTATGTATAATATAAACTGAAATACACTATTGCTCTACTTTGGTTTATGGATGGTTTTACCACGATTATCTTTGCACAGTTTAAGTACCATTCTCAATGTGAGTCATTACCAATGTTATACTTTATACCGAGTTTGTATTGCCGAACAGCTGTCTTATTGTGAGTCAAATGTCCATTTTATTTAATATTAAGACATTGTTGATTTTATGCGCGCGGAATTTAAACTACCCAACCTGAACCAATAATGTCAATAACCCTGGTTTCAGACATTCTGCCATTAAAAGTCCAACCCAAGTCCGTAGTCTTTATAATTGTGAAACGTAATTCATATTACCAGAAGAAGGTAACATCGATAGACTGTAATATGAAACACGTGTCATCAAAAAACAAAGTGTATTATTACTTAATCATATATATATGCTAGAAATAAAGGTAAACATATATGAACATATAGTATATAAAGCGGATATTACAATGGCAGGTAGGAACGCAGAATGCACGGGGTGGGGGTTATCGAATCAATGGGTTTCTGGGATGATGTTTTTTATTCTTTCTTATTTCTAAAATTTGCTGATACGAAAACTGACAATTACTTCAGATCTAAAATAACGACGGATGGCAACACACGTTCATTCTCTATAATATGTCATAATTTCACTTAAATTTCATATGTATTAGCTACTGTTGAGTTTGGCACAGGATGTATAATTTGAGTCGTGTTTATACAGAACCTGGTATCTCCCGAATTAGGTCTATTAACCCTTAATTAAAAAGCTGGGAATTATGTGCCTGTTCCACAATTCATAGCAATTAAACGCTTTTTAAACTATAATATCATTAATATTTTCCTTAAATCAACTGTCCAAACATGATGCTAAATGTGCTGCTATTGAAGGAAGCCAATTGGGAGAGTTCGGTCCGTTCTACAGACTATCATGTTTGTAGTTTAATTTCCACCGATAATCCCGAACATACGTATATGCTACATAATTACACTAACCTGCACACCCTTCCTCGTCCGATTCATCAGCCATACTACAATCGGGCTCACCGTCACACCTATATATAAAACATTTTTATATGATATAGCCATATTGAAACACTATAATAATATCACTTTTCTTATTTTACAAATGTAATGTTAAAACCATGAAGTTAACTCAAGTATCATTTTGTTTATACTTACACACATTCAAACTTAATTTGACAAAAAAACTTGTTAAACCAATTAAACCGACCAGTTGGCCTATTAAAACCACACTCAGTAATGTATGTACCCAGGAAACAGACTCGAGGCTGGTTTATATATGCTATTAATCAAGTCGAATTTAAGTAAGTGAACAAAACGTACATATCTACACAGGTAAAAATGCCACGCATGTTAAACGTAAGTTTAACGTATATCTAAATTACGGTATTAACATGTGTTTATGTCAGCTTATGTTTTATATGCATTTTTGATTGACAAATATGTGTATTAGATTCCCAAGTTCATATTAGCCACTGCCTCTGGCACTGCTAGTATATCTCCAAAATTAGTGTATGCCATGTGTTGTGGAGGATTTTAACGCAAGCATTACGTATGCTTTTAAACATTATTCTAAAACATGATTCAAAAAAACATATGACAAAAGTATAATTAAGTGCATCCAACATATGTTTATGTTAACGTATGTTTAACATGATGTAAACATACGTTTAACATACATTGAATATATGTTTTGTCCAACATACGTGGTATAGTTACCCCTGTACTCATTTTTGCTATAAGATATGGACAAATGTGTGTTTTATACCTGAAAGAATTCGGTATGCAACGTCCAGAAGTGCAAGTAAACTCGTCATTCTGGCAGACCGGTTCTGTGGATTAAAGATGATTTGATATTATGGGACTCATTAAACAGTTGCTTATAAATGTTCGTGTCAAAGTTAGTTTTTCCAGAACTTGATATCTCTCAAATCAGGTCTATTACCTCTCAATGAAATAGGAGCTAGTTATATGCCTGTCCTACAATTTATAACAATTGAATGTTACTAAACTGTGACACCATTCAAACTTTAAGTTGAAGCAACTGACCAATCAACGTGCTCGAATGTGACTTTTACCAACAATGCTATTTAACTGACCAAAACAGGAGGACAGCCGAGTCCATACCACAGGCTATGGTCCGAGTAATTTCCTCATTTAAAGTAAACTTGAAGTTGTTTGACAAAATACAAAACACATGTGTTAAACAAACGCACAAAACATTAATAAAAAAAATAAACAGTGTATAATACACAGTCTGACACATTAACTGGAATGAACGTTATTAATGACACGTCATTTCACATCAATATTCCTATCAGTCAATTTGTATTTCCAGCTCCCCAACTGTATTCTGTGCCGGGCCTGGTTTGCTGATTCGATTAGGGTGGATAACATTTACTCACCGAGATGGGTGACATGCGTACTGGTTAATCTTCCAGGGTCCAAGGAAAGAGGTAAGGTTAACTGATCGTCGGTAATCGACTGCATAAAATGACGCTTAATAAAACAAAACCAGGTAGTCCTGTTTTCACTTACGACAATTTTCCTCATCGGAGCCGTCTATGCAGTTATTGGAGCCATCACAAAGAAAGAAGTCGGAGATGCATTTTCCTGATGTACATTTAAATTCGTTGGCACCGCACGGGTAACCTGAATAAAACATTGTTGAATCCTATATACCGTTATTAAAAGCATCACCACAGATAAAATTCACATCCTACACGCCAGTAGTCAATCATAAAGGGATGAATCAAATTATTAGTAGTAGTAGGAGTAGGAGTAGGAGTAGAAGTAGCAGAAGTAGTTTGAGAAGTAGTAGCATGACTAGTAGTACTAATAGCAGTAGGAGTAGAATCAGTAGTAGTAATAGTTGGAGTAAAATCACTAGTAGTAGTTGGAGTAGTAGTAGCATGAGGAGTAGTACTAATTTCAGTAGCAGTAGGAGTAGAATCAGTAGTAGAAGTTAAAGTAATAGTAGCATGAGTAGAAGTAATAGAAGCTGTAGGAGTAGAATCAGTAGTAGTAGAAGTTGGAGTAGTAGTAGCATTAGTAGAAGTACTAGTAGCAGTAGGAGTAGTATCAGTAGTAGTAGTAGTAGTTGGTGTAGTAGTAGCATGAGTAGAAGTACTAGTAGCAGTAAGAGTAGAATCAGTAGTAGTGGTTGGAGAAGTAGTAGCATGAGTAGTAGTACTAGTAAAAGTAGCAGTATAATCATTAGTGGTAGTTGGAATACTTGGAGTAGTAGTTATAATAGCATTAGGAGTAGAATCAGTAGTAGTAGTAGTAGTAGTAGTAGTAGTAGTAGTAGTAGTTGTAGTAGTAGTAGTTAAAGTAGTTGTAACATGAGAAGTAGTACTAGTAGTAGTGTAGTTGGAGTAATAGTAGCATGAGTAGTAGTACTAATAGCAGAAGGAGTATAATCAGTAGTAGTATTAAATAAAGTAGTAGTAGCATGAGAAGAAATACTAGTGGCAGTAGGAGTTGAATCAGTAGTAGTAGAAGTTGGAGTAGAATCAGTAGTAGTAGTTGGTGTAGTAGTAGCATGAGTAGAAGTACTAGTAGCAGTAGGAGTAGAATCAGTAGTAGTGGTTTGAGAAGTATTAGCATGAGTAGAAGTACTAGTACCAGTAGGAGTAGAATCAGTAGTAGTAGTTTGAGTAGTAGTAGCATGAGTAGTAGTACTAGAACCAGTAGGAGTAGAATCAGTAGTAGTGGTTGGAGAAGTAGTAGCATGAGTAGTAGTACTAGTAATAGTAGCAGTAGAATCATTAGTGGTAGTTGGAATACTTGGAGTAGTAGTTATAATAGCATTAGGAGTAGAATCAGTAGTAGTAGTAGTAGTAGTTAAAGTAGTAGTAACGTGAGAAGTAGTACTAGTGGTTGGAGTAGTAGTAGCATGAGTAGAAGTACTAGTACCAGTAGGTGTAAAATCAGTAGTAGTAGTTTGAGTAGTAGTAGCATGAGTAGTAGTACTAGTAGGAGTAGAATCAGTAGTAGTTGGATTAGTAGTATCATGAGAAGTAGTACTAGTAGCAGTATGGGTCGAATTAGTGGAAGTAGTATTGGAGAAAGAGGAGTACTAGTAGCAGTAGTAGTTGAATTAGTAGAAGTAGAAGTAGTAGCATGAGTAGTTGTACTAGAAACAGTAGTAGTAGTAGTTGAATAAGTAGTAGTTATAGAGAAGTAGCAGTAGTAGTAGTTGTTGGAGAGATAGTAGCATGAGATGTAGTACTAGTAGCAGTAGATGTTGAATTAGTAGAAGTAGTAGTTGGAGAAGTAGTAGCATGAGTAGTAGTACTAATAGCAGTAGCAGTAGAATCAGTTGTAGTAGTTGGAGAGGTAGTAGCATGAGCAGTAGTAGTAGTAGTAGTAGCAAAAGTAGTAGTACTAATAGCAGTAGCAGTAGAATCAGTCGTAGTAGTAGTTGGAGAGGTAGTAGCATGAGTAGTAGTAATAGTAGTAGTAGTAGTAGTAGTAGTAGTAGTAGTAGTTGTAAAAGTAACATAAGTAGTAGAAGCAGCATACAGAAACTGGTATAGAAGTGTGATAAACGACATACGAAGAAAGAGAAATATGATAACAGACAGACGCCGGTTTTAAAGTGTGATGGCATACAGAAGGTGGCATAGAAGTGTGATAACAGACAAAGCCGGTAAAGTAATTTGATAACATACGGACGCCAGTATAGAATGCGTGATGACAGACAGACACCTGTATAGAAGTGTGATGACAGACGTCTGCATACAGAAGTATTAGAAGTATGAAAACAGACAGACGCCTTTAGTAGTAGAAGTAGTAGTGGTTGTGGCCGTAGTTATAAAAGTAACAGTAGTAGTAGAGGTAGTATACAGATACTGGTAGTAAAGCAGTGTGATAACAGACATACTAAGGTATAGAAGTGTGATGACAGACATGCGCCTGTATAAACATGTGATGACAGACAGACGCCTGTTTAAACGTGTGATGATAAACAGACGCCTGCACAAACGTGTAAATGATAGACAGACGCCGATATAAAAGTGTGTTAACAGACAGGCGCCGTTTTAGAATTGTGATATTAGAGAATTATATAGATTAAAATGACAGACAACTGTATAGAAGTGTGATAACAGGCATACGTCGGTATATAAGTGTGATGACAGACATGCGCCTGTAAAGTAGTGTGGTGACAGACAGACACCGATATAGTAGTGTGACAACAGACAGACGCCGTTATAAAAAGTATGTTGACAGGCAATCGCCGTTAAAGCAGTGCGATAACAGAGAGTTGCTAAGAAGCGTGATAATAGACAGTCGCCGTTACAGAAGTGTGGTGACAGACAAAAGTCGGTATAGTAGTGTGACAACAGACAGTCGCCGTTACAGAAGTGTGGTTACAGACATAAGTCGGTATAGTAGTGTGACAACAGACAGTCGCCGTTACAGAAGTGTGGTGACAGACATAAGTCGGTATAGTAGTGTGATAAAGATTATAATCAAGTAGAGAATGGTTTATACGTACTGCAGTTTACTTCATCGCCGTTATCCGCACAATCTGTTATTCCATCACAAAAGTACTCAGCGGAAATACAATCACCGTTAGGGCAAGTGAACTCATTTTCTTTACATCTTCCTGTGCAGTTGTTTTCATTGCAATTAAATTTTCCACTTTCGCACGTGCTGAAATCAAAATAGATTTCATCACCATCTCTAAGTTACTTACAAGGGTGAATGGTTCCATTCAAAATCTAATGTGTGTGCATGTATATAACATGCGTTAGTACTACTGCGATAACTGTGTCCTTGGAATATGAGGAGGTTAATTAAAACTGGTTTCATTCAGCATTTTTAGAAACAGTTTTCTTGACCAAAATCTGATTTTAATAAATATTTGTTTCACAATCATAAGCCACACATAGTCTTTACGAAATTAAAATCGTTTTAATTGCCTCGAAAATCGTTACACATAGTAATTAATGAAAGAAATACAACGAACTAAATGGCTTAGTGAATAATTAAGAAATAAAGACACATATTAAACACCTAAATTATTAGCAATATACATCTGTATATGATCTATACCCACCATTGCATACAATTATTCTTAAAAATGACAGTTCCGACTTGGTACTTGATGCTGTTATGCAAACACGGGCATTCTGTGGCCGGAATACAAGTTTCACCTGAAATAACAAAGAACGTATATGAAAATGATTTGTTCGGAAAACATCAAAGATATATGAACAAAAGAGACAAATGTTTTACATTTAGTATTATATTTCTAATGTTTAGAGACGTATACAATATTGTTTTAGCATATGACAAGATAAACAGATACAATAGAAAAAGACAGTAAAAGAAAAGAAACATAAAAACCGCCGATGTTTCACGAACAATTTGATAACATTCTCGGATACTTAAACACTTAAAGCAGTGCAAAGAATCCAGATGGTCATGATTTTAGATTGACTCCACAAGGAAATGCAATTGGTTTTAGAGAAAATAATTTAAAAATACGCAACCAGTCCAAATTAAGTAAAGTTTTCAAGTATTTCAGTAAATCAGAAAAAAACTATTGGTGAAACAGAGGCCAGAATATGTGTTATATTAAGAAACATACTCGTGCATGTATGTAAGATAATGTCTTATTTCGCAAACAGTAGTAATGTGTATATATATAAACAAAGCCCAGAATATGTGCTATATCAACAAGTAACATACTCGTGCATGTATGTAAGATAATGTCTTATTTCGCAACCAGTAGTAACGTATATATATATATATATAAACAGAGCCAAGAACATGTGCTATATCAACAAGTAACATACTCGTGCATGTATGTAAGATGATGTCTTGTTTTGCAAACAGTAGTAACGTATATATATATATATATATATATATATATATATATATATATATATATAACAGAGCCCAGAATATGTGCTATATCAACAAGTAACATACTCGTGCATGTATGTAAGATAATGTCTTGTTTTGCAAACAGTAGTAACGTATATATATATATATATAAACAGAGCCCAGAATATGTGCTATATCAACAAGTAACATACTCGTGCATGTTTGTAAGATAATGTCTTGTTTTGCAAACACTAGTAACGTATGTATATATATATATATATATATATAAACAGAGACCAGAATATGTGCGATATCAAGTAACAGACTCGTGCATGTATGTAAGATAATGTCTTGTTTCGCAAACAGAAGAAACGTATATATATATAAACAGAGCCCAGAATATGTGCTATATCAACAAGTAACATACTCGTGCATGTATGTAAGATAATGTCTTGTTTCGCAAACAGTAGTCACGTATATATATATAAACAGAAGCCAGAAAAAGTGCTATATCAACAAGTAACATACTCGTGCATGTATGTAAGATAATGTCTTGTTTTGCAAACAGTAGTAACGTATATATATATAAACAGAGCCCAGAATATGTGACATATCAACAAGTAACATACTCGTGCATGTATGTAAGATAATGTCTTGTTTTGCAAACAGAAGTAACGTATATATATATAAACAGAGCCAGAATATGTGCGATATCAAGTAACATACGCGTGCATGTATGTAAGATAATGTCTTGTTTTGCAAACAGAAGTAACGTATATATATATAAACAGAGACCAGAATATGTACGATATCAAGTAACATACTCGTGCATGTATGTAAGACAATGTCTTGTTTTGCAAACAGAAGTAACGTATATATATATAAACAGAGCCCAGAATATGTGCTATATCAACAAGTAACATACTCGTGCATGTATGTAAGATACTCTCTTGTTTCGCAAACAGTAGTCACGTATATATATATAAACAGAGCCCAGAATATGTGCTATATCAACAAGTAACATACTCGTGCATGTATGTAAGATAATGTCTTGTTTGCAAACAGTAGTCACGTATATATATATAAACAGAAGCCAGAAAAAGTGCTATATCAACAAGTAACATACTCGTGCATGTATGTAAGATAATGTCTTGTTTTGCAAACAGTAGTAACGTATATATATATAAACAGAGCCCAGAATATGTGCCATATCAACAAGTAACATACTCGTGCATGAATTTAAGTTAATGTCTTGTTTTGCAAACAGTAGTAAGTATATATATATAAACAGAAGCCAGAAAAAGTGCTATATCAAGTAACATACTCGTGCATGTATGTAAGATAATGTATTGTTTCGCAACAAGACAGTAGTAACGTTTATATATATAAATTGCATATTCAACGTATTACTTAAAATATATTGTAACTAGCTTACATAAAACACTGTAGACATGACTGCACGCATATTTTAGTTGTTTACTTGACTCATTACAACTGTATGTTTACATTTTTCTCACCAAAACAAAGTATGTAGTAATACGATGCCAAACAGCACGGTAATTTACGCCGAAACACAATGCAGAATAACAATTATATGTATAGCGTGTACCTGATTGGACAAATCCATCTGGACAGAAACATCCCTCAACACAAGCTGTGGCACTACAGTAGCTTTCGGGCTCATCACCAATATTTTGGCATGTTTGAGGACATGGTGATCCACACGCCTTGTAAACAGATCCATAGTCACACTGCATTGCTGCAAACAATCATAAAGTTCAAATGTGTATCGCTATTACAACACGCTTTGTTTAACTCGATCTTAACATATAAATAAGTTTTGACTTTAGTTTTTACACATAACCCTTCACATTGTACAAATGAAAATAACCACACATAACCGATCGAGTAACACAAAAGCTCTCCAGAAACTCAGTAACTAGGAAACAAATATCAGTATCTTAAATAGAGTGCTCTGCTAGAAAAAAATCGAGCCTTAAGGACTATGGATAAGGATTATACTCTTGTTAGATTATGGAAGATTGTCTCTTTTCCCTTCGTTTAAGGGCTAAAATCAGTTTAAATTCTGGGGAAGAAAACAAAATGATACCGCTTTATATGCCCTAAGTGTCAGCGGAAAATGTCCTCGTTACCTCTTCGTTTAATTTCCCACTGACTTACACAAAATAACTTCTTCCTATGAAAATGTAATCTATTTTCATGCCTACCAATTTATATGTGCGTTCCCAGTTTAGTGTCAGTCTGTATATAACCATTTTACATTACCATGCACAATATTCATTATATCTATCATTCAATGATATTTTGTTCACAAATTTCAAACACATTACCTTTCATTTTGAAAAAAAAAACCTGCTTCTTTCAGACCTTGTGTTAAGAAGGCTTCTCCATTTATTATCAACATGACTAAAAGTGCCAGGTTTGCCTGGCGCAGTCGTTATTACATTTTACATCCCTGTCGGCTCATATTCTCCGTGATGATTGTCCAAGAAGTTTGCTTTTGGACTGTGAATCTTACACATTTGAATATGTTGGGAAATTATTAGTGATCTGCAGAGATTAAAATTTGAATATCATATTGCTGTTGTTGTTAAAAGGTAACTAAAATGCTATTTTTTATTTATATTATTTGAATAAAATCGATTAGAGGTTAATAAAAATGGTTTTGTTTTCATCAAATTCGTGCTTGTTCATTGGTTAATCACGGAAACAGTAACGCACATTACACCTCTCACGGAAATACACGAAAGAATTAACGGAGTTACCCGAAAGAGGTTACCGATGACGTCATACCCATAACGCGATCTAATTCATGATGGCTTCAATGGACGAAAACATTTCACGAGAGAGTTATTTTAATGGGGATTCCGACGTTAGTGACATTTTATCGGCCTTCTCAGGCTCAAGCAGTGATGAAGAACAGGAAATCCTAGATTATAGCATTCAACCATACCAGTTTGAACCGGTGGTATTCGATTGAGAAACAGATTATTTACAATGATAACTAAGGACTACCTTTACTACTAATAATAAATCATTTCTACCTTAATAATAATTAATACAACTACTACATATTAATTATTAGATCTATTATCATGAATACTTAATAACAATAATAGAAAGTATAATAAGTGTAGGTCTAGTAACAATTTATTAGTAAAAATAGAAATGACTTATTATTATTCTATTATGTGTTCCAGTACCATGCTAAAATTTTACCTATGAAAAAAAACTCGTTTTATTACTTTCCCTTCTTGCGCATTTTTAAAAGAATCTCCATGCTATAATCTTTACATGTATATCTACATGAATGTAAATAAATTGCTTCGGTCATCAGATCAGATCAGAAAAGTCAATGTTAGAATCGGACATAAATTCAAATTCAAATCTAAATCGGTGATGCGTATAATATTTATAAAATAATTGGAACGGGATCTTACACAGACGAACAGATTATTAAAAAAATAATTACTTTATTATAATGACAGCAGACATCATGCTGATCTGCGACGCCATAGAGTTTTTTGCCACCTTGATGGTATAACAATTCCGGTCACAGGTGTCAGCTTTGAAAACAAATCAGTATTGTCGCATATTGGCGCGTGCATTTGATTAGTCCATATACCCCAGGACATATATCACGGCGTTGGTAAATTGTCGAACTGTAAACTGACATGATTTACAACACCCCGTCCCCAACATCTAACTGCCCGAAGCCATAACGGTAAGTCACAGGATCTTGTCCCAGTAATCGCAATCAAAACAAACATTGATTTATTACCGTGTCAATTATAACTGTCGGCACAAATGATTTTTCAAAATATATAAAAATGGATCGCTGTACATTTTCGGAAAATATAGTTTACCTAGATCTTTCTGGAAAATCCCATGACCTCGCGTGATCACTGGCAATCGGACGCTATTTTCATATGTAACATATGCATAATAGTACTGCGCGGATTACTATACCACGCGAATATTAATAACCGGTCCTTGAAAAATAAATGTAAAAATATATAATATACATTGTTTTGCGATTGAAAATGGGGAGATTTTTGTTATTCCCACGTAAATCTGGACAATTCAATGACCTCGCGTGATTACTGATCAATTCAAATGTATTGTTTTAGCTGTTGAAAATGTGGAGCTTTGTGTTATTCCCGCGTATCAGAGTGTCACAATTTTAATCAATGTACTTTTCAACAAGTTACTGTTAGGAAATTTATGCAAACTAACACTCATTACATTTTGATTTCCTACAATTTCTGATCGAACACTGTTTTCCCATATAGGCGTGTGTAAGCGCTTAATTACGGATCTCTAATAATCATAAACAAGCATGCGATGCGATCAGCCATGTTTGTTTACAGCGAATGACACGACAACAGATCGGCGCGGTATTTTGTCCGTTATTCTGATAGGTTGACCCCCGTTGGGGTCATCACGCCCCATATAGATTGGCGGATTTATTTCAGGTGCGCCGATAAGTTTTTACCTGTGTAACTGTGCTATATTGCAACCGATGTTGGTGTGCACTGGCAGATTATATTTAGAAAACCAATTTGAATTGATTAAGCATGAATTATTTTTGCATTAAAGTTACCTTTTAAACAATATTTCCCCGACACAATTTGTCCAATTTTTCTTTTTTATAATCCTACCACAATGGTATTGTTTCACATGTAGAATTTTAAATACAGTAGCTACAGTGAAATTTGTATCTACATGTATCTCGATTATTAGTTCATAGTTATAACTCCAAGTAATAAATCACAGACATGGCTATCCCTTTATATGACTCTTATAAAAGATTGATATAATATAGTGTATAATGTAATGTTACTATAGGTTACAAACTATATATATGCCTTTAAATTTATTTCAGTAAAATATTAACTCGAGTTGGAATACTTTTACGTGAAAAAAGTATTGAATTATGAAAAAGGTTGTATCGCAAGACTACTTAGTATCGCAAGACTACCATATCGCAAGAGTATTCTAAATTAATAGTCTTGCATAACAATTAGTATAGAATATATTCTATTCCCCCATGCAAATCTATTCCAAAACAATGAATGTGTTATAAAGAAAAGAGATAAATCACATTATATGAAGTACTGAAGTGATTCATTTATATCTATTTATATGGGTTTTAAAATGTGTATATGAGGGGACACTTTTTATACAGCCAATATTAAAACTAAAATAAAGTTTTCTATTTCCTATTTAATTTATGACAACTGAATTTGAATACTCTTGCGCTGAGATTTCATATGTTTCTTGTTATTTTAGGTAAGAAATGAAAGAAAGAAAACTCACGACAAAGATGTTGGTGTCTCCATCGTACGGGGGAGCCCATCTGGTTACATTTTTCATCGAAGTTAGCGATGGCAGTACACAAACATTCACAATCGCCCCCTTGGTCGCACCTAAAAATTGACAAAATGATATTAGCTTGTTAATTGCAACTGAATCTGATACACTTACGAGTACACCTTCTTTTCAATTAAGACAATAATACCAATAAAAATGGTCATAATAATAATAATATGAACAATAAAATAATATGAATAATAATAACAGTATGAATATTAACAGGAATAATGATAATAATAATTATAATAATATTAATAATAATAATACAATTATTATCAATTATTACAGGAACAATGATATAATTATAACAGGAACAATGATAATAATAATAAAAACAATGATAATTTTAATAATATTAATTATAATAATTACAATAATGATATTGATGACAATTATAGGAATAACAATACTACTAATAATATAAATAATGATAATGATAATATTAATTATAACAAAAATAATTATAATAATTATCAACAAACAGTAAAGCATACATTCTCCATGAATATGAACGTTCAAGGTAATCAAACAGCAATAGAAGAATAAAGTAATATAGACTACCTGCAAGCATCAAACAAACAATCTCGGTAGTAATCATCGATAATAGGTTGGGTCACCAATGCTCTGCAAGCTGCAAACTCGTCGCCTTCTATAATTAACTTACACGATTGTTCTGCCCATACTCTTCGGTGTGAAACACTTCCCTGTATGGATCCAACAAAATACGATTGTCATTAATATAAATTATGTCATATTTACAATTTTATATGACATATATCATGTAGGTTTGTATTAAACATGCTTGAACAGATCCTTATTGCGATGAATTGTTTTTTTGTAGTGTATAAACAGTTTTGAAATATAATGTATCGAACACTATTGACCTTAAAACAATTTTCTTCCAAAGCATACGTGTACAGCTCAACGTGTTTAAGCGATCACCTCTACTGAACATCCACTTGTCTATAGCGACCAGATTTGCTATTTCCATTTGTTTGTTTTCAAAACAAATTGACAGGATTTAAGCAACAACCTGTCTTAAAAGACCATTTCATTTCCGTGACTGGCTGCTTAAGACAGGTTTGACGGTACATTGTTAACAGGCTTCAATTTCTTATGGACCAGCTGCATAACTTTAAACATAAACGTTTTCATATAAGCACTATTGTGATATAATAACCACACATATCATACGTACACTGCATGGTTCCGAGTCTTCGGGGAACCCAAATGGAACATCCACACACTTAGAAGATGTCTTAAACTGATTCCCAAATAGTTCCACGTTCTCATTGCCAGCACCAAGGTCATCTTCGGCGTTCCCATTGTAGTTACCACATAGACCAGTCACAGATGAACCACTAGTTTCCGTTGATGGAGTCTTCCATTGTTCACTCAAGTGTACAAACACACGAGTTCCTTATATGGAAAATAGATTGTATTAAAACAAATAATGTTATAATTGATACAATACAAATACAATATATACATAATACTATGGATTTCTAAAACATTTTAGCAAAAGCAACATGCTCATAGACGATACTGTGTTAAAGTTGAATATATAGCTAGTCGTCATATCAATACAAACGTGTCAATGACGTTATCAATATCCGCTTTTGAATAAAAATACTAATTGATCAATTTGCAGCGTACACATAACCGAGAAATAAATATATTTACGGTATGGTAATGTTACGGTTTGATATTGTTTTGGATTAAATTGTAAATATGTATTTTGCTGCATACACAATATGTCAATTATTATTTGTAGTTTTTATCTTCTTGTGATTAGAAAGACGCAAATATTTAAGTATTTATTAGATTTCAAATCTAATCTTGACTACCTATAATTATGTTTCCGTTCATTGATGTGTTGGTGATATTTCCTATTGTGTTATTTCTTTTTGGAGTGCGTGGTGCAGGACCGGAGGTTCGGTCCTCCGCAACAGTTATGTGTGGTGTTCTTGAGCAAGAAACTTTATCCGACATGGTTCGTACTGGTTCTACTCAAAAAAAATTCGAGCGTGATTTGTTTAACAACTTGTTTCACACTCTTAAGTTTATAATAAAATTTAAAACAGTTTGTCGATTTACCTTCATCGTACTGTACAGTAATTCCCAAAGTGGTTGCAGTGACATATGTCCAGAGACCGGCCCTAGTTATCGTCAGTCCTGCTGATTGATACTGCGTTTCACTAATTGGATATTGGTCGTTTATCATTGGGAGTGCGCCGCGTAACATAGTAACAGACACCCCAGCTATTATCACAACAACCTTCTTGGTGCAGGTTACTCCTGTAGTTCCACAAGGGACGTTTTCCACTACAACCTGTGAAGATCATAAAACCACTGTTTTATCTTAAAATTACATATTCACCTTTAATCTGCTGAGCAAGTATTACACACATTCCGAATTCGATAATAAAAAATACATTTTCCATAGATGATACAAATGTTTCATTAAATATACCTTATTTTATGAGTCCATAACAACTGCATTATATGTCTCCTTCTCATTATAACCTGATTTAAGAATAAACACAAAAAATATGCCACGGAAACACTTACCTTGAAGCCCGGGTATGCCTTGGACTCCGCCATAATATATTCACAATCACCTTGAAATTGATAATGCTTGCCATCAAATGTTGTGTAGTGAGGGTCTCCTGACGCCCAGCAAGTACCTGTTGTTAAATGCCAAGCATACATGTATAAGCATACCATAAATGTATTGATATACGTTTAAATGAAATAGATATTAATAAAATAACGAAAATAAAGTTTAACACATAACAAAATATGTCAAGATTATTTTTTAACGATGACCGACTACTTTTCTATTAGAATATGACAATATATTACTGCCATTTGTAATTATGAATATAGACTAATACTCCATGGGAGTACTTTCGTGAACTATTACCCTATAATAGTACAACAATAACTACTTATCCATTGAACTGTCACCTACAATACTTTTCTATCAGAGTATGATCACAGAATACTTTGAGAGTACAATCATGGACTACTTCCCTGTGAGTGAACAATCATATATGTATTCCAATATGACAAAACATCATATACAATTTCCCTACGGGACTAGTATTATATACAACATGTACTTCTCTATGAGTGTAATATGATAATAAATAACTTCGTTCATGGATCTACGATCATATATATTGTCCTATGATCAAATACGATTCCCCTTTGAGAATACGATTAGTAACGACCTCCCTATCTGACTGCATTCATGGACCATTTCCCTTAGGGAGTATGACCATATGTTACATTCCTATAATAGTACGATCGTAGCCTGCTTTCCATTAAAATAATATCACATTTTACTTCCTTAAGCGAATATATTGAAATGTGTGACCACTCATAAATAACTTCCCTTTGGAACACACTACCTTCTTTCGAGAGAACATTCATAGACGACTTCCCTTTGAAAGGTTGGCCACTCGTAAACTACTTCCCTTTGGAACAAACTAGTTGCCTTTGACAGTACATTCATATATTTCCTCCCTAAGAAAGGGTGGCCACTCATAAACTACTTGCCTCTTTCTTTCGAGAGAACATTCATAGACTACTTCCCTATGAAAGGGCGGCCACTCATAATTTACTTCCATTTGGAACAGACTAGTTCCTTTTAAGAGTACATTCATATACTTCTTCCCTATGAAAGGTTGGCCACTCGTAAACCCTTTGTAATAAACTACTTGCCTTTGAGAGTACATGTATTGACTTCTTCCCTTAAAAAGGTTGGCCAATCGTAAACTATTTTCCTTTGTAAAATAATTCTTTGGAGTACATTCGTCGAATACTTACATGTACCATTCATTGGGAGTACATCATATTTCCCTCTAGGAGTCATAGACTGATAGGGGGCATATGGATATAATATCACGAACTACTTCCCAAAGGGTGTACGATGATAAATGGTTAGAATACCAATCAGTATACTATCATAAACTATTCTGCTGTGGAATTACTATCATAAGCTATTGTGGTACATTAGGGAATGCTGACATAAATGACATCTCTATAAGAGTGTTATCAAACAATAATATAATACCATTGAGTATAATATCATAAACTACTTTAGAGATGTCTTACCCAGGCATGCAGTATCCCGTTCTGTCACCCATATTCTATTATCACAACGCCTGTAATCAAACATATAAAACCGTATACAATACCTTAAAGCAATTTCATGACCCATCCATCACACTAAATTAATAAAAAAAAACAGTTATCATAGGAATAAAGTATATGTGCCAGTGTTGTTCGATAACAGATGATGTACACCGCATATATAGTATGATATTTCACCCTTCCCTTCATTAGTCCATTACTTTACGTATTGGCCAAATGTTTATGCATTCTACATATTAGGACACATTTAACTATATACACTTTTATTTTGCATTTACAAACATCTTTAAATTATTATTACTATTTTGTCAATATGACAATTTATATATTACATGAGAATTTTACTTAATACCTTCTTTAGCTGTTTTATTGTCTTTATTCTAATTTTGTTCATTTTCAAGTATACGAATATGATATTCATATATATATATATATATAAATTTATATATAGCCTAAATAAAAAAAAAATAAAAAAAACGTTGCAGCATTGAAAGGTGACAAATTAGCTAGAACACTACAATACATACAGTTCTTTGCATCCTGTATTCACCACGGCCCCAACTTCATAATACTCGTTGTTAAACTGACATGGACACAACGATGGATCAACACACTCTCCCTGTAAAACAAAGAATAAGTAGTTATTCACCAAAGTACGCCAACTGTTTACACATGGCAGTTTTACGTACACGTGCCAACTTGATATCTATCGCGTTATCAATTGCAAATACGTCAGTAAGTTGTACCCGTCAGTTTGAGGTACATGACATTATATCTATCATTATTTTTAATAGTAATTCATGGTTAAGCTGAAACCGTGACAGTTTCATTCTACAAATATCTACAAAAGTATTACTGTTTATTAATTGGTTTGAAATTAACATAAAATCCTATTTTAATTATAGCAGTATTTGGTTTTATTCTGTATAATCAATCAATTATCACATGTTGATCGGGACGTTTAAAACCGTCAACTTAAAATACTATCAACTTCGTCTTGGTTGACAGTTATCACTTCAGGTTGGCAATATTATAGCTACGTTTGTAAAAAAAATAAAAGTTTATTCAAAGCAATATCTGTTCTTTACCAACAACACAAAATAAGTGGAAAGAATATTTTTTATATAAATTTCTAACAATTGAAGCCAAATATTTGCACTTTCTTTCAAGATAAACCAAGATACAAGGTTACAGGGGTTCAAGTATAGAATTAAGCACCTTATTTTAGGAACCAAATATTTACATTAAAAAATTACAAAAACATTTTGGACAGACTTATCTAGTTTTATTAAGTCTACTAATATACTGATTAAATGGTCGGAGACAGAAATATTTCTAGGGAACAAAATAATACTGATACCCTCATTGCTTTTGCCTTTTCTCTTTTCATATGTTTTTGAACCACTTATAAAAACGAATATTAAAGAAAAACATGTTTGAATTTTTTGTTTACATGGAAACGAATCTAACATTTTTCCCAAAACAAATTACATTAAGTTACCCTTTTATATAACGTTTTTTATCATTCTTTTTATTTCTCTTATCAACATATTGTAATTTACCAATCATAAGAAATAAAAAAGTAATCTAGGAGATTAATCTATTAAAAAAAAACACCCATGCAGACATATGGAGATAAAGAGATAGAGAAAAAAATACACCATGTATTCAACAATAAACCGATATTGTTTGCATACTAAAACAATAATTTGAAATATATGTATATGATAAATATATATGTACAATATATATATATATATCGTGTAAGGTACTTTGAGGGATGACCCACTGTTGCACCTATTACAGAGTGAATAATTGGACCACCAGTTTGGTAAACAATACCTGTAATTTTTAAAATGAAAACAAAAAACAAATACATACATTGGATGACATTGCCTGGCCAATTGGACAGCCACAACCTGTGTATAGATTGCCTGGCACACAGCTTTCGTCGATGGTCTGACATGTGGAAGGACAGCCAACAAAATCATCGTAAACTATCTGGTTGTATGGACAGGTGACATTAGCAACACAGTTTTCAATATCGTCACAATCCCACTGACCATTAATGCAGGAACTGTTGAATAAGGCGAATGTACTTGAATGCATGTAAAAGTCGCACTGGCATCAATAATCTCAGCATATTAATATATATCAACTATAATGACGTATTTTGAGTAGTTTAACCGTAAATTCGAACATGGCTCTTGTTGTTTGAGATAAACATTTAAGTTCACTTACATGTAAGATATATATTTTAAGTAATCATAATTTCAGTAATTTAAGATTTATATCAACGTAAAAGGCATACCAAACTTGACAATTTCTCTCAATTGTTTCGTTATGGTCTCGAACTCTCTGACCTTCTGGCATATATTTATCATAGCATGTGCACTCATCAATAGTAACACACATTCCATTATCGTCAAGCATCAATCCGGATGGACAATGACATCCCGGGATACATTCCTCAATGCATGCGGACTCGGCCACCTCAGAGTCTCGACAATTGCCACTACAGGCGGATGCACATTCTTGATAAACTGTACCAAATTCCGTGCCATAGTCACAGTAAGTCAACGGATCTGATAAAGAATAAAGGGACAGGGAATCAACATTTTATGTATACAAATATAATCTTGCTCAATGTACTATTAAAATAACACTTGTACATGTAACAGAGTCTCAAAATGAGCAAGGACAACATATGTATATGAATCGCATGTTGATGTAATATGATTATGGACAACAATGAAAGTTTCAAATTGACATACATTCAATGTCGAAGAAGAAATACATACCTGGTTGCTAATATGCTTATCCACAGGGGCTGACTAGTATCTAAAAGTCTACCTTAAAACATTGCAATATGGTATATTATGTACTTTGAGGTTGTAGGATGCTAGGATACAATATTACACACTTCAAGTATCATATTACATTAACATTCATTATATGGTTATTTCGGAACCTTTTAGAATCAGGTATAAATCAATTTTATTTTTTACATTATATTTGTTTATGTATTATGTGCGTTAAATTGTCGTTAACACCTACCACAATGATGACTTAAACTTTCGTGCTTCCACCAGTCATCAATGATGGCCCCTTTCAGTGCACATTCCCTCGCCACCATAGCCATCATGACACAGGATGGTTCATAAACAGACAGTTCCGCCACGGAGCAAGAATCACTATAACACCGTTCGTAATACTTCTCGAAATTTACAAGATCGCTGCAAGCGCTCCAAATACCGAATACATCTCGAACGGGCTCGCATACAGATTTCGAAAATGAAACCTGGATGAAAAAGAAGTTGGAGAGTTACCTTGTCTTGACTTCCACGTTAAAAAAGCAAGAACTCTAATGTGGTGAAACATTTAAACAAAGTAATTTGTTTTACGAAAATAAAGACGGATTGTTTTTACAGTGTTTTCTAAACGTGTAAATTGTTAAAAACGTTTTCATCAAACATGATTACAATTAACTAAATATTCATTTACACGTTTAAATAAAACCATTCATGCAATCAAACCAGTTACCTGGGCCCCTACGCATTGAACAGTAGTTGGTCTCTGCTGTTGCTCAGCACAGTTTTGTGGTTCCATATATGCTTTGACAAAAACACTGGCACTGGTTTCTTGAATTCCTGATGGCGATAGCCATTCGTCACTAGTCAAGTAGTTGTAATGACCACACAAACCACGAACCTATAATACATTCAAATATTGTCATTTACCAACAAAAATTAGCAGTAGGCTTTGTAAAACCGGCGAAAAAAATTGTAAAAATTAAACAGTTGGTATGATTGCATCACGATGTGAATTTTATCAATTTATAGTACGAGTTTTTCTTGCAATTTATATTATGGATACAATATAAACTTTAATATGGATTAATTTTTAAGGCACTGTTCGCTATTTTCTAAAACATATCCATTGCAATATATATTTAATTCTAGTTTATAAACCAACAGTGTGTTTTTTTGGTTTTAGTTTATAAGTGTGCTATAATATAAACAATAATGATAATGTCTATATGTATTTAATCATTGGTTGGCTTCATCATTCATTTACTGACTATTATTTATACTAACCTTGCTATCGTAAAATGGATCAATACTGATAAAGATCCTTCTGAACCCGTACAAAACTCGAAACCCGAATCCTTTGATCTGCATAAACAAGGAAGTTACTTGTTTCACGTACAATGCCCGAGATAGATATGGTTGTGTTTTAATGCTGTTTTTGTAATCGACGTTGTTTATTTTAACGTCATTTGCGACGATCTCAACTGTGTTTCCTTGTGTCTTGATATAGATGCCACTGATGCAATTACGAGATTGCATTTCTTCTCCGCAGTCACTGTGAATTACTCTAATTGTTAAGTCGTCGTGGTTATCAGTTTCATTTTCAGCGCTAGCAGGCAATACAGGCTGAAATAAATGATACATATATATTATGTCATCATCTAGTACATGAAAAATGTGGTCTGTTATCACATTTAGAATGATGAGATTCGACTATTTTTGTTAGATATTAAGTATTTGTTTTATCCAAGATCTACTATCTTTTATCAGTTCGTATATGTCGACTTTAAGTTTTATGTATTTTTTTTTGTTTTAGAGTGATGGCATTGTTGGAATAAAATTGAAAAACAAGATAAGAATGTCATATCTAAATTGATACAAAACCCATACTTATATTATATACATGAATATACCACAGTGTTGTACACCAACATTAGATTAAACGTAATTAAAAAAACAATGCGGATCACTTCTGTTTCCTATGTTTGTTTGCATTTAAAATTGCCGTTAGCATGATGTATAAATTGGCTCACATCATATCAGGAATATACGAACCCTTAACAGATCATACTGGCATGGCGCTGCTTCAAACTCGTATATCAAACCATCGAATGTTTTTACATGCGACATCCCGTAGACATTACACGTTGAACTGCATTTGTCGGTTGTACAGACCCATTTACCCATGTAACAATTGCTAGAAATAAAGTAAGATATCAAAATCCGTGTGTAATTGAAACATCAACGAGGAGTTGAGACAACGCATATTGACGTATATTGATAATATATGTATTACACAGCCATTACTTTTATACTGATTTAACACTGAAGTGGGGACCATCCCTGCTTAACATATATGTTAATAGTTTAAACCTATTTATTTTACTGTTTTTACTGTGACAAATCACAATCGAAGTCTTCCTGAGTAGAATCGATACTAGTAAAAAACAACTACAATATATTTAAGGGATGTTAAGGGGGCTGACCGTAATGTTTGTATCTACGAGAAACTATCTAATTTAAATAATATTTTTGTTTAGCTTTTCATTTTTAAACTAGCCTGCGTAAAAGTACACATTAAAATCAAATTTGTATTGAATGCATACTAACATAGGGTCGAGTTCGTTTATCAGCTCCAATAGTCGCACTTTCTTAACTAAAGGCATTGTGGCGAATGAATCCATCAAATTGTATTTGCCTTTAAATGTTTTAATGTATAAAACGTATGCTATTTAACTTTCATTATAGTGTTTACGATACTAGAGGTAGTATGCAGCCGTGTATAAATACAGTATTAGGAACTAGTTGTTTGATAACAATTTTAATAAGAAGTCTTTAGGAACATGTTTAACAAGACACATTTACTATGATCAAAAGGTATGCCCTCATTTGCACTCACCACGTGTTACACTCCACCATAATATTCTCCGTATTGTTGTATCGGTTGTTGTTGTATTCGCATTGGCACTGGTCAGCGTTTACACATACACCGTCTTGAATAAACTGACCTGCGGGACACTGACAACCAGACACGCATTCGGACATGCAGTCATCAGGCATAACTTCATGTATGGTTTTACATGTTCTTGGACAAGGGGATGCACAGTCTGAATAAACCATTCCAGCGGGGCAGGTTTTGGCTAAAGTAAATATACAGGAATGTGTTATGAACAACACACTGTACTTCTACTGACTAAGAATACTGAACGTTTACAATACTCATGATGAGACACAAAAAATCCAGTATAACTACTAGGAAAATAAGAAATATAAAGCATCATACAGCCATAAACAATAAGATCCCAACGTATATTGGCTTGATGAGAAAAAACTGTATTTTTCAATGTTCTATTATTGTATTAAGTTGTTTGCCTTCAACTTGAGTTATACAATGACAAACCATCTTCGTAATATATTGAAGCTTTTCTTTGCCAATAGTAAACTACATTTGTAACTGTGCAGCAAAGTAATGCGAAATTCAAAATCAGAACTATATTATTAAGAGCAACCGATTCTATTAAGGTGGTATCTTTATAGTTATACAATAATTTTAATATACATTGGAGGTTAAGATAAGCATCAGCAGTAAAACCCGACAAGCACACACACACACACACACACACACACACACACACAGGTTAATCCCACACAGAACCATAAATATTTTAAGAAAGAGATTTAAATATTTAAATATTTTGCATTTGAACTAATTTGTTTTACTTCCATCGTGCAAATAAAGTACAGACCACTTTCGGAGTAATTCTGGGTAGAATCAGTGCAAGCAAGGGTGTCTTGCTCAAGGATTCCATACAGTCGTGGGGTCGACCCTCCAATTCCTCAGTTCGATGCTCTACCACTGAACCACGCTCCACATATTTTGCATATTCGTGGTAATTCTTTTCACCAGTTTTACCTTAGAGCTACTGAGCCGGATCTTGTCATGTCATTCCGATCATGTAACGTTATTTCAAATTGCACAAAACCATTTGAAATTCCCTTAAGGAATCACACATTGTCAGAACGGACACAAAAACCACTTTCAACAAACATTTTATTCGAATTCGTTTTATATATTTTACCTTTACCTGTGTCATTGACATATATTGTATGAGCTACGGACCTAAGTCTTGCACACGACACATCGTCAAGTCATGGACAATAACTATTGAAAGTTTGAAAGAGATATTTTCTTAACGAAATATGTACAGACCAGGCAAAAGATTATCTAGAATAAATATTATGTATATGTTATGTAAATTATGTAAATATTATTGCAAATGCTTAAAGACAAAGGTGTATATATATATATATATATATATATATATATATATATATATATATAGATTAAAACATTAGCAAATTTGTAAATAAATTATGATATTACTCACGACACAAGCTAGCCGAGTGCCATGTTACTATTACATCTTTAAGTGCACACTCTCTGGCATATTCTTCTATAAAGTCACATTTCGCTGCCTCTCTTTCCTCATCGGTGTCGGCCTCACAGTAGTAATTCATACACATCGCAAACCAAACTTTCTCATTTACCTGCAACATTAGTTCATGTGTCGTTTAATTTCATTTCAGAATTTACGTCTATTGTGCTATTTCCATATTTGCCAAAGGTGACACTACAATGTCAGTTTTATATATATTTGCATTGCTAGTGTTCAGTTTGTTTTCTGGGGAAAAAGTTCCCACCTAGATTAGCCATTCAAATCCATGCTCGATAAATATTCTGCAATACGCTTTTATGTGATGTTTATCATGCTTTACGCAAAAAATATGATATTAATGATAATATTGAGGCCCGCATTATTATGAACGTGTATGTAATTTGAGCCACGACCTATACTGCTTAAATTTATTTACCACGGCGTTAGATATATTCGGATATGTTATTCTCTATATTAAAAAAACAGTAACATTAGTATTGATATTATTAACTGTGCCCTAAACATATTCTTTATAAAAAAGAAAATAATCTAGACTAAAACACGATATACAAACACTTAACAAATAAACAAATAATTTCAAGCCATTGCTATATGTACTAATTGAATCCAATAGTTCATCTAAGGGCATCGTTTCCTGTCAATATTTTGACACGCCACATATATACAATTATCAGTACACACTATGCATGCTGAATATTAGAAATAACTTTGGTATGTTTTATTCCAAGCTCTACTCTTATGAGAAACATCTGCGTAGTCCTGCTTATGTCGTCGTGATTAAGCTTTGCAGTCTTGGTCAACGCCAGAAAATAATACGCAATAAGGACTATTTTCCCCCATCGAATTTCATTTTATTCATACATGTATAGATTTACAGGTTTTTGTGCATGCGTGAAGAAATGGATGTTTAAATTTTGCTTTGACAAGTATTTTTGTTTTTATATGATTATAAATTGATTTAACCACTGAATTTGATATTGGACACTACAAACATGAAGATAAGTCTTTTATGAGCCGATATAAAAAGGAAATAAACATTTTGTGATAATGAAATAAGTCATTTTATTCACCAAATCATTTTTCCTTTGTTTGAAATTTTGAAAACGGTGTAAGAGAATTTCAACATACACGATATACAGGATATTAATAACTGTCATTATATAGTAATATCATTAGAGTCAGCTATTATGGCGGAAGCTTATGGCACTGAGTTCAAAACATCGAGGTCAAATGCCCGTTATAGCTGTAGTCGCCCAACCAGATGCCCAAACCGATGATTGCCCATCTAGTGCGGCCATGTCGCCCTTATCTATTGATCTTAATTGCACACTTACTGGTCACATTGCCATTTATCATGATGAAAGTGCGGATGTAACAGAATACCACTGCCTCTTACAACTGGTGCGAGAACTCCCGAGTGCGATGTTTATTGATCGCGTCCTTATGGACTATCATCAGTCCGAATCTGATCTAGACAAATCTCGATTGATGCTGTTTGACGTCATCCGAGAGTCAGAGAAACGCCAAGTCACACGACAAGGGGACACTGCCGCCGTGAAACTAGCAAGTGACATACACAAGATATTGACCATACTGGACGGAAGTGATGTTTTATGTGTTAAGGAGCTGATAAGTACCGGTACACGAAAATCAAACCGAACTGAGTTCTGTGTCTAGACAACCGTCTAGATCCCAGTCACCATCACAATCCAAACACAAATGTTAGTGCTCTGCTGAACTTATACAAATGAAGGACACTAAAAGCAGTATTCAAGCCGACATGTTGCTTTTAAAACAACGAAACGCAGCCACGGAAAACATTAGCAACACGGATTTTAAAATAATGCAAGGTTCCATTGATGACATGCGAAAAAGTGTGAACAACATAAAAGCGGAAGCTACTATACCAACTGTTATAAAGAACTTTAAATGAGACTTACTGAAAAACTTTGATAGTTTAATTAAATTTCAAGAAAGCGTTCTTCAAATTATTAATGCATTTAATAGCTTAAAAGTCCATGCCAAATCTGGCTCTGCTGGTCATAGTGTACAAATGCAGACAACATATTACAATACAAACGACCCAACGCCCAGTCCCATAACCCCCACTCATACTAGTAAACCCATCCAATTGCTAAATGATACAGTATTACAGTCTGCCCCTGTATGTGGGGATACGTTTATTGCACAATCCCATTTAACATTACAAACGGAGCTCTATTCAGCAGTTTTAAATACCCAACATCATAAACAGAGAAATGACCGCATCCAATGACAGAGGTCACAGTATTGTCAACACTGAAGTTGACCTTACTGGTACATACGCGGATGAAGATGACGACTTTCAGAAATATGTCATACGCCGTCCTAATCAATTTTACATAGGGGGCTTCCAGTCAAGCATAACTGAGCCCATGATTAAAAGCTATATTCAGAAGCGCGGTCCTAAGGTTTCCGTGGTAACAGTATTCCGGAAACCCAGATACTGTAATTCTGCCGTCATTCGTGTTAATATCGAATACGATGAAAACGCATATTATATGAGAGATGATCCCTGTTTCTGGCCACAAGCGGTCATTTGTTAACCATTGGTCTCGTATGGATCATATAAATCTCGCCAAAACGAGACTTACAATTATAAACCGAACGACAACCCAAGGGGGGTTAAGTACTCGCTGGCTGATTAGAGTCGAGTCAATTATGCAGCGCTTGACTCGGACTATGATATTGAATAATTATGTCAGGTGTAAGTAATTTATTTCTTAGTATAGCCACACGGAATTATGTACTCAAGTGATTTTTCGCGGCATTGCCGAGCATTGGTTATTCAAACATGATTTACTCTTTCTTGATTGCATCAATAATAAGTATTCATGTCATTCTATTTCTAATCCTGATCTTCTGTTGCCAAACAACCGACGAGTTGGAAAGCGTGGCATCTGTATGTTCTGGAACCAGCATTTAAAATATATCGTTTCAACTTTGAACTTAGAAAGTAAATATATATTAGGTCTTCAAATTATGTCTTCTATAAGAATTACTATATTACTTTCAATGTAAACTACTATATTGCCATGTATAAAAAATGTTTAGACGATGTAGAGTATATACTATGTATATACAGGACAAAGATGTCTTATGGGTTTGGTTTAAACTGATTTATTTTACATCGATTGCGAAACAAGTTCTTACAACTCAGGCCAATCACGCTCAAAGACGACCTGGTTAGAACCAGTACTAAGAATATGTGGAAAAGTGTCTTGCTTAAGGACACCACTCATAGCAGTGGCGGAGGATCGAACCCACGACCCTCCGATCATGAGTTCGGTGCTCTACCACTGGACCACGCGCTCCACTGTCTTATGAGTGATTATAATACTGAATTATCCTCCAGAAACCAGCCTACATTTAAACTCGATAGCCGAAGAAAACTGTTAGTTGACTTTATGCTAAATTATAATTTGTTTGCCATTCATTCGCTCGGCCTGTGTTATAGAGCAGAATTTAGTAAGGTGCCATATAATAGTGATAGAGAGACACTCATAGATCACATATTAATTAAATGTTTGTAAAATAGAATGTCAAATTGCAACTTATCATAGTAAAAATTGGCATAATTTAAAGCAGAAAAATATATATAAATACTGCAAATGTTTAAATACAAACATAATGCGTAACGATTTGCTTTCATTACAAATTCGTAAAGTCCACCGCTCTGTTGTCTAAACGTATCTGTCTAGCTTAAAACGGGAAATGCATATAACGGCAGATATGGATGATAATGAGTTCTGGAAATTGATAAATAGGCGTAAGAAAAATAAGAAATCAGAAACCATTCTTAAAATGAAATTTAATGGACAATCGTATGAGAATCCGGTCAATATTAATAATGGCTGGGTAAACTATTTTTCAGCATTATAGACGTCGCAAGATCATGGTTTTGCTTCAGCCTATACACGATCATGCGATGAAGAGTTGTTAGACATTCAGTCTGAATTAAATACACATCAATGTAACGACATTGAGATCAATTTACTATGGTTGAACAGGCTTTAAAATCTTGTAAAAAGAAAAAAGCCTGTGGCATTGATCTTATTTATTACGAAAATATAATATACGGTGATCCGCTATTACTTTCCGTAATTACAAAATTTTTAAGCAATATGTCTTTTCTAGCACATGCACATGTTGAAATGATAAAGGGTATTATAACGACCCTCTACAGGACTCAAATAGTTACAGGGCCATATCACTTTGTTCTAATATTTAAAATTGTACTATTAGAGCAATCTGGTACATTTAGGTTAATCACATTGAAAGGCGGTTTTCAAAGAAACATTAATTGTAAAATGACGTTTTTTTTTCTTTTACGAGAAAGTAATACGCAGGGTTTTATGCCAGATATCTACCGTATTCTAGGCAAATACAAATTGACCGATAATCTAACGGAATACATTTCCACTGCATTCTTTCCTACGTTAAGACAATGGTTCAAGACGACAGTCCCAATAGTTTTCTCAATGTCTATACGTGTATATGTTATGTGTTTGTATATGTATTGTACTCCCATGTTGATATTTAAATACTTTATACTCTCCTGTATATTTGTACTATGGAGGAAATAAAAAAAATCAATCAATCAATCAATAAAACTTTTACAAGCGTTGCATAAAATAAATCAAACGTTGCTCTCATATCAATCAAATTAATCCGACTATACATACTTTGAGTACTTGATTAAATTGATTAATAATTCCTTTCCTCTCCTACCTATCAAAGTGTTACCTCGTGATACTTCCAGCATTTAACAATATATCTAGTATATTATATTTTAGTTGATTTAGTTTATCTGCGATGTTTAACCTTCTCTATATATTTTGAATTTGCCATAACTAGTGTTTTATTGTCGCCCTTTACCTTGACTCATTGTTGCTATATATTTTCATCTGTGATTGTGGATCATATTTTAAAAATAATTTACTAATTAAGTTTGTGCCAAGGGATGAAAGGGATGTCCATTTTACTCCCACTTTACTTCTCGTGAACAGATTTGGTTGCCAAAGGATCATTTATCAAAGTTAATAAAATCATTGTTTTCATAATGTAAATTATATATTCTAACATCTTTCAGAGATTTCTTGTGATTTGATTGTTTGTTGCTCTTAGATTTGTGGTTATTAAAACTGTATATACCGTCGGTAAAGTCATCACGTTCTCGCGTTCTTTGTATTACTACGTCATTTGTTTACAACGGCGAACGCCACCGTGTAACTGTGTAAACAGTAGTTTAAATAGATAATCAAATATCAATATCGATTTAAATCTACTATTTTATGTGTAAAATGTAAAAATATAAAGATGTATTAAATAGTATGAGCAGTTTGACGTTTTAGTTTGATTTTTACCGAGAACTACTTTTACAGTGCAGCAATAGCTGATATGCGTCATTTGGTTAAATGGTATGATCAATTTGAACTCAAGTCGCACGAGTAACATGGTTCAGTGAGACATTATGAGGGTAAAACGTATAAGTCATAAAGCGAACATGCGTCCAGTTAAAAACTGCATATACGGTCGCAAATTTAAAAATTACATGATACTTATACATATATTTGTTGGAAAAACCTTCCGTATCTTAGTCACCCCGGTAATGAATATAATAACGGACATTTTTTAGTTTCAGTCTGCCAGCGAGTCTATACTGAGAAAACAACTAATGCAATTTGTATTCGAGATAAACTTGGCTTACTCAAATTTTCCATTTTGATATACTAACAACGATCAGCAATTTAAACTAAACATTATTAATCACAACAATGTTAGAATGAAAAGGAAAACTTTACGCCAGTTTATGTTAGTTATGATTTAATATATGTCTGTCTAACACTAATTGGCAATGGCAGTAATATGTTAATTTATTCAGTGCTGTGATCGTTTATTTTTAAGTCATTATACATGCTCATATGATGTCGATATTCGTAATATTGCAAACATACTTACTACTGCATGACAGTCTTTGAACGTGTCTGAACGTATATGTGAACACGCCTGTGATGCAGCGTTCTGTTCAGCGTCCGATTTGCTTGCACAAAAGCTTGGTATCGGTCCGGAATCGTGGCACTGTGCAAACAGGAATAACGTGTTTGTAAATATGTTTTAAACTGGTTTTGATAAGATTATTTTCATTTTACACTAAATGAGTAATTGTACAATTAGATTTACTACACGTATTAGGTTTCCAATATAGAATCTGAAATGATATGAATGTAAAACATGCCTTTCTTAATGATATACTAAAATGATAAATAAATACCGGGTGAATTTCAGCCCACAGTTGTCATGTTTTTTATATGTATGTAAAAGTTTTTCATTAATGATTTTGCCAGTAATAATATGATCATATTGACACAACTTTTAATGAAATACCTAAACATAATGTTCTAAAATTGTAATTATCGCTTATAATAATTTGATAATATGACTCTGAAATTCGTCCGTAGTGTCCTTACCCTTTCAGCATATTTACAAAAGGTCAAACAAAATTTTGGTTAATGTTTCATTTCGGCAATAAAATACAATGTATAATTAATTCAAAGTTGTATACGTACTACGAGATGTTAACAGCATTCAGAAAAAATGGTAGGATATGTATTTGTGATGACTCGAATGCTATTTTTTGTACTATTATTAAATTTCTACGTACTATTTCTTCTGTATTAATGACTCTGTAAGAGTTCCCAAACGTTGCTGCGTTTGTGGTCGTTTCTCCAGTTCTCGTCACGAAATCGTCTGCGAAAAGAACATAGTTCGTTGTACATTCAATAACACTTAAAATGGGAGTAATGTTGTTACTAAAATAGCATTTTATCAATATACATGTATTTATATGCATATATAAATATCAAAAAAAAAAAATGTACGAATGCAGTCTCCACATAATGTTCTATTTAAAAAGAGAATAACTCAAATAATGTTTTACAGATTTTATGGTTTACAGATTTGTGATTTACAGATTGATGGTTAACAGATTAGTAGCGGTCTACTATGAAACGTGAGTAATATTTTTTTTAATTCCATTAGCTGCTACAAGCATGATTGAAAATATTTTATGGAGAAATAATTTGCAGTTTTAAAGACCTTTTATTGAAAGACATCCTGAATGTGAAGTTTCAGACATTAAAGTCAGGAGATAAATATCTCCGTTTGGTTTACATTTACAGGTATAAAATATGACAACGCACGAATTTCAACAATTCTGTTTGTCAAATTTAGTGATGATTTAAATGAAACCAATGTACGTCATTCACTACAAGACTTGCGTTACCAGCCCTATTTCGCCGATAGCATTTAATTTTAGCAGTAACATGTTTTAAAATACACAATTTTTATGTTTCTTTAATTTGTCGTTAACCAATAATGCTAGCCCAAAAGTTTGGTCAAATATATTCTCTTCACTTTACATTTTTCTCTGTACCTCTGACAGTTACTGTGTTTAGTTTATGTTATTCTATTTTAGATTGATTGCGAAGTGACTTGATATATTGCGCTGGAGTCCGCTTCATAGGTAAAACTTGTGCTGAGTGTTGGTAGTGAGAGAACAATATCTAGTTTGAGAAGCCAAAACTTCACATTTTGAAAGGGATTTTTTTTATGTTTTTGAATGAAGTGCCATTTTCAACACATAACACGTAATAAATGGAATATCAAGTGTTGTTGCTTAGATTTCTTCAGAATGAATCTGAAGTAGAACAAATATTCTTCTACAAGAAAGTAGCAAACTTTCTCACACATAGACCGAACTGGGTTCGAATGTACGACCACAAAATAATAAAACAAGAAAAAGAATTCTTAAATCAAACTGTTCAAAATTATCACTTGTACTCAAGAATGATAATCAAGATAATAACACTTATACTCGTATTCCGGTCATAGCTTATATTGAGGTTATGTTAAATTAGGGAAACGTGATACTTGTTTACTCACCGCTGACTTCATTGATACCGTTATTGTTTCCACAAAGTCCTTTTATTGTTTCGTTTGCCTGATTTTGCCTTGTCAAGAGTCACATAAACAGTAGATTCTGTGTCAACTTTGACTCGAAATCCGCTGGGGTTTTCTACCATTATCCAATCTCCAATGCTATTTATAGTGAATGCTGAAACGATAACACCATATATTGAACGGAAGTCCTAGGTGTTTTGTGGTGGCCATAAACTGTCGGCCCGTACTCTGACTGATTGTTGTTATAATATGTGAATGATCCTTTGGAACTATGGCTTAAGAAAATAGTTAACGACAGTGTGTTACGGAGTTAATTGTTTGACTAACAAAACATCTGCTTATGTCCTAGATTGTGTTCTGTGATTCCAAGAAAGTCTTTTGTCAGGTATGATAACTTCCATTCTTGGAAAGATTATCCATGATATATATTTAAACTGAATACGACTGATCTACCTCAATTTGTTTATATGTTTATCTGTTAATAGTTAATAAAACATGATGAATATGTAATCTAAAGAAAATGTATTCGGCTAACAGTTACTTACAACCATGTGGAGATGAGAGAACAGGCACGCCAGGCACGATTGTTACATGCGTCCCTCCATTTACGATGACATTTCCAGCCTCAAGTTCGACACGATCTCCATTCACCAAATATACGGCCACTTTCTGTCAAGATATATCAATTTGCCTTGGTATGTTAAAACTAAGGTTATTTGAAATGACAGCATTTCAATTAGCCATTTGAGGAACAAAACATACGTCTTCTCGTTTAAAATGATACTTATAAAACATCACATTTCTAGAATAATTTACTGATCATTTTTCATTTTACACATTATTACCGTTTTTTGTACTGAAGAAACTCAACCATCGTCAGATACTTCACTGAAATATTTTCAGTACGCAATATTATAATAATTCAACTCGTTCCTTATTATTTATGTACTTTTAAATACTGCTATCGAATCCTCTAGAATGAAATCTACACTAAGCAGGTTTTAGAAACTACATTTTTAAACCTTTTAGAAGATATACAGAAACCACATTGTGCACGGTAGTTGTGTGGGGAAATAAATTTCGAAATAAAGTCCAATGAAACGTTGTTCCATATGTCAATGCTAACCATACTTAAAGCCACAAACATGCACATTTTTTTAATGAATGCAGAAAATATTTGAAATGCCTCGCATTTCGGAAAAAAGTTAGGACAAAATGCTATTAACTATATACGATCGATTGCACGCGTTAACATTATGATATAATATAATATCAATTTACCTTTCTACATGTAAGGAAATGGGCACAGTTTTTGACCGTCATTTCAACATGCCACGCCCTGTCCCAGTTTTCAGCCAATGTGTACGTGCAACCCCCTCCAAACTGATACTCCAAACCATCAAATGTACGGAAAAAACTTTTTCCAAAGTTCAAACATGTACGGAACGGAACTTCGTTGATTTGCGTGACGTGTGTTAACTCTAAAGCATGTAGTTATGAAAAATATGTACAAAATAGAAAACATTTAAACATAAATATTGTTTGATTAACATATATTATTAAAATATATACGTGAGTAATTATGGTTAATATTCAATTAAATATGTTAGAGCTGAATTAAACAAAAGATCAAAATTGTGTGTGTTTTTGACGACCAAATGTCAGTTACGTTACTTTTTGTATACCGTACAAAGATTTCCACGTATTTTTACCGGGAATGGAATATTCTTCCTACACTCCCTTCGCGCGTATAAAATAAAATAAAATTTCATGTTTTTTTCGGTGCGAATGAAAATTCCGTCCATCGGGATAACTGTGTTGACTGTATTTCGGTAAAACCTCGTTACTCCAGTCCCTCGGGGTAAATTTGTTGACTGTAATTCGGTAAAACCTCGTTACTCCAGTCCCTCGAGATAACTGAGTTGACTGTAATTCGGTAAAACCTCGTTATTCCAGTCCCTCGGGATAACTGTGTTGAATGTTATTCGGTAAAACCTCGTTACTCCAGTCCCTCGGGATAACTGTGTTGACTGTAATTCGGTAAAACCTCGTTACTCCAGTCCCTCGGGATAACTGTGATGATTCTAATTCGGTAAAACCTCGTTACTCCAGTCCCTCAGGATAACTGTGTTGACTGTAATTCGGTAAAACCTCGTTACTCCAGTCCCTCGGGATAACTGTGATGATTCTAATTCGGTAAAACCTCGTTACTCCAGTCACTCGAGATAACTGTGTTGACTGTAACTCGGTAAAAACTCGTTACCCCGATCCCTCGGGATAACTGTGTTGACTGTAATCCGGTAAAACCTCGTTATCCCAGTCCCTCGGGAAAACTGTGTTGACTGTAACTCGGTAAGACTGTAACTCGGTAAAACCTCGTTATCCCTGTCTCTCGGGATAACTGTGTTGACTGTTATTCGGTAAAACCCCGTTACACCAGTCCCTTGAGATAACTGTGTTGACTGTAATTCGGTAAAACATCGTTACCCGTGTTCCTCGGGATAACTGTGTTGACTGTAACTCAGTTAAACCTCGTTACCCCAGTCCCTCGGGCTAACTGTGTTTACTGTAGCTCGGTTAAACCTCGTTTACTCAGTCCCTCGGGTTTACTGTGTTGACTGTAGCTTGGTTAAACCTCGTTACCCCAGTCCCTTTGGATAACTGTGTTGACTGTAACTCGGTTAAACCTCGTTACCCCAGTCCCTCGGGCTAACTGTGTTGACTGTATCTCGGTTAAACCTCGCTACCCCAGTCCCTCGGGATAATTGTGTTGACTGTAATTCAGTAAAACCTCGTTACCCCAGTCCTTCGGGATAACTGTGTTGACTGTAACTCAGTAAAACCTCGTCACCCCAGTCCCTCGGGATAACTGTTTTGACTGTTACTCGGTAAAACCTCGCCACTCCAGTCCCTCGGGATAAATGTGTTGACTGTAACTCAGTAAAACCTCGTTACCCCAGTCCTTCGGGATAACTGTGTTGACTGTAACTCAGTAAAACCTCGTCACACCAGTCCTTCGGGATAACTGTGTTGACTGTAGCTCGGTAAAACCTTGTTACCCCAGTCCCTCGGGATAACTGTGTTGACTGTTATTCGGTAAAACCTTGTTACTCCAGTCCCTCGGGATAACTGTGTTGACTGTTACTCGGTAAAACCTCATTACCCCAGTCACTCGGGATAACCGTGTTGACTGTAGCTCGGTAAAACTTTGTTACTCGAGTCCCTCGGGATAACTGTTGACTGTAACTCGATAAAACCTCGTTATTCCAGTCCCCCGGGATAACTGTGTTGACTGTTATTCGGTAAAACTGCAAAACCCCAGTCCGTCGGAATAACTGTGTTGACTGTTACTCGGTAAAACCTCGTTACTCCAGTCCGTCGGGGTAACTGTGTTGACTGTAGCTCGGTAAAACCTCGTTACTCCAGTCCCGTCGGGATAACTGTGTTGACTGTTAGCTCGGTAAAACCTCGTTACTCCAGTCCCTCGGGATAACTGTGTTGACTGTTATTCGGTAAAACCTCGTTACTCCAGTCCCTTGGGATAACTGTGTTGACTGTTATTCGGTAAAACCGCGTTACCCCAGTCCTTCAGGATAACTGTGTTGACTGTTACTCGGTAAAACCTCGTAACTCTAGTCCCTTATGATAACTGTGTTGACTGTAACTCAGTAAAACCTCGTTATTCCTCGTTAAACCTCGTTACCCCAGTCCTTCGGGATAACTGTGTTGACTGTAACTCGGTAAAACTGCAATACCCCAGTCCCTCGGGATAACTGTGTTGGCTGTAATTCGGTAAAACTTCGTTACTCCAGTCCCTCGCGATAACTGTGTTAACTGTAACTCGGTAAAACCTCGTTACTCCAGTCCCTCAGGATAACTGTGTTGACTGTAACTCTGTAAAACTTCGTTACTCCGGTCCCTCGGGATACCTGTCTTGACTGTAATTCGGCAAAACCTTGTTACTCCAGTCCCTCTGGACAACTGTGTTGACTGTAACTCTGTAAAACTTCGTTACCCCGGTCCCTCGGGATACCTGTCTTGACTGTAATTCGGCAAAACCTTGTTAATCCAGTCCCACGGGATAACTGTGAAGACTGTTACTCGGTAAAACCTCGTTACTCCAGTCCCCCGGAATGGAATTTTCCATCCTCACCTCAAACCCAGGAAAGATACTTATATTCTTCTATTCAGGAGAGCATTATTTCAATGTTTGAATCTGGTGATATAAATACTATAATGCTACCATATGCTTAATATATAAACGGGAGTGCAGAATACTAGTACGTAATAAATTAGAGGATGAATAACATTTTATTATTGAATGCGTCTAAAATTCTGATCAGAGAAAAACATACATTAATCTTAAAACATTATTTAATACGACTCATATAATAAAACTAGTATTGTTAACTGTTATTAAGCATTATAAATCCACTGTCTGCCATGTGTGTTTCTATAGCGAGCGAATGTGTGGCGAAGCCTTGCATTCGCGAATATACGAGCTCATGTTCTAACACGTAAGATAACGAAAATAAATAAATAAACAATATACAGGTATATACTAACGTTGAAAACCAAAAATGCCAACTCGTTTGCATGGATGATTTGGAACACTCGGATATATAGGCTGCTATTAGTTTTATTACATAAAATATATAAATTGTTACGAAATTTTGCTTTATAAATTCACTTTTGTATTTTGAATCATCAATAGTTATTGTGAAAGCTTTGCTGACTTTCATGTATAAAATATAATATATTTAAAAACAGGAAACACCACTTAAATGTACACAAAATGAACATAAAGAAAAAACATTTGTGCCGCCGATAAATAAAAGAATAATAAAAAAACAATCGCAGTGTCTCGGAAATGCCTGGTTATACACAAGATTCAAACTGACGCGGCCACATTCCGGCTGCAAGGAAGACAAACGTGGTTTGTTTGATAGTGACTGTGGTGTTCCATCGCATGAATTTTAGTACCATGGCAATTCCTGTGCATATTTAATAAGAAACTATCGAAAATTAATATAACAATGTTTAATTTGTTCGGGAATTTTTCTCTTTTTTTTTTGACGATTTTCACCGTTTTTGACAAATTGACTGGCAATGTAAAGTACGTTATTTTTAAATGAACATTTTTTTATCAATTGTCATGAAAAGTATATGCTGAAGCCATACCATTGGAAATAAGAAGACAATATTTTTATTTTTCTTGCTCGAAACAAAATTATTTTCTCATACACGACCGTTTTGTCAGGTGTGGAGTAGTTTCAGTACGTAGAACCAGTTGATAATTATCTAACATTATGTATTGTATTTGTATAATGTGAATATCTACCTATTTGCCATTTTGGGTTCACTTTATTCATATTATTTTATTCATCCAATGGGCCTGAATGCCTATTAAATATTTAAAATAAAATATACTATACTACATAAACTATTATAAAAAATTCAGAAAACTGTAATTACCTTCACCAGTATCCGGGCATAATAAACACGATGGAGTTCCTCCTACACCCCAACTGCCACCGGACGCACCACAACATGTGTCTTTATTTACCACACTTCCTTGGTATCCATCGAGTTTTTCTCCATAACAATTATGTGACTTGTAGCAATACTGAAGGGGCTCTTCCGCCTCTGTGAGCAAAGTATGTATATGATATTAAGTTCACATAATCATGCGAAAAACATCCGGAAGATATACTGGCGGATGTATATGATATAGTTAGCTATTCAATTTATACTTATATCGACAAATAACAAATTAAGCATTACTACACAAATATAAATATATATTGAATTTACTAGTTCGACCAAGCCTTTCATATCGATATAAGAAAATGCAGTACCAAACATGAAACTACACGCCTGAGGGAGACAGAAAGGTTTGGGATGAAAGAGTTCAAAGTAGTTCAAGACAATTTCTCATTCAGATGTGACATAGAACGAAAAAGTAACGGCATTTTAACCGGATGCCACTGTTGTCAAGTCTGCGGGATGCGGGTACCTTCAGAATATTTTTAACATATTTCATTGCCATATAAACACATATTACAATATTATCAAATACAAGTGTATGCAAAAGCTTCTCTTAACGATAAATAAGGCCATTCCCTTCTTGCTATAAAATGTACTGGAGTCTACAATTGAGTTATGTATTGTATTTTAATGTTTGAACCACCATTACGTCCTCTAGTTACAACAAAAACCAGTGTAAAGAAGTCTGCCTTCTGCTCGCCTGCCTGGCCATATTTTACAGATCTAAGCGAATTTAAGTATGCGCCAATGCCATTTCACTCTTAGTACCAATTAGTCACATTTAAAAGTTGATCATTTAATGACTAAGCATTCAAATAGTAAATGGATGTAAAGTAACAAAGGGGGATAACCAAAAACAAAAACAATTATCCTTTTTTTTCTATTGAATTTGTGTAGAACATGAATATATTGTAATATTTGTAATAAAGAGTTTTTCAGCGGTTTAATCCAGATTACTATCCAAATATTTGCATAAGGTGTACGATTGATAATTGACAAGTACAATCTTATCTAATATAATTATGATTCGAGGGTTATGGTTAAATCATGTGTAGACCAAACAAGGAGACTTTAAGCATTTCATAAAAAGTTTACACTCGTTTTGCTCGGGCTCGGGAAAATTATGACCACTTTGCCTAATTTGGTAGAAAATACTATATACCTATGTAATTGTAAACGTAGACATTGTTGTTTTAAAAGAGTTCCCTATAATTTTATGTTAATCTTTTTACCAATGGGACAGGGTTCAAAGATGATCCCAGAGTCATAAATTAGCAAGCCGGTAGATGAATATATCATTATGCTATGGAAACACCATATTTATGAGCGTTTGTGACAAACAAATAGTAGGTCACCATTGACTGCATCTGTATAAGTGGAACATACTCTTCATGAATCCATCCCTGGCATTCATCACATAGTCCAGGCACAGCCAAGATGAATATCTTGGTCCCCCAACTATGTCGCAACCCATGCACTGAACAACATTTCGAGATGATACTGAAAATATAACCTACAGCGAAACCTGTGTAATTGATCCCCTCTATTGAGCATCCACTTGTCTTTAGCAGCTACATTTGCTATTTCCAATTTTGATGCTTTCAGAACAAATTAACCTGTATTAAGCAATCAGCCAGTCTTAAAAGCCATTTTACTCCATCCCTTGGATGGCTGCTTAAGGCTGGTTTGACTGTTTCTTGCAAATGTTTAGTTTAAGACATTATTAATCAAATATGAAAGCGTAAAATGTGTGGTACTGTTTTAGTAGTGACTTGTAGGCACTGAGCACCATCTTGTTATTCATGAGAATTGTCCTAGCATGAAATATGAAACAAGCACTATTTTAGGCCTAAGTTGAATAACACAAGCCCATTCAATGTCGTAAACCAACAAAGTCACTCCTCAGACCAAGATGCTCTTTGCACAAAGAAATCTAAAACATATTGAACACCCATCATCAACTGCCCTATTTGCAAACTGATTCGCTACTCGTGGAAATACAGTAAATGCATTAAAAGTGAATTTTAACAGAAACATTTATCAGATTATTTTCTCTTGTGTGGTGTGGGTAGAACATTGAAATGGCATTATTTAAAGATGTTTATTTTGATCTTTTATTCAGACATGTGAATGCAGTATTTGTGTTCTCAAACAGACGAATATTTTGATGATGTCATTTTCAGTTGGAGTTTCTAAAACCTATATAACAAATTGAAAACATCAACTTCTGTTTTTGCATTTTTTTCTGTTGTTGTTTAAGGATTCATCTTCAAACGTATGGTATTAAAAATCTTAATAACAAATTATTTTATAATATATAATAGGTTAAAATGAAAGTGATTCGTTACCAACGATGATTCGTTAGCGCTGTATATGTACATACCTAATATGAAGGTTACATAACAGCAACCAACACGTTTATCTTTTTGTTTCATCTATTTTATACAATTACACGAATGATAACAACTTATTGGTGAAATCATCTAAGTTGGGTTGAGCAATTGAAAGTATTAGTAGAAACTATACACGCGATACTTTGCTGACGTCCACTTGTGCGTCATACTGTGTTACAAAACACAAATAACACAGTTTATTTTGATATAAGACCTGCAGGCCGCAACCGATAAAATGTTTGTATAGACTCACGTGTTATTAGATCCTCGCACCTATATCCGCTGTAACCATTGTCACATGCGCAGAAGTGGGGCTCTACGCAGTCTCCGTTAGAACATGGTGGCTCGCATTCAGCTGCAAATATAATGGCGGTTGTTTTTTTTAATTTTCAGATATGAATTTTAAATATTCACAAATTATCTCCATGAAATGTTATTCTTAAAATTAATTTTATCTATTTAGTATGCAAACCAAGATCTAGCCTAAATAGTTAAACGTTCATTATTCAAATCAATTTAATAGGTCAATGTTAGAATTAATATTTTCACCAATCTAACTAAATATATATGATTAATATTTACTTTCTTAACTATTGTATAAACTAGTGTATGAAATACATATTAAAAAAGTTAAAAGTCCAATAAGATTCTTTTAAATAAAGCTGTTTTTTATGAATGTCGGAACCAGGCAGACGGTAGCGTTGTATCCTACTATACTTGTAAGTATATACATTTACAATAGGATTCATGGATATCAAAAACTACGAGATCATTGACAGTTGACCTTTCACTCAGGAGGTCGCGGGATTGATTCCAAAGTTAAGTTTACTTACGTACAGTACACGTATCTCCTTTCCATCCCGGACAGCAAGTCTGTATAATTTTCTCATACTGCCTGATAAAATTTAACAACAGGCTCATAAATAAAGTGTGTTTATTGACATTGATATAAACACACGTTTGTACATCTTAAACCTTCGGCTAGGATCAGTTAATTTGGATAAGGTCGCTAAAGGGAAAAGCATACGTTTATCTGTAAAATTAGATAACCCATCCATTATTTGTTGGACGTTCTATCACTAGGTCCCAGAGGCCATAACTGTTTATTAAAAAATATTTGTAATGGGGTTTAGCTCTATTTCCATATATATGGCATGTCCAGTTTTAAAATGTAGGAAAAATAGAACCGCCGTTCTTCCGCAAGTAACTGATTAACTTTCTCAAATAACGTTTTTGGAGCGAGCGGAACTCGAACGTATGACCTTTAAAGTCAGCGTTCGGTGAGATATAAGTGATCTGTAACGGCGTCTTTTGCCGATTGGACACAGCGTGCCCTATTGAAGAAGATAGAATGCTGATTTACCTTAAGATAAAACAAATTCAGAAATATATGAGAACCTTATGTCAGAGCCAGTTTTGATATGCATTAAAAAATCCTAGTGGTACAATGACGTCAACAACGTTTGTGGAGAGCGTGGACCAGGGGTAGAGCACCGAAACCATGATCGGAGGGTCGTGAGTTCGATCCTCCACCACGGCTATGTGTGGTGTCCACGAGCAAGACAATATTCCGCATATGCTTTAGTACTGGTTCTAACTAGGAAGACTTCGAGCGTGATTTGTTAAGATGTAAGAACTTGTTTCACAATCAGAGTAAAATAAAAACAATTTAATGCTAAGCTAATCCTATCTTTCTGTATAAGTCATTGCTATGGTGTTGGTTTATACCAAAGTCTTTGAAAATGTTTTTATTATATCTAAGTTGTTTAAACATATCTATACCGACAAACGTACACTTAAGATAGTTGCAAATTGAAAATAAACACTGTCTTGTGAAAACAGCGCTCCGAGCAATTCATTGTATAACAACGATATACGTATAGAATATATAGAATACAATAGAAATTCTATGTTTCGAACAGGGCATGGCTGGAACACCATTTAAAGCTAGAATCACTAATATGGTCCCGGCTGAATTCCTATTTCGATGTACATGTATGGTATGATGTTGAACAAAACTAAGCTCGAACAACCCTTAACTCGAAATATTTTGTCCAGTCCTTTCGGGTTCGAGCCATCGAGGTCTGATCGGCACAGCTTACCCGCCACCTGACATTTCAATTATTTTCTCAAAAAGTATTAAAGCAATTTCCTTGAAATTTGGATTTAGATAATTGTGTCAAACCGATGCATACGGGTAATTGTATGGAATTTCGCAGTCGATCTATTTTAAAATAATACATAAAATAACACATAATTGTCTGTTAATGTTAAATGCAAACTTTAACAATGCTATTTAACATTTTGTTGAAGATATTGGAAATACAAAAGTGGCGGGTAAGCTGTTCCGTTCAGTTTATCTTGTAATACATTGAATACTTACTCGAAAAAGGTACACATAGGACTGATTTCAGGTTTATTTATACTTTCTGTAATAATCGACTGAATCATATCGTCGGGAAGACCATCAAAACCCGAAGCCGTCTTGTTTAGGTGATACGACTGTAGAGTCATTGAGGTGAAGTTTGAGCATGGCTCGTCCTGGTTTCTGAACTTAGTGATGGGTACATCACATAAACTACAACGAAAGTAGAATGTAACGTAAGTTGCAATTATGGAGAGAGAAATAAATGCAAATTGAAATCTATAACTTTGCGTTGATTTAAAGAAAATGCTCACGGAACCTTGTGAACACTTACGAACATTCAATCGTTGCCTGTCTTTATGTAATATGTTGTTTCTTAAAACAACTAAGCGTAAACATAGGACACTAACCAAAATCACCAAAACTGAGATGTCTTTTTGTAAATAGCTTTGCAACGTGTCATAATTATGCATTTGTTTAATATTTCTGAGCGGTGATCTACTAAACCAATTCTTTTAATTTACAAAATAAATTATTGAAGACAAGATATTTGCTGCGGTTTCGCAAAAGTGGAAATGTGAAGGTCATGTGCATATTAAATAAACCTAAAGTGTTAACTTTCAAATTAGCATCCACTCGCTACATATATTTACAACCTATTGTATTTTTTTATATTTAAAACAAACTTTTAATGCGATACGCATTGGCAATTTTAGGTAAAATGGTAGCATTACTGAAATTAATCGAACCTTATTGCTTATCGAATGATTTGCTATAGCTACCTTATTATGTATATTATGTAAGTATTGTGCGCAAAACATTTTAAAAATAAAACAAAGATGATGTTATTTAAAACTATTGAAAAAAATAAAATATCCAACAATAACCTATATTAAATCAGAGTCAGACATATACATGTATACAATAAATAGATGACTGCAGGCGCTTGTCTTAAGTCTGGTTTCAAAAGAAAGGGTTTGATTGTAACTTCGGGTGGTAAAACTCTAGGCAGACTTCTTTAAATACACTGTGCTACTACTAGATGGCGCTTACAAAATCAGTGTGCTACTACTTGATGGCGCTAACAAACTCAGTGTGCTACCACTAGATTGCGCTTACAAACTCAGTGTGCTACAACTAGATGACGCTTAATAACTCAGTGTGCTACCACTATATAGCGCTTAAGCACTATGTCCCGAACTTTTCCCGTAACATTATCAGGAACATCTGAAGTTTTTCTCCCCAGAAAGAACATTAAAACACCTAATTTACTCTGTAAGATTAATACATCAAATGCTGTTGTCTCTTTCCTAATACCTGCCAAGGCGAACATTATTTCAGGTACGAAAATGATTAAGGGCGAAGTGTATGTGTTTGTTTAAATTCACGAACTATATAGTATCTAATCAAACTACTTACCATAAGTGTTTCAATATCTATTTAAGGAAGCTGTGGAATAAGAGACAATTTATGAACATATCACTATAAAAATAAGTCCATGCCTTATTACCACACTCCCCTACTATAAATTACTAATCTCGGTTAGTTAGGTGTCTAAACACACAGATCAGTCGGCGCTACGGACGTTATCTGGGGAAACGCATTACTTTAAACATCGATATTAAACTTTCTTTTTCACCTTTCCACATTGAATTATTACTTCTATAATGTGTTGTTTAAATGTTTTTGTGAAACCGAGTACATTTCGTAAAAGTCACAACCTTTTTTTTTTCGTTTTCAACGCGTAATAATTCAAATTCAGAACAAAAATATTTAATAATTGATTATTGGCAATAGTCAAACTTTGATCAGCTTTAATTTGGTGTCCATGTTAATAAATTCAGGCCAAGGTTCAGTGAGTTATTAAAGACAACATCGAATTGCCGCCGTGCGTGTTAAATTGATATTATCCTGATAGTATCTATAATTGATACGTTTTTGTTTAACAGTTTATACGTAATACTTTATACGCAAATTTTAGAAAATTTTGGAATATTGAATATATTTTGATCACAGAATTGCTACCAATTTTATCGATTCATGTATGTTACAAAACCTATTAATTTAGGAAAATATTAAAGATTTATTAGTATTGCCTCTTTTGCATTAATTATCTAAAGGTTATTTAACCGAATGTACGGTTGATTGATTGATTGAATATTTAGCGTTATTTGTATGCCATCTACGGCTAACAGAAGATCAGTTAACCTAACCAGTGTTTCCTGGAACCCTTGAAAGTTAACCAGTACTCGAGCACACCCCATCTCTGCAAGCAACTGATTACTTTTTCACTTGAGTCGGAGGTAAGAGACATATGATTCTAATACGCGATTTGTCGTGTATAGATCATCACGGAGACTGTGGCCGGCCGGGCGAATATTAAGATTATCAGTGAATATTTTTTAAAAGTTTCACTGTTAAAATAGTTAAAATAAAATGACAATATCAATGTTTTAATCATAAAATTAAAATACTAGTTCCAGTGTAGATCTTATAAAGTCACTTAATGTTGCATGTATATTAGCGGGTTTTAAGGTCGTGGACGTTCCGTATTAGCGTTCCCTCGATGGCATAAAATTATATTTCACAGTTACTAGAAATTAGTTTTTATAGAAGTTTAACTAAGAAAATACATTTATACTTACTCGGCACTAGTCGTGGACGGTCCGGTCGTTAGTATCCATATTGTCAATGCAAGAAGCGGTGTGAGTGTCAATCCACTCATGTCCGGGTTGGACGGTTTTCTGTAACAGTGTTTCCGTATTAGCTGAACGTATATCAGGTTGACTGTGTTGTTTTTGTTTTAATTACCTCGAAGTAAGTCCTGTACTCAGTACTCAGGACTTGGGTTGACGATGAAATATGTAGCGCTGATTTTATACTATTCTATTACAAACATGAAAGAGACGTGTGCAAAAGTGACAAACAGTGCTGAATTTGCAAAAATTGATTCATATGATATGGGCAAAAATGCTTGACAACCGGTATCATCGTTAAAATATGTAGCATCTGTATTTAATCTTTGTCAGGACGGATATTTAAATTTACGGCACCATTGTCAGTGATATATACGACCGGAGTATTGGGAAGGAGAGACTCGACGAAATGGGAATTGTTTGCAACAGCTTGCTCGCTATAAGGTTTTATAACTCAAACAGTTTAACGTCTACGAATAGTAAACAATTGCAAATCGAACACTACGAAAATAGAAAGCTTACTTTGGCAAAATTTACTGACGCAGAGAAAATGTTATTTTGTTTAAGTCTCTTCAAGACACAGTTGTTCTTGTATTTTATAGGTAAATAAAAACTTATTTAAAGTGGACGTTTAGATTTGTTTTAATTTACATTAATTTTATAGTATTAAAACACTTGTAATAATTTTGTTTGAATAAGTATTTCATATTTTTAACGAACATTTACTTCTCTTTGGCCAAATAAAGATACAGGAGTTCGTTTTGCTTTATAACAAATAATACTTATAATTACGATCATAATACTAACACTAATAATGAATTAAATAATGATATTATTAATTATAAAAATGATAATGCTAATAGTATTAATAATTATGAAAATAAAAGAAATAAATCGAATAATGATATTAATGATATTAATAATGATATTAATAATAATAAAAGAAAAACGGAAGGAATGATTATAAAAGTGACATTGGTAACAATAACAAAAAAAAACATTAATAATAATAATAATACTTATGATTATGAAAATACTGACGATGACGATAGCGATGTTGTTGATGATGATGATGATGATACTAACAAAAAAATAAAAAATAAATATTTAGGAAAAACAATATGGACGAGAAAAGAAACATGGAATAAATTAAAAAAATCTTAAATTTATATTTTAATAAATACATGCTAATAATATAAAATATTATAGTAAAAATCATATTGGAAGAGACGACGTATATTCCTATATTGTACATAACACTGTAAAATGATTTTTTTTGTTCAATACCCCAATCTAAATAATTTATCAAAAGAGTGAAGAAAATCAAGATCATTTGAAGAAAATAACCCCCGAGTTTAGAATCATGATAGCGACAGATGAAGGAATTACAGATGTTCGGATTTTCTCAACGTACCGATCGCCATACGGAACATTTTGTTGGTTGCTGAAATTTCTACTTAATATGTATATTTCCTTTTTTAAATCGCCATCTTGAATTTTGAACTGTACAGAATGAAGTTATTGAATCAAATAAACTTCTATATATTGTACGGTCACGTGGTAACATCTAGCGTGATTGGCTATATGAGTACAGTAACAGGTATAGAATAATGCTAGATATAATGATAATTACATGTAAACTGATAATAAAACTATATCACCTACTGGCTAGCGTTTATAAGAGCCACAACATAGTCAAACCTTTTAAATCTTTCAACAATTTTATTCAAAATGAAATGAGTGACTTCCGTCCATCTGGTACCAAATCAAGAACAAAAACTTCATTGAAAACGAAGAAATAATGAATGAAAATTATTCGTGTTTCCAAAAATTAACTACCAGTCTATTGTGGTATGACTGTATTGGTGATGTTGTTTTAGATCATTTTTGTTTTGTTTTTGTTATTTGAAAAAAAATCATAATTGTTACATATGTAAAACTTAAATTGCTAGATAAAATCATCCATATTAGAAACTGACACACAGCAATTTACTACTTTAAAACTTTTGTCGTTAATTCAAATTTTGTTGGTAGATCAAATCACCCATATTTTAAGGTCCCGCAACAATTTAAAACATATTTTTACACTTTACTAATTTGAAATTGGGTTGGTCAATACGAGCATGCAATTGTATGTATTAAACATGACAGGAATACGAGCTCTGGTGACGTGGTTTGCATGCCAGAGAGCAGTATGATATCGGCAATCAGAAAACAATATTGTATATTGCCGGTAACTGTCGATTCTTGCCAGATTTCTTTGCGACCAAGAGTAGGTTTGTATTCAGATAAGTAATGTCCGAAATTATTTAGACCAACAAGCAACTGTTGAATGGTAATGGTTTCTCACACCACACATGCACACACACCGAAAAAGATAGAGTTATTTCTCAGCAATTATCGTCGGGTATATTGTTTTATAAAACTTTTAAATTATGTAATAACGTTACCTTTTTATATGTCAAATATTTTTGATTGTACTTTTTTTTTAAAGATAAGCGAAAAAAAGCATAAAGGTGTAAATGTTGTGGTAAATAATGGCTAACAACCCATTATTCTCATCTCTTCCTACCACGAGTCCGAAGTAAAAATCTTCCAAAAATCATTTTTCTTATTTCACTAGCCTAGTCAAATAAGAAACACGAAGGTTCCGTTAATTTCCGATATGACCGAAGACGATGTTTACTGATTTTCGTGAATCACTTAGGCAATTAAATGCATAGAACAAAATACGAAAACAAAAATGGCGGAAACACCGTCTCAAAGAAAAACAAAAACATGCAAAAAGAAAAAATGGATATCAGTAACGGAATCTGAAAGGAAAAGAATAAAGATGCACGTTCCATCGTTAGAGGTAACATCTTGGTTCAGAACAGGTGTGCCGGACAACCGTGAAAAAAACACAACTTGAAAACTAATGCAAAGTGGCGAGATTGTTGATTGAACTGTGATTCTGATTGAGTGAAAAATAGCAATTTCATTACTCAATTTCGCGCTTAACATAAGAAACTCCATTTCGCAATTTACACATTGATCTTCATTTCGCACTTTACATACGGTTCACCATTTCGCACTCGATATTTGAGCAGTGGTATGAAACTTCACAATGTATCCTGTGTCTGTAACGTTATCTGAATCAAGTCTTTATTGAAGTAATCTATTTTTGTTGTTTTAATGAAGTTGAATTATATTTGATAGCTATATCTATTTTAGTATAAGTATAATCGGTATCGATACTGTATTGGTAATATTATATTATATATTTGTGGCAATTAACGATTAATTTTGACTTTATTTTTTAACTTGACACATCAAACATATCTTCATACAACAATAATATCATTTGTTTACGTGTTTAATTGATTGATTTATGTCTCCATTTCGCAAACTCCATTTCGCATTTTTGTCCTACCGGCCAAGTTGGTATTATCACTACTTCGTAATACATGGCATTTACCGATAACATATTGCCCTTATTCTGGACTAACTATCAACGATTATCGCAATTGCCAGTTGTGCTAGTGTGATATATCGTAAGATAAATTTATGACGTTTCATTCTCGTACATATTCGTGCCTTTGGACTGATACAATGTAGGACCTTTGTAGCCAATGTTTGATTATATGATAGGCACAATGTCAACTTTGTTTGAAGGATTTTAGTGACATGACACCCCCCCCCCCCACACACACACACACACACACCACCACCACCACCATCACCACACACACACACACACACACAGACACACCCCATACAAAAATCTTAGACCCCAGAATGCATTTCTGCATTTTTCTGATAAATGAGGAATTAAAAATGTATACTGTTGTATATTTACCATGTAAATAAATTTTATATGCCTCGATCGGCCAATTCTTTCTCTGTGCACACTTATGTCAACCATTGTTTAGATAGAAGCTTCATTATATGGCACCGTAGAAGAAAATGGTCGATTTTTGAAGGCTACTATCATGACTAGATACTAAATTATACACTAAATAGAACATGAGCATGAAAGTACATGTTGAAGCAAAAATAATTCATATTTAAGGGATGTGATGCTTTGTTGCTTTGTCATCAGACAACATGTTTTATAATCAACATGGCAGTGTGCTTTCTTGTAGCAGTCCCATTTATGTAATTACATTATTGTTTCAGGCCATATGCAGGGGTGTTCGACATCATGTCATGGATCCTACTTCATGGAAGTGGCTCATACTGATGCCTTCATGGTCCATTGCCAGATGAAAACCAGGAGTAAGAGTGGTTGGACCCAGCCAAAGACTTCAAAGCCTTGAGAAACATGGCTTCTGTTATCCGTGACAAAAGAATGTTGGGAAATGTCCATTAAATAACTGAAATTTCAGGTATTATAATCATCTGTTAGATTCCTGCTTATTATTTTAAAATTTCATCTAGCTAGCACAAATAAAGAAATCCATACATGCTATTAAACTTGTATAATTGAGGAAAGCCATATAGCAATTGGACAGTTTGTATTTTCTAAGCATAATACATGTATAAAGAATGAGATATTTTTCAAAATACATATATTTTCTGTGGTTTTAAAGTTGTTTACACTATAAACATACAGTCAGTTTCTAATGAATCATTGTTGATTCCAATACATTATATGAGTATATTGCTTGAAAACACATGGCATGCAGTGTGATGTAACTCATTATATAAAAAAATCACCAAATGATGTACAAGTAACACGCTTTGTCATCAGACAACATGTTTTATAATCTATACATTGAATGGTGGGCTACACCACTAAAGAAGCTAGATATGAAATGATTTGCAAAAATAGTGTTCTCTACCACAGACAGAAAGTGCCAAATTTACCTTTTTTGATGTGAATCGTTTTTTGTCCGAAAGCTTAAAAATAATAACTTATTCATAACTACATGTAGTATTATCACAGGTGTAAATTAGATGTATCTATAATGTTATATTTTAGCTGGGCCATAAGTAGGGAAGTACCAACAATGTCTAGAAAACTGAAGTGTGAAGTATACAAGACTGATTTCAGGTTTTTAGGCGGTAATACATTTTCTGAGGAATCTGTGCATTTTAAACTTACTTTTTTATATTTTACTTGTGCTTCTTTTTGGATACATAGTAGATGATGAACATGGTCGTAGATATAGACCACTTTAGATTACTTGATCTCTAGTATATAACCTCAGGAGCACTGCTGACAAAGAAGGATTCCACCAACATAATAATCCTTATGTACTGTGCCAAAAGGTATGCATATACGCCACCACTGTATAGAGTTAGAAACTTGGAGGCATTGGATCACAACATGAATATTAACAGAGAACCTCTGATGAATAAAGATGGATCAGTCAGGTACCCAGATAATAAGTACTGAACAATTCTTACAAAAAAATAATCTGTTTTAACTGAAACTATACTCTGGTGGTAGAAATGTCAATATGACGATCTGCCTGGTTTGATAAAAACCAACCAGTGTTATGGTTCTTGGATTAATACATTTGAGCATGACTTTTAAGTGTGACGTTTTTCATGTTAATCCATCCACTTAAGATTATCAACATGCACTACAAATTTTACAATGGATACTGACAATTAAGTTCCCTGCAACAGAAGATATAAAACTTCTTCCCAAGACTCATTAAACAATTGTTGTAGATGCTATAAACACATTACTGCTTAAATATGCTAAGTGCATCAACATGTGAGAAGAGTTGTCTGTGTATGAAGATATAGGAAAAAAATATACACATCTGTGGATTCAATTATACAAGATGTACCGAAGGTAAATGACAGTGTTGGAATGAGAAAAAGAGTAATAGATGCTGACAATCCTTGCTTACTTTCCAAACACCTTGCTCCGATAGAACCTTCTCCCACCAGAGAAATCCTCGCCGCCCAAGTGTCCAGATTTAAATGAACACAGTAATAACTTATTGTTGTGTACAGCGTCAGCAATGTTACAAGAACAAGAAAAGTTGGAAGAACAACATGTGACATGATTGCCCCATGCAACATAATCGTAATAACTGTAATACTTCTTACATAAACTTGAGCACATGGGGATATTTTTCATTCTTTAGTATTATGTGTTGTAAATCAGCAAATGTATTGCATGTGTAATGAAAATTATCTTGTTTTTATTAGATAAAATATTATTATTGTTTTAATGAGACTTTTGAGATGGGTGATTGTTAGTATTTCATCTGGTTGTCAACATCTTGATATGAACATCTTCAAGATGACCGAAACCAATGTTATCTCATTCCAGGTTATCAAAACCCATTATCTCTTCTAGGTTACCAAAATCAATGTCATCTCATTCTAGGTTATCAAAACCGATGTTATCTCATTCTAGATTATCATAACCCATGTAATCTCTTCAAGGTTACCAAATGCCCTTATAATCTCTTTGTAGGATACCAAATCCTTATAATCTCATTCTAGGTTATCAGAACCCTTCTAATCTCTTCCTAGATTATAAAAAAAACATGTTATCTCATTAAAGGTTGTCAAAACCAATATTACCTCATTCTAGGTTAACAAACCCAATGTTATCTCTTCTAGGTTACCAAAACTCATGTTATCACTTCAAGGTTACTAAAACCCTCTACAATATCTTTCTAGGTTATCAAACCCATTATATCTTCTGGGTTATCCAGTAATCTTTTAGGTAACCCAAACCTCTGTAATCTCTTCCTAGGTTAATATCAGAACCCTTGTTATCTCTTCTAGTTTATCAAAACCCATGTTATCTCTTCTGTGTTATCAAAACCCTAGTAATTTTCTCGGTAACCCAAACCCCAGTAATTTTATTCTAGGTTATCAAAACCCATGTTAAATTCATCCCAGGACAATAGAACAAGCTTTAGGTTATGAGGTTACCAACGAGTACCAACGCTATTATCACAGCTTTCAACTCGGAGATTATCAGAAATCAGAATTGTAATCACATTGTTCCATTATTCTCTTACACTGAGGTATCATAGCTATTGCAAAACAACTGGGGCTGGTTTCACTAATTATCTCAATCTGGGATTTTCCTCAACTCAAACTAATTACGCTATAAACAATTTCACAGAAATGAAGTCACAACAAATATTTACTCATTGGTAAATGATTTAACGCAAAATGAGCAATGTAAATGAAGTTGTGCCTTTTGGAGATTTATGATTGAGGAAAATATAAAGTTAACCATGGCTTGTTTACTAAAAGTCGAGGAATGAATTTTCACAAAACATTCCTATTGTGTGTTCTTGTGCTTGAAAAAAAGTAATATTTAGTACATGTAATATTTTTATTGCTATTATGTCCATCATTGGTCACCCGATAAAAATGAAGAATTTTCTAATTCATTGATCTGACAGGGCAGAGTGTTAAAACTACATGAAAAGTTAGTGTCGGTAAAATATCTTCTGCTCCAAAATAAGGAAAACAGTAATACGGTAGTAAAGGAGGTGCGAGATTTTTTAAAAAGTCAATTCCACCGAGTTATTTCAATGTAATTAGAGACATATACTGTGTTATTTGTAGTCTATCCTCCACAGTAGTCTGGTATGAGAACAAATGTTTCTGCCACACTTCAGATGAAGCCAGGGGCCTATTTGATTGGGATTTTTTATGTGCAAAACGGCAAATGATAATTTAGCTGATCACGGGATAAAATATCATTTAATCTTGCATCTAAACAAACACATTTTTTTACCAGTCTTGTTTATTTATGCACAGCTTCCTAAATATCATGTACTGATCTCAATTCGCCATTGGGTATTATTGGATTAAAAAAGTTATGATTAAAGTACCTTTTTAGTTACTGGTAATAAAATTTATTTTGAGCTTATGCCATGGCAAATTGTTCGTCGTTCTTCCGGTAACCATTTTCTTGTAGACGCGATAGCACTTCCATTTTTTTAATTGAATCTAAACCAAACTGGCACAGCAGTTATATAACCACAAGATCTCGGACGAGTTGTTGAACCATCGTGATTTGACCACAAACGCCCCTGCAAAAATAATATATTGAAAAGGGATTTCTCAACTTGGGCTCACCAAGGTTATGACTAAAATAGATTTCAAGCAGTTTTTAAGTACTGCCTATTTTTAGAATGGGGATATCTTTTAAAGTTTACCACTCCAATTTGAATATCAACTTTGTCATATTTTGTGGCTATTATTATAATGAGATGATTTTTATCCATTTTAAAAATAATTTATTTTATAAGACATTTATTTTATAGCGTTAGGGTGTCCTGCGTGGCCGAGTGGTTTAAAGCGTCGCCTCAAGATACTTACCTCTCACCGCTCAGGTCGTATGTTCGAGTACCACTAGCTCCGAAAACTTTATGTGAGGCAGTTTCCAGTTCCTTGCGGAAACATGTTGGTGTTACTAAGTCTAATTCAGTCTGAGGTCTTCCTCCACCAGTAAAACTGGATATGCCATATATAACCTGAAATGTGTTGAATATGGGGTTAAATTCTATTAAAAAATTATAGCGTTATTTCCTGATGCACTACTACTCTCTTTATATTAATCTTCAGGGCCAAAAAATTTTAAAAAAATCGTTTTAATAATTTCTGTTTGAAACGGTGGAATACCATAAATAATCAACGGAGAAATCTATAATTCATCAAAAAGCGTATCAAATAAGTAATACTTCGTTAAAAAGAAAAGTTTCAGAGAAATACTGTTTCATTTTACCGTGCATATCTGAGAAAGAAAAAATCGTTGTTGATTGGGAATTTTTACTGAAAATTAGGGGTAAAGTGTACTTTCAATTGGGAAGGGGGCCAATTACCTGCCATGTTTTAAGCCTAGAAAAACTAGATTGAATATTAAGCGTTATTTTTATGCCATCGAGGGCTAACTGATGATCAATTAACTTAACCACTTTACTGGGAGCCTGGAAGGTTAACCAGTACTCGTGCACACACCATCTCTGCAATTAAATGATAACTTTTCCGCTTGAATCAGTGCTGAGAGACGAATGATAATGGGCTGCAATGTCGTTTATCAACCATCATCAAGAGTGTGGCCGGGCAGCGATTCGAACTAACAACCCCTGGATTCATTCTTATGACAAAGTTTGAGTTACCAATAAACAATAGTTTGATTGACACAGATGAACAGTCTGACTGACATACAGATTTAACAATAGGTTAAAACAGTCCAATACTCTTGAGCCGGGAATAAATTAAACTCTTGCAGCAACAAATACTGTGCAAATGGGTCCGGGAATTTATTACAGTTTTTCCACACAGAGCAAGATGTGATGACATGCCTGTCTCCAACACCAAGCCGACCGTATGTCCACAGGATTTACTGTCTATGTGCTTGGTGATAGCTGGTCTTCCTTTGATCTGGCTCATCGGCGAACAGAAGAATACCACGTCTGTACATCCTGAAAATGAAAATATATTCATTGATGACATGCTCATATAGCATAGACATTCATAAAATCTGCCTCTAATGATTTCGTGCTCATTATCCAGATATGTAACGTCAAGGTAAAGGCCACAATGTTTAGCAGGTTACCTTTTGGAAGGGATTCAATCATGCTACATAGTACTGTCAGCCACTAATACGCAATATGGACTTGAAGTACCGATGTTGTGTTGTATTGCTATAGTTGAGACGCATCCTTGTAATGTTCTACTTTTGTAGTAAACTTTGTGTACATGTGAACACTTAATCTTTGATAAATTGATCAGCTGCAAGTGATATAGACATTCATAAGCCTTGATATAGAGTTTTTAACCAATCATATGTCACAGTGTGTATGTAACCTACTATGAGAGAAATGTATGTAAGCAGTCCGGTTATCTCAGTCCGTAGTTCCGGATTCGAGTCCTAGACTGGCTGCACATTTTTTCTCGTCCAGTTACATTGGCGCCCAATGCGGGACTGTGACATATATATATTCCAAGAAACATTCACATGAATCTATGGTCTTTATGGAAATTCGGGGTCAAATTTTAAATTTGTCAGGGAATATGTTACAGTATGTATGTCACCTACTAGGAGAGAATACATAACCTACTAGGAAAGATATGTATGTAAGCTATGGTTAATTCGGTCGGTAGAGCATTAGCACTGTGAGCAACGTGTTCTGGGTTCGAGTCCCTGGCTGAGTGCATATGTTTCTCGTTCTGTTACATCCTGTTCAAATGATGTAACCCGGACCTTCCCCCTCCCATCTTTTCCTTACCAATGACAATGTCCTTTTTTCAAATTATGCAGCCTGACTTTTTTACTTCTTTTTTTGAAACACTGAGCTAAAACTGGGAATCCCTAAGTAGGTGCAGATATGTGGCACTGATACAAAATATACTCCTTTGATTGCAACCTGCAAATTGAAACTACAGATCTGGGTCTTTTTCACAAAATGGTCTCGTGGTTAACACAGCAGTAATTTGTGATCCATAATGGTTTGCAGACATAAACATATGACAAATCTCGGAAGGTCCAAACACTGTGCATCCAAGTTCTCATTGACTGAAAACATAAAACAAAACCATCAAAAAAGGTATGAGAAACTAGCTCTTATTATGACATTCACCAATAAACACAAGAATGCCGTAAGATGGGCATTACGCCACTTTAAGTAATCGTTTTCAGCATTTAAGATGTCTCGCCTTTCAGAAAATGTTAGGCAACAATCAATTGACATGTTACGTGGTGGATTTTCACAGCGGCGTGTGGTAGTTCACGTGCCGACAATTAACAGACTTCAGCGACGTTTCGCCATACCGGTAATTTTCGTAATTTGCCCCGTCCTGAGCGTCCGAAGGTGACAACTCAATTTCAAAATGCTCATATTCAAGCCTTACATCGCATAGGTTAGGACATGTATCGCTACTGCCCAAACAACACTTGGACTTCATAGGTAAACAAATAACTTAAATGCTAGTTACAGTAAAAGAAATAAATATAAAAAAGTAATCCCATCTCTAATAACATTTCATAAATGAGCTTTATAATGACTCTTTCGTTGTTGTGAGACGGATACATGCGAAAAGTATAGATCTTGACTAAATAAACGACTTTGTTTTGACCGACGCGACTCACGGTTGCTTTCTCATTGCAGACGATATATTCACCCAGTCGCCGTTCATCGCAGTTTGCACGACATGGGATTCCACGCCAGAAGGCCAAAGAAAGAATTGATTCTAACTCCAACTCACACAGGCAACATCGATTGCAGTGGGCAAGGTATCAAATGCGTCGAGTGCGTCTTCAATGGAGGTATTATTGTTCTCAGATGAGTCAAAGGTCAATGTCAACCGTGTTCAACACGGACGAGTGAGTGTGTGAAGAACACGTGAGAGGACGTGTTGCTGAACCGTGTGTACATGTGTGATCCATGAGATTTGATCGTTTGGGTGGAGGAAGTGTGCATGTCTAGGCGGGTAATTCTAAATTAAACCGCACCGACATTGTGTTTTTAAACTGAAATGTTAACGCACAAATGAAAGTAAATGACGTTCGACAGTCGCCTGTCATTTCATTCCTACGGCAGAATATCCGCTGAGGTGGGGACGAATTTCAACATGACAATGTGCGTCCATATGTCGCCAGCATCACAGCTCAGTTTCTTCAGCAGAATGGTGTGCAGGTCTTGGACTGGCTAGCTATGTCGCCAGATATGGCAAATATAGAAAACGTATGGAAAGGGCTGAAACGACGTCAGTGACCCCCCCCCCCCCCCCCCCCCCCCACACACACACACACACTAACGTCGTTGAATTACGTCAAGGAATGGGAAAATATCCCACAACACAGGATTGCAACTATCATTCATTTAATGCGAAGACGGTGATTGGCCTGCATTCACGCCAATGGTGGCTTTACCAAATATTAAACAGTTTTTTGACTTGTAGGTATTCCGTTTTGGACAAATGAAATATATTTTCAGTGTGGTTTTATTATTGTTAAATTTTGACATAACATTCGTACTAGATAAACCTTATATACCAAGTTTCATTTAATAGATTTGATAAAACAAGTTTTACAGAAGTGTATGCAGTTGTTGCGTTATTATAGTCATTTGGTGTATTTGTTTATAATAAATGAACAGCATTGCTATGGTTTGATTTAAGACAGATATTTAGTAGGGTCCAATGGGGTAAAACGATGAAATATTGAGCTATTATGGTTTTCTCCTTAATCTTGATTGTAGTAGCGCAAACTCAAACAATTATTAAATAGATTAGGTCATTGTGTTGTGTTGTATAAGTATAGTCTTAACATTGTCCGTCTCTTATCTTTAATTTAACATATATATTTTATTACCTTGTATACAGAACATATTATTTGTTTAGATTTATATAGGATTATTGATAATGTTGTCATTTAATGTAAAAGCCCTAACACTATAACTCAAGTGGAAGCACTACTTTTGTCTTAAAGATTAATTAATCAATGAATTTGAGCATACTAAGCCTTCTCGTATAAACCAAAGGTGTATATTGTTCTTTTGAAGACGAATTCTATAGTTTTTGTCATTTTTTCCTATGGATAGAATTTAATAAAACTTCCCAGTATTTAATTTTAATTTATGGCCATGCAATATCAGAAATAAAAAAAAAACACGTTATCGTGCAGATTTTCTGTTATTACCTCCTCAAAAACATACCCGTCCTTAAAATTTTATGAAAAATGTAGGTCACAAGCAATTTTAAAAAAATATATAATTATTTACTTTACTACTACTTCCATTACTACAACTACAACAGCAGTAATAACACCAACAACAGCAACAACAACTGCTACTGAAACTGAACTGCTACTGTTACTGCTACTACCCCTTCTGCCGCTTCTACTTCTGCTAATAGTACTCCTTCAGCAACTGCTCCAACTGCTGCTGCTGCTGCTACAGCTACACGTCTGCTGCTGGTTGTACTACTACTTCTGCTTCTGCTATTATGACAAATCTGCTGCTGCTATTACTATTTCTATGCTGCTACTACTACCATATTTTCTGATGAAATTACTGCTACATTTGCTTCTGCTACTACCATTATTTTTGCAGCTGATACTACTACTACATTTTCTGCTGTTATGATTGCTACATTTGCTGCTGTTACTACTGCTACTGTTGCTGCTGCACTGCTACCGCTTCTGCTGTAACTAAATCTGCTTCTATAACTACTACAGCTTCTGTTGCTGCTGCTACTACTACTACTCTACTATTTTTGCTGCTGCTACTACTGCTACTTGTGCTGCTGCTACTACTACTACTTCTACTGCTGCTACTACAATTTATTCTGCTGTTGCTATTACTTCTTTTAATTCTGTTGCTATTACTTCTATTACTATTTTTACTACTAATACTTCTACTACTACTACTACTTTCTTCAATTGCTAGTACTACTTCTTCCGATGCTGCTACTACTACAGTAGCTACTTCTGCTGTGGTTACTACTTCTACTACTGCCACTTATTCTACCACTACTACAACTTCCGCTGCTCATACAACTACCTCTGCTACTGATACTACTACTACTTTTGCTGCTACTACTACTTATGCTTCAGCTGCTGCTACTACTTCTTCTTCTGCTGTTACTACCTTTACTGCTGCTTATGCTGCCACTACTATTTCTTCTGCAGCTACTACTTATACTGATGCTGCTGCTACTACTTCTTCAGCTGCTGCTATTACCACTACTAATACTTCTGCTGCTGCTACTATAACTACTATTAGGTCTTTAGCATGCTGCTTCTACAACTACATCTTCTAATCATACAATTACTGTTTCAGCTGCTGCTACTGCTATTAATTATGCTGCTGCTGCTGCTGCTGCTTCTACTACTACTTTTGCTCTGCTACTACTACTGCTTCGACTTCAGCTGCTACTACTTCTAATATTACTACTATTTTTGCTACTGTTTCTACTACTACTTCTTCCACTACAACTACTCTAAAACCACTACTAGTACTGCTGATTTTACGCCTGCGAACACTGCACGGCCGCACACATAAATATATGGTCAAATGCTTCTGTTGGTTTTGCTACTGTCACTACTACTTCCAGCAATAGTAAATGCCTCGAATTTATGCGTTCAATCCATTTTCAATTAAAACTAGGAATTGCATTTAATCATAATATAATGTATGTCTTTTACGCAATACGTTTATACTTGAAATGACAACATATATTTTTTTTTCTAAATGGCGTGTATTAAACTTCTAATGTATAACAATGTTTTTCTATCCCAGGTGGCGCGAACGTCAGTATATCTGTCATAGCTGCAATAATTGTAGCAGCTGCTATTGTTATTGCTATTGTCATAAAGAAACAAAGGTATTTTAAATCAGTTTTATTACTTTTATTATCTATTTTTCCTGAACATTAAATCAATTTTGCTAATATGTTTCGTTCCTTGGAATTATGGAGCTAATTTAGTGTAAATCGGTAATAAAACACTCTTGAAGCCGTTGTAACATTAAATTTTGACCCCGTTGAATAATGACCACAGGGGTCCTTTTTTTAAAATTGAAAACATTTCAATATTAAATTCTGATCAAAACAGTCGTTGAAAACTGATCAGTGTTATATTTTGATCAGACATGGGGTACTTTTTTAACGGTTTGTTAAACATAAGCAAAATATCACATGACTGATGTCGCATGTTGCAACAGTTAAACATAAGCCCTGTTAAGTATTTCGATCGTCATTAAATACACGACATCTATCTATTATCCAGTTATTACACACAAAAATGCCAGATACTGTTTTTATTTCAATTAATACAATTTCGTTTTAAAAGGAACGGATTGTCGTTTTGAGTAACTTACCATAATTATAAGTATTTTTTAGGTAATCGATACTTTAACGGGCGTAAGGGCACTTCATTTGTTGGGGAGAGGCAACCTGGGGGTAGTGTGTGGGAAGGGTGTCCCTCTCCCGCTGCTGGTGGTAATACTACTCTAGTTCCGCTATTGGGATATTTGGATCCGCTCCGAAACTTGAATGTTTGATATCTTAAAGACTAACTGATGAATTATTCTCATTTCTTAGAAACTATTATTGTTATCTACGCCAATGTTTCTTTTAAGCATTATTATTTAAACACACACACACATACCCATACTCACACACAAAAAAAATAACTTAGGTGTATTTAAAAGCGAATTTCCAACGAGGAGACAGAGAGCTGCTGCATGAATGCTTCATCGCATTCTTAACTTGTGAAACAACAACCACACTAACGAAAAGCAATTCCAACAAATACCATTCCGATACCACACGTGTTAACACCAATAAAACAACGTATCTAAAGCATACCGGCCATGTTTTGGTTTGTCTCTATCTTATAGAAAAGCAAGTGTCGGTGATGATCAAGACTGCGAAAGCTATGCCGACGAGTCTATTTTAATACACAGGTAATCATCGTTCAGCGAATGTAAACATCTTCTATGTAAATAGATATAGGCAAACTTGTTATGACCTGTTGTTTTTTTTATTTGCAGGTGCCGACGGTACTACTTTTGTTGATTTTTTTCAATTATATTACAATTTTAAATACGCATGACTGATGCAAATAATCCCCTTCCTTTTTAGACTAGTCTTGTTTTTTTCTCCGCTAAACTGCCAAATTATGTAATAAATATAAATGAAGGGTGAGTCCATTTTTATATAGGTTAGATACCGTTACCCCAATTTTATTTACTTAGTTATGAATCCGTTGGTCTTTGATTATAATTTAGTATATTTGGTTTTACCATAATGATTACGTTGAGTGAGGTTAGCGGAATCAGCATATACGTTGTCTCAACATGTATTTTGATTTATAACTTCACGGCGTAGCTGCAAGATACATAAAACACTGTACATGGCACACATTACATGTCCCCTCCTACACACACCGGGGTAGCTACACGTTTGCACTGCAAGACTAGGTCGGCACTGTTCCCAGAAAAATAAAAGTCCCTAAATAATTGATATATGTTTACATAGAAAAATACACACAAAACCTTGATAATGCACCATTGGTCATTTACATTTTAAAACAAATATATAGTGGAGTACCTCAAAGCCCCCATAAAAATTTCTAGGCATAGGATATCGGTAAGGATCAGCTTGTACGTTTTGTCTGAGCCGATTTTCCAGTATATATAGTGAATGTTAACGTATACATTACTATTCTGTGTGTAAGATATGACTTTCTTACAGCCAATTATGTTTATTTTATTTGCACTTATGCAAGTCAGAACGAACAACAAATAAATGTATAAGTGATTTCAATATTATATGACAATATATGTTAAGCAAATTGATGCTAAAATTGTATACATGCAATAATTGTGCGGTTTGCAGCGGGATGACCTCGACCCCTGCAGATCCATTGCGGGTTAATAAGCGGGCAACCTTGTGGTAGCTCAAAATAAATATTCTAGGCCTGCAGGTTTACTTAGACCAAGCTAGGTCCCTGTCATACACACACCATCTACTCAAATTTGCAGGAAGGGTGGGGGACACTCTCCATTACGTCTTGGCTCGTTAAATTGGGAATGAAACTCGATTGAAGTTCACCTTTTAATACATCTTATGGTTCAGTCTTACGTATATTATGTTGTATATTTGTCTTTAATAAAAGCGTTTTAAAGTAAAAAAAATATTGGAGTAAATAATAACCACACTCACCTCCCTCCCACGTTAAACTCCCTAAACTGCATGCTTTGATCCCCTACGTCTTGAAATACATCTAACTGCGGTGTGTGTGCGTTTGTATGTGCGTGTGTGCGTTTAATAAATAACGCATAAAATTAAAAAAAACGCATTGGATATATAAATAAATATATCAAACATTTTTCGGAGCGATTCCCCGTAGCCCAATAGCGGGGGTATATTTGAATAACCGCCATCAGCCGTAGAGGGATTCCCTTCCTACACACTGCCCCAAGGCTGCCTCTCCCCAATAATTGGTTTAAACATATGTTATTCATAAGTTATGTACATATTCCACAACATACACAGTAAAAGGATTGAAAATTCCCTAATAATCAAATAGCTCTTACACCCATTAAAGCATTGTTTACTCATAAAATACTTATTATTACTTATAGGCAAGCCGTTCCTTTTAAAAGGAAATTGTATTATATAAATCGTATACCAACATTTTATGGTTATAATTCACACTTTAAATCCACGAGAACATCCAAATTTATAATTGCAGTTTTCAATGTTGAAATGTGGTCCGGCCGACTATTCTGTCAGTTTCCAACTGTTGGTGGTCAGATTTTAACAAGGGTCAATTTTTCATGTGTGTGTGGGTCATTAAATAACGGTCAGGGTCAGTTTTCAATGTTAAAAATGGATCATTTATCAATGGTTAAAATTTAATGTTACTAGGACGCTAGGAGACGTGAGGGGTGTTGCATATTGCATTACTCCTCAAGAACAGAGTTCTGTTTCACCATACTTATACTTTATAGCTGACCTTAAAATTTGACTGGTTATTTATATATTATATAATCATATCAATGCAACCATATTCAGTATTACTGGAACATGTCTGACACTTTGATCATCTGGTTGCTTTGTATATAATTTTTACTTATTACTACCTTAAAATGTAACTCTATTAGGGTTTAATGTATTTTTAATCATATACTTAAATATTTATTTTAGTGAAACAGGAACTAGGTTAAACAAAAGAGAGTCTGCTATTGTTGTGTTGTGCTGTGTTAGAACTGTGCTGCGTTAGAACTGTGCTATTGTTGTGTTGTGCTGTGTTGGAACTGTGCTATTGTTGTGTTGTGCTGTGTTGGAACTGTGCTGTGTTAGAACTGTGCTATTGTTGTGTTGTGCTGCGTTGGAACTGTGCTATTGTTGTGTTGTGCTGTGTTGGAACTGTGCTATCGTTGTGTTGTGCTGTGTTGGAACTTGGCTGTGTTGGAATTGTGCTGTGTTGGAAATGTGCTGTGCTCCCAGGAGATATTCTATGAGATGCTTTAGTATTTTAACTCTTCTGTGAAAGGAATACTTTCATTGAAAATATGTGTTTACAATTTTATTAATCAGCTCTATTATGCTTCCAAAACAATACTTCTTTTATCCGTCATATTACGTCATAATTCACTTTAATTCAAAACAATATACAATATCAGAGAGCAGACTTTCATGTATATTTATAATAAGAAAATCAATTATAAATAGCATTGATTTATAGTTTTGTGCATAATCATATCATTATAAATTGCTAACTTACTAACTTAAACTGACCAATTATGCTATTTTTTCTTTTCTGTCACAAGTTTTATATAATTAAATATTCTGAAGTCTGAAATGTTTGGTTTGTTAAGGTTTTTTGTTTATAGAAATTTGCATTTCTGTGATATAACGATAAACTGTAATAGTTCAAGTTAATAAAACGGTATTTTTCTTTTATATTCTGCACTTTAAATACATTACAGCCGGAGAAATCTTGCTCATAAAAAGCGGACACTGCAAATGGTTAATAGAAATTTAAATGCCATTGAGTAAGATAACAAAAGCCCAATGTGTTGTTTGCGGAGTATCTTTAGTGATTAATTGTATTCATAAACTTGACGTCTTAATAAATTTTATTTGTTTCGTTCAAATCAACTTCCATTGTGCCATAACAGTTTCAATCATACAATTACATGAATGACTAGGAACTTTAGATCTCATCTCAATATTAAATAAAAGTATAAACTTGATAATAAAATTGATTTAGAAGAAAGACAGAAAGGTACATGAAATTGTTTTGCTTTGTATTTCATGGTAGTATACGTCGTCCTTTCCAAGTAGTTATTCATACGTGGATCAAGGTGACATTCCAGTCATCAAGACATTCGTACTCGTTATCCGGAAAGCCTATCTAACATAAGGGATTGTGTCACAAGTATGTAACAGTAGTGAAATATGTAATTCATTTATTAATCTACTGTTACAACATTCATGGATTTTTTTTAAATCTTCGGGCTCGTTCGCGTTTGAATCTGAAATCCTATCGCTTTATCTGCGTCGTTTCTTGACATGCAGCAGAAAAAAAGCGAGATAAAATGACAGTATCCACGATGAAGACATTGTCGTGCAACTTCAAGACACTCGAGAAGGGCATTCTGTCAATGTTGAAGAAAATGACATAGAAATTTACACACACACACATTCGTATACAACAAGATAAAGGACTGATTATGCCATGGATACATTGATTGAATTTAAAAACGTTTTAATAGAAATTGTCAACAATAAACATCCACACAAATTATGTGAATTTCATTTTGAAATAATATGAACTAAGGCATTTCCTCTCTTGGGGTCGAACGTCAATTATATAAGTGAAGTAAACAAGTAAATACTAAATAAACTTTATAGTACATGTATTATTTGTTAAGGATAACGTTGCAGATGTTTAATATATGTAATGTTTATCATAAATAAGTCACTCATTATATTATTGTAACTTTACTCAAGGGACTATGTCTCTAATTCCTTGGTTTGCAAATCAAAAGAAAACGTTGATAGTATCATAAACAGTAGCGCGACACATTGCACGTCTCTTCGGAACCTTTTAAAGATTTTTTATTTTGCTTTTCCAGAGTTATGGACAGCAGGTCGGATATCCGAATAATAAAAAAAGCTGTCAATTCACGCCTTATATAATCAGTCTACGTAAATGGATGCTGGACACAAAAAGTTTTCAGCAACTCTTGACAATTGTTTTTCTTCAGTTATTAAATTAAATGTTTCTTGCATAATTTAAATTTCACACTGTGTACGTAACCTGTTAGGAGAGAAACATATGTGAACGGTCTTGTTAGCTAAATCAGTAGAGCACAAGTGAAAGGTCCCGGGTCCGAGTCACGCAATTACTGATTTTTTTCTTGTCTTGTTACATAAACATCATACATGTCTATACTATAATTTACACTGTACCGATAGCCAGTATGTATTCATAACGGGGTTTATCGCAAATATCAAAACAAACTCAGAAGACCTGGGAACGAATCTCAGTACAGCCACCGTCCTTCTGCAAGTAACCTGTTACTTTTCTCACAAAATGTTTTTGGACTGCCGGAGCAATGATTGAACCGACAACTTCGGCATGAGAAGTTAGTGGTAATTTGGCAACTATTTGTACAATTTTTAAACACCACACATCCATCTGTATTCAAGCATAAATAAAGTTCTTGCAATTTAAATGTTAAAAGATGACTTAACTAAATGTATTTCTCTTGACAGGGTAAAATGTTGGAAACATTAGGGCCACAGAACTAGAATAACACATTCAAGAGAAGTCTTTGGACATGGCAGTAATTTGAACCTTGTACCAAGAAAAACTATACTGTTGTCACCATAAATGAAAAACAATAGCATTATGCACGAATACAAACACATACCATTTCATTTACTTAAGATCCCAAATTAGCAGATGAGGCATCCAAATATTTATGAAATACACAGTCTCGACATAGGTTCCCTTCAGTACTTGTCCAGACTCTCCTAAAAGCTGGTTGTAATACTAAACAGGAACAAACAAAAAGACAAAAATATAGTCCAGCAGAAATTTGGATCAAAATATTCTTATGTAAATCTCTCTATTAGCTCTTTAAAGAGACATTATATACTGCAGTCAACGTAAAATGTATATAAAATATATTTTTCGAATGAACGGCAGTCAGAAAGAGTAAGCATAAAAGACCCTAATGCCTCATAAACTTTAAAATATAAAAAGTTCAATTGAAATTGTGAACAGCTCACATAATATTTCTGTAATACTGGTAAATACAACCAATGCATTTCATATTAAACTAGCGTTTTGGCCAAGCAGCAACAAACATTGTAAAAGAATATACATTTTAGAAAGAATAATTTCATGAACTAAAAAAACAGACATTTCTTTTTTCACCATATTAAAGCCATCTTTTTTCATGTTGTTCGCAGCTACTGGGATTCGAACCCAGAATTTCTACAAAAGTGTAGATGTGTTTGCCAGTTACACTACAGAAGCATATCATGTTGTACTAAAATAGTTGACTTAAATATTTACTAAATCAAATTATGTATATTAATAGAAAATGATATTTAAAATAGCCCAATTTTCTAATCATAAAATAAACTCTTGTAACAAACACTCACAGCACTACATGTTTTCTAATACTTTATAATAAAATATCAAATTTTGTGAATTTAAAAACCAGGTTGATTCACCTTGTTTATGGAGAAAATGCCTTAACAATCTGGAAGCTAGTCTTGAATCAAAATATACATCTTGATTTCAGATTGGTGAAAAACATTTAAAGCATCAGCTGTATGTTTTTTTCACATAAATACATACGTACATCATAAAATGGTTAACCTTTGATTTCTTGGTCTCAAAGTTTGGTTGGAAGCAGTTTTTGTTATTGTTCATTGAATTTTCGACGATGTTCTGGTGAATATAGTCCTCGTATTTACTAGACCAGACCGTTCTCTCCGGTCTAAATGGTTTTAAATAATGGTCAATGTTGATCGGTGGTACACCTTGTACAAGAATGTCTGTCTTAGTCAAGTATTTGCCAAAGTTTCCCAAAAGTATTTTGTCTATGTTCCCCAGACATCTAAAAGTATTTCCACAGTTTCCTAGATCTCAAAAAAATTTAAACATAGTTCCCTAAAAGTTCCAAATAGTGTTCCATTCCTTTAAGTAAAACGTCTACTAAAGTCTTCTTTATTATTATTAACGCATCTTCATAATGAGCAAAATCAATACACTGTCTTCTTTTCCTTGTCTTGTCTGCAGGCAGATCAGGCTTACCCTATATATCTCTTGTCTCTGTATGTCCAACGTTTTGACGAGGGCTGTTTGAATATGTATGTTATCCTCATCATCAAGTTCAATGAAGTCGTGTTTACTTCACTAGAGAGGTCACATGTGATATATTCAGGTGAAATGCCGTTATTTGATCCTGGGAACTTCTACTACTATTACAGAAAGAAAAAACATAGTAGCAATGCTTCATATAAAATAGCCAAGGTATATGGCTTGAACTTTCAGAGAAAATGTTTTTTTTTAAGTATCCTTAAACATGTGCTTGTAAACCCTGCGGCAGGGGGGCATTTGTGGTTCATTCACGCTGGTTCAAATACTTATCCGAGATTTTGTGGTTATATAAATGCTGTGCAAGTTTGGTAAATATTCGTTGAAAAATGAGAAGGATGCTATCGCGTCTACAAGCAAAATGTTAACGGACTATCAACGGTCAATTAACAACGACATAAGCACTGCTGGCCTTTGGCAAGTAGAGCCAAAGAAGAGATCGAGAATCGAGGGAAGGACGGAAGAGACAAAAACATTTTTAACAGCTAAACTGTAATTAAAATAACCCACGAAATGTCACTGGTAAGTGTCACGTGCCCCTCAAATGGTCTGTGAAAATAATGGTATATTTTATAATAGGTAGCCATATGTATCCATGAATATCATGAGTAATGAACTGACGTTTCAGACTAGACATGCAATTTTATGAGGTGGGGGGTAACATTAAAGTGTGACCTTGACCTCTGTATAAAATTGACCTTGACATCTGATGTAATGGTCTAGTACTTGTTTCTACACGTAAATGCAGGTGACACATCATCATGACAGGTTGATCACTTGTGTGAAGCTTCCTTAAAATCACTCTATGTAAGACAAAGTTACAGACCAGACATGAAATATCAAACAAATTGAAAGTGTGACATTGACCTTGAAGATAATATTCTGTATCTTAATGTGACACGTCGTAATTTCATGTTGATCAATTGATAAATTGAGCCAATTGTCTTTTAAATCCATCCTTGTATGATAAATTTACAGACCGTACTTAAAATCATAATCAGACTCAAAGTGTTGTCAAACAAACTCAAAGTGTGACCTTGACCTTTGAGGTACAGGTTTGAGTCTTACGTGTGACAAATCGTCATGGCATCTTGATCAAATGAGTAAATTTAAATAAAAAAAGTCACAGACCAGACACAAATATCAAACAAATTGACCATGACATCTGAGTTTCTGGGTCTTACAAGTGACACTTCATGTCATGCTGATCAACTGAACCATTGAAGTGTTTTTGAAATTCACCCACCGGTTACGACGTTACAGATCGGACACAAGTTCTCAAAGTGTCGTCAAACAAAGTTAAATTGTGACCTTGACCTTTGAAGAGGGAGTCTGGGTGTTACGCGTGACAGGTTGTCATGTAATGTTGATCATTTGTAGCAAGTTTTTATAAAATCCATTTATGCATGACAAAGGACACGAAATCTCACACAAACTCAAGGTGTTGTCAAACAAATTCAAAGTGTGACCTTTACCGTTGACGTACGGGTGTTGGTCTTATGCACGACATGTCGTTATGACATGCTGATGATTTGAGCCAAGTGTTTTTGAAATGTATCCATAAGTGACAAACATACAGACCGGACAAGAAATCTCAAACAGACTGAAAGTGTTGTCAAACAAAGCTAAGTTGTAACATTTACCTTTTTGGGTGTTACGTGCGACACATCTTCATGTTATGTTGATAATTTGTAGCAAGTATTTATAAAATATATTTATGCATGACAAAGTTACATGCCAGATACGAAACCTCAGACAAACTCAAAATGTGATCTTGACCTTTGATGTACGGATGTGGGTGTTACAGGCGACACGTCGTCATGTCATGCTGATGAACTGAAGCAATTGTTAGTGAAATTTATTCATAGGTGACAAAGTTGCAGACCGGACACAAAATCTCAGACAGACTGAAACTGTACTCAAAAAAGTTAAATTGTGACATTAACCTTTTAAGTTTGAGTATGGCTTTTACGCGTGACACGTCGTCATTTTATGTTGATCATTTGTAGCAAGTATTAATAATATCCATCTTTGCATGACAAAGTTACAGGCTGGATACGAAATATCACACAGACTTAAAGTGTGTCCTTCACCTTTGAGGTACGGGCGAGAGTCTTACTCGCGACACGTCGTCATGTTATGTTGATCATTTGTAGCAAGTATTAACAACAGCTTTTTTATTATTTAGACATATCCGATTTGCTGTCTGGGAAACGCAAATTATTTTTAAAGACTCCATAGAGACGTGCAATATGTCGTTCTAGGCAGGGTCCCAGACTAACATATTGCCAGAAACCTCAAAAGCTGTCAAAAGCTGTTTCATGCAGTCAGCATCTCATTTCAAAAGTAAATTATGATCAAGTATATAAAGTAAACATAAAATTAGTGACTTAATTACAAAGACTAGTAGGCTGATAGCAATATAATGTACACAGCACTTTTTAGTATTTCTTTTAGAAATATGTTGAATTTTTCACGAAAAAAATTTTTTTAACTATAAACTGTAGTCTTGATTTAACAAATACAACACACAATTAAAATATAAATATTATGTAGAAAGATGAAGATCTGGTTGCGAAATATTCATATCGATATCTAAAGTCGTTTTTCTTATTTCTTACTTTAAATATTGGCTTAAACAGAGAAAATTATCACAAAAAATGACATTAAGCGTAAAAATTCTTCATTTCTTTAAATTTAAAAAAGAAAAGTTCGCCTCCCAAATTTACAACCAATCACTGTCTTTTGATACCAAAAACACACAGAAAAATATGCTGTTTGATTCAGGAGGAGTTGTGTTTCCATGATTTAGAAAACTCACGATTAAATATAAAGAAAACATTCAAATATAACAGTGCAATACAAAGTTCCCTACCAGCTGAAAACAATCATTTAAGTAGGTTTTAATGTTAACCGTCGATGTTTTGAGAGTAAACATGCTGAAATGAAAACGTTCAAAACGAGCCTCTGTAAATGCGAACAGGTAAGCTAGTGAGGCAATAATCCACAATATTAGTCATCGGCATGCTATGCTGAACACTGCCGTGCCGTTTATGTTAATACACGGCTTATTTGAGCGTAAATGAGCATTGACCATTTAGGTAGCCACCAAGGTTTTGCGTACATTATTTCGATGTGTGATGCTGAAGTTATTTAAAATATGTTCCAATCATTTGAAAGTGACAGGCCGATCAAAACCAACACTCCAGCTTAATATAATACAAAGCCTCAATATATGTGTGTTTTGTTCATGACCTTAACATGAGCTTTTATGGGCGACACATTATCTTGTTATGTTGGACACTTCTGTGAAGTATTTGAAAATTATAATTCAACCTTGATACTACCGCTTGTGTGTGTAGATATTACACAATTGTTCTTTGATGAACAATGTACTAAAACCTAACCTTCAAGTAAAGGAGGTGTATTAGTTTTGCATTATATTTATAATCAAATTAGACAAGGGAGCTATGCTACTATATAAAGTTTGGTTATTTAATCTGTCACCTTCCTATTGATATACTTGAATCAATGTTAAAAAACAGAAAATTAAAAAAAAATACTTAGTTTTGCTGTATGATGACATATTGGCTAGTAAAAGTCTGGCAGATGATTCGTTTTGTTTAGATTTACAATATTGTTCATACAAAACACAAAGTCAAAAGAGATCGGAGCGAATGCTTAGGTTATTTAGTTCCTATTCATGGCGGTAATTACATTTGATACGTGTACAAAATGAAATAATATCATTAAATAAGCAACACCATTCTAACAAACAGAATAAATATATTGAAGAATTATGGCGCCTGAAAAAGGAACACTTATATTATAAATGCGTGTCTTATCTGTATGTATAATTACTATAGTTGGTAAATATAAAAACAATATTGGGGATGCTGTCATGGATGCCAGGGTTTGTGATCGCGATCTATAGGCTATTGATCAACTAGAAGGTCTCAATTAAGAATTACCTTTCTTATATGACGATAGCAGATTTGTGCAATGAAGAAAAATTAGAGTTGTCTATATTCGGTTGGGCATTATTTTTGTTGAACATGCATACTATTGTCATATGTCTGTGTACACATGAGAAATTGGAACATTTACATGAGTGATTCCAAAATTAAATGACATTGGGTACTTTTTGATGAAATAGAGCAGTTTAAAGATGTGATAGACTGCAACAAATGGGAAAATTTAAGTGGTGTCATCCAACCATCAAAATTATGAAAAAGCAACTTGGGCAACCCAATGCTTTTTCCTAGATATTTGGACTTAATTGTTGTGTGAGACGTTGAAAGCACATTAGATAGACACGTTTGATTGTCTTCACAAAGTGCATTAATATACTAAAAACGTTACTCATCATAATATATTTATAAGCTACATTAAATATGGGATTGATGGAATGAAGATTAAGTTACTGATCGCCGTACAACAAAGTGTTTAAGGAAACAGTATATATTTTTATTATTATTATTATTATTATTATTATTATTATTATTATTATTAATGAGTCAAGTAATACTTAACGTGCATCAGCGTATTTATAGCAGTCGATAAAAAAGTGTTCGATATAGCCACAAGTATATAAAGGTGAATAGATAAAAGTTATGTATAGAAATATGCGATGATTAAGAGAACCACAGTTCGTGCAAAGGCTGCTGTGTAGTATTTGTTTGTTTTTTTCATTCACATTGAGGCACATTTGCGATGCCAGCGATTGTGTTTTTTTAAACAATTATAGATTCAAATAAAAGAACTTCTGTTGGCAGTGAATTCTATTTTCTTATTATAACAGAAGGTGGGAAAGTATTGTTATATAGACTCAAATGAGTTTGGATAGTCTGGAGGTCGTTAACATTACTAAGGTCATATCGTAAAATGAGTCTAGCACCTTGCGTCACCAAAGGCACGTAAAAAGGAATAAGATTGTTCTTCAATTTGCAGAAATAATTCCCCCCCCCCCCCTGTTTCAAAAAAAGGTTATATATTGAACTAATTTTGTTGAACCGGCAACTACTCTTGCGGCTTCGTTATTAATTTTGTCAAGTTCTTGTTTTTATGAACATTGTCCCAAATTATATCTACAAGAAAAGGTCGAGTAAATGTTTATAAAAACATTTTACAAACTTTCTCTTAAGGAAACCCGATTACCAAACGGAGCCTCCATCTTTTTAACTGAACTCAAAGCTATTGATTTGGCATTGAACTACATTAATTGATCTGGGAAAAAACAGTTTATTATACTTTCTGATTCAATTTCATCTCTTCAAGCCATAGATGGCATGAAAGAATATAATCCTCTTGTTCTTCAGTTTTTCATACTGATCGACTGTGTGGACTTTGCTCCAATGCGAGCAATTTACTACGGGGTCGACAGTATGAAAGAGCTATTTGATAAAGTTAATGTAACCAGTATATTTGCTTTTTTAAAAGAGGTTAAACTCTTTAATCATTTTTAGTTTAATACCATTTTGTTATATCATCTATTTCTCTGCACATAATCGACTTTTTCATTTATTTATTTGTCAATAATTTTCATTTATTTATTTGTAGATAGTTTTAATAAATTTTTAACCATATTTATTTTATATATTTTTGTCATCATTACATCTACTAATCTTTTCGCGCACAAAATGACCTTCTTATGTGTCGGCGTGCCGTAAAACACCATTCATTCATTCATTCATTCTTAAAGAGGAACGCCACCCTTTGTATAAAACAGGATAATATGAAAAGCTATGAGTTCAGCTGTCTATTAATAGTATCAATATGCATAAATTCGAGTCCATAAAGATATATCAGCTCGTTTTGTAACGGTCATTTTCGCACATCGACTTGGAAGTCGCCATATTGGACACCTGCGTGACGTCACAACTGCACTTCCAGTTTAAAACAAAATTAATTTATACGCTACAGCAGATATAGAAACGTGCAATTATAGTCACCGGCAAAAGTACTCGCAAGAATAATAAAATGGATTTTAATAACGGAGAAGGACTTGTGGCCTACAACTTTGAACCAGACTTTTCGGAACCAGAGTTAAATGTATTAGAAAACGAGAGAAATAGTGAGACGGCACAGTGATATGTGAAAGATTTTTGCAGCTGCGAAAACTGTGTAATGATGCCTTCGTCTGACGAAAAACACTATTCATTCATTCATTCTTAATGGGGAACGCCACCCTATGTATAAAACAGGATAATATGAATAACTATGAGTTCAGCTTTCTATTAACAGTATCAATATGCATAAATTCGAGTCCATAAAGATATATCAGCTCGTTTTGTAATGGTCATTTTCACACACCGACTTGGAAGTCGCCATATTGGACACCTGCGTGACGTCACAACTGCACTTCCAGTTTAAAACAAAATTGATTTATACGCTACAGCAGATATAGAAACGTGCAATTATAGTCACCGGCAAAAGTACTCGCAAGAATAATAAAATGGATTTTAATAACGGAGAAGGACTTGTGGCCTACAACTTTTAACCAGACTTTTCGGAACCAGAGTTAAATGAATTAGAGAACGAGAGAAATAGTGAGACGGCACAGTGATATGTGAAAGATTATTGCAGCTACGAAAACTGTGTAATGATGCCTTCGTCTGACGAAAATACGTGCTGCAGATGCAATTACCTTACTATTGGAAATTGAGAAGATTTAGAATATATCACAGAAATAATACAGAGAAACACAGCAATGTCTTATGAAGCTTTCACCCAAAAAGATGATAACTGTTAAACATTCACAACCAGAGATCAAACCCAAAACCCATCAGTCACAGGTCTTACATCTTAACGTGTAGCCTGACATTGATGATTGAATTTTAGAATAGCAAAATTACCCTTAGATTAATAAAGAAAACAAAAGTAATTTTTGCGGTCAGTGTTGATGTAGATCCAGGCGAGCCTGCACATTCATGCTATACTATCAGGGTATATACCGTAAGCTAATAAGTCAATAAATTATCAAAAACACTATTTAGAACAGGAATGGAATTAAAGCGAAAATGGTCTGTTACATATATTTACCTGTCTAAAAGAAAATAAAAAATAATATTGTGTCTCTTTTCTTATCGTGTTTAGCTGGTATGGCCATTGTTGCACAATGAGAAATGTTTGATAAAATTTTGATTTCAAACCTTTTTTAGTAAAATTAGATGAATCATGGATGAGTTTTTTTTGTTGTTTTACATAACTGGCACTGTCTTTTGTGTTACTACGCAATTTGATATATGAAGATTATTTATTCTACCAATTCCCCGAACATATATGAATGTGTCTCCTTATAGATAGTGCCATATGGAATATAATGTCTACAGGCATATTGGACAAAGTATATGTTACTATCCAGCTACTAGCACCCTGCTGAGCTTTCATGATTCACCAACACCACATTCACACCATGCAGTAATGAGAAATACCCTGCCACAGTGTGCATATAGTACTCTAATTAGCATAAATCACCCCAGGTTTATGACCCCGGGGTTTATGACAGAATGTAATATCGCATAGTTTTATGGCTTATAACTAATTTAAACATTTTCAATTAATTAGTTGTTCAATATCAATACAAACTTACAAGTAAAAATTATGTAATATAATTTTATGTATATAACACTATTTAAACAGTAAATACGGCTGTTGAATAACATGCAATAGTTATGCAAAGCATGAGAAGGAAAATGAATGTACATTTTCATGTATTTATGAATGAATAAAGGAACAATTGTTTTAATTTATCTTTTTTCATTACGAAGTAGAGGTAGTTCAAATGTCTGTTCAAGAATAATGACCTAGCTGACTGTGAAAAAGCAATGTATCAATAAACTAAATTGCCTATTGATTATAAAATTAATAAAATTAGTTTATGAACAATTAATGGCTGACTGAATATTTAGTGTCATTTTTGCCATCGAGGGATTACTGTACAGATGTTCAGTTAACCTAACCGCTGTTTCCTGAAAAGTTAACCAGAATCGAGCACACCACCTATCCGCAAGTAACTGATAACTTTCCCACTTGAATCAGTGGTGAGAGAAAAACGATAATGAGACACATGTTGTATGTCAATCATCACGGAGACTGTTGCCGGGTTGGGATTTGAACTCGTGACACCAGGATTGATAGTCAGACACTTAACTAACTGAGCTAATCGGGCCTGGCACAATTAAATGGCTTTTATTTGCATTTTAATAATAAATTTTAGATACCTTTTAGTTTTCACACCTTATTTTTTGGCATTAACCTTTTCTTTTTATTGTTTATTGGATTATCGCACCTGTTTAATCAGCATGCATTTATAACATTGTTAAAGTTTGCTATATCAATTTCGCAATAGTGTGGAAGAGTATATAAAATTACAAATTAAATTTCAGAAAACAGTTGAGCTATAAGTGTTTTTAGCACCTTTTTAATAGCTCCCCACAAGATATTATACACTTAGTCTATATGTATATCGCATATGGTAATCTTCGTCCTGAAATCATCAGAAATTGTATGCTTGGGAAGTGGTACGCCAAGGAATTGGTACGATTCATTCTGCAACCTTAGGTCCTACTCCAAAGTATTTAGGCGTTTTGCGCGTGACGTCACAAGAAGCTTGCAACTAAGGCAGTGTGAAATCACATATAAGGAAAACTTAAAGGAACGCTGCCCAAAAACATATATTTCACACACTTATTCCGCTGAAGAAAACAATGTTTATGGGTTAAGTCCTTCAATTCAGAATCGTTTTCGCGTTTAATTGTCTTCCTTTGATGTTCACTAATGTACTGTATATCTATCTATCAACTGTTTACGTGAATTAGTGTATATACATAACAGTTTCAGTAGAGAGCAATCACTCACGACACATAATTTTTGCGAGAACTAAAACGGAGGTGCAGCTATGACGTCACCGAAAACCTCCAACATAAAAGAGTTATAAAATGGCGGCACCCATTATATTTAGGAAACGCTTGAAATCATGATATTTAATATCATTTTTCTCATTTGATAAATTTCGTTCAATTAAAATTTGTTGATTTTTGTGTTATTTACATGTCTATTTAACGATAAAAAGCCATCTATATTCTGACATGTGGTACCCTTTAAGGAAACTTTATATGAGAGTGTCAGCTGAGATCATTATAAAGTACAGCTTCCAAATGTTTATGTACATTTATGGTAGTCATTTGTTGATTAGGCATTGTTAATAGGAGGTGCAAAGGTTTATTAGATTGCGGGCTATTAAATCATGTTCACTTTTCGAAGGGTTGAATGAATCCAGCCATTTCTTTGGCCAAAATGTTATTTGTTCGGTATCATGATTTAAAAGGTCAACAGAAGCGATGGGATTATTATCTATAACGTAGTGGCTAGTGTCAACAGCAAAGAGACAGATGTTCAGTCCAATATTAACAACGATTCATAAATAAAATATAAACATAATAGGGCCTAGTATAGATCCTTGGGGTACACTACCTTTACTGAGTTCAAATTTTCATACGCTGTCTCCTATTACAATAAATAAGAAGAAAACCACTTTAGATGATTGCCAGATAATTCCGTAGCACGAAATTTTACACAAAAAAAACACTTTCAAGATCGTTACTTTTATCAACAATACTGCCCTTAACTCTTTGTCCTCATCCATGTCTTTACAAAAAGTATTTTAAAGGTAAGTTAATTATTTAACATTTGAAACACCGGGAGCAAAACATGATTGCAAAGGAGAGAGAAAGTTATTGTCGCAGAAAAAAATGGAATATATATTTCAAAATATTTTTTTCAAGAACCTTATTATGTTACAAAGAGGAAAGGAAAGGTCATGGGGTATTATTATTTTTCTAATCCTCTCTTTATATATATTTATTATCCATCATGGTTTAATGATTGAATATTTAACGTAATGTTTATGCCATCGAGGGCTAACAGACGAACCATCGAGGTTCAAATGTAACATATATGTTTGGAATGCATTCCAAGAAGCTGACAACTTTTGAGGTTATTTTACTAGTGAATGCATTGACATAATTTTCATATTGACAGTTAAGCCGTCTATATGAGCTCACTAAGATAAATACTAACTAACGGATGAGTGCAGAAAAAGAAAGATTTATCAATATCAAATACATCGTCCGGTATCTAGTAATATGATTTAAGGCATTTTGATGACATTAGTAAAACGCCTGGCATAAAATTCCTCCAGTTGCAAAAGGCAATAGGTACTCGTAGACGTATCCACAAATTGTTTAAGCACAGTATCACCTAATAGATAATGGATATGTTTTCGTAAAGAAAATATAGTGACTCACAAAGTACACATACAAATATATGTTAATTTTAAAATTGCAAAGAATATAAGGTCAAAATTGTAGGCCAGAAATATTATTTTCGCAGGTATACGTTTTTTTTTAATAAGGAGTTCAAAGTAGTAAAGTAGTGTGCAACTTCAAACGTACGTGCTTAATGAAGAAGCTGGAGCCATTATCAAAGTAGACAAGGGTAATGTACCAAAAATTGCCAAACATAGAGTATTTCTGTCAATTATGTGTATATCCACCGTGGTATTATTGAATTGTTAATTATTGTATTCACCTGTAGTTTGGCCATACTGAATAGTTAATCCCTGTATACATGTGCATACAATTACTAATGCACTAATGAATATATTTACATTCTGTTTAATATATGACAATTTCATCTCAAGAAACATATCCGTGTGAAATACAGTTTTCGTTTTGTAACTAAAATATCCTAAATGTGCAGAACTGCTTTGCCGGGAACATATAAAGCATCACGATCTATTGTATGCTTTTTATGCTAACTTAAGAATACATCACATGTTAGTAGATTTTCCTGTTTATAAATAGGCATTGACTTCTTCTACCCTTCCCCAGTTGCTGTAAAATTTATTTTGCCTGTTAGATATTCAAATGTAAACTTTTTTTATTCACCACCAAACAATATTGATCACCTGATACCTAATGAATACAATTGAATGCCATTGAAAATGCGTTTGTAGAAGTTAAATATATTTAATTATTACATCACTCAATGTTTATTGAATATAGACCACAATGCAATATCATTTCAACGCTATCTGTTCCCACATTTGCTACCAATCTGATCACCTCAGCCTTTATGCTACGCAATAGACCTCTGACATAATAAGGCGCCATTTAGGAACTACTTTCAGTCACATTATTAAAAAAATGGCGGCCCCCTTATGCCACCTTATATACATGTACGTTGAAAATATTAACTTTGGTTGATCAAGACTGATATTTTAAATTTCCCTACAAACATGACCCATGTCGAATGTAGAAATGAACAAATCGATATAATAAGGCCCTATATTCAATTTAATGACGAATACATTATTTGTTACTTTCACACGAATGAACACAGACGTGTAACACGGGCGAATAACGTTGGTGTATTCTAGAGCTATACACGAGGTGTATTATACGGCGGATACGGAAATACCCGATGTTTCACGATTTATTTGCTTCCTTCACCATTAGTCGTATCAACGTTTCTATTTAAATCTCATGTATGTCAACGATTTCTCTAAATCTGTATAACCAGGCTTGCATCCATCGTGATTTTATTAGTGGACAGCACTTGTTCGGCACGGCTTGCTCAGTTGGTAATGTGCTTGGCTGGAAGTATGAATCCCCGCCTGACTAAATCTTTGTGATGATTCGTCGTGGAATTTGTTTTACGGCAATGAGTCTCCCACATCTGCGTATGTAGGGAAGTAGACAGTTATTTGCAGTTTACCGCCGATAAAAAGATGCAAAAATATACTATTTATAAATCTTTACATATATTAATATTCATAAAATCCGGTTAAACTTTGTTATTAGAGATATGAAATGTGTGTTCAAGATATGTGATTCTTCGTTTATCATAACTTATATTTTATATATTTAAATAGCAAAAAAACAGTGTAAATAGGAAACGGTAGCACGCACAGAATTGCCAATAAATAAAATGAAATTCTTCAACAAATGATACTTTAGAAAAGATAGTATATCATTTATAAAGAGATGTATAAGTAACACAAAACAATACGCCATAACAATTTGACTTTTAAACGTGTATAAATCTTGTTTTGCAGATCTGAAAAAGAGCAGTTTTGAATTTCAATACTGATACAGGTATATTCCATATTTATTAAAATTCAACTTAAAATTAGTTCATAGCAGGCAGATAACAGTACGTGTGTGTGTGTGTGTGTGTGTGTGTGTGTGTGTGTGTGTGTGTGTGTGTGTGTGTACGTGCGTGCGTACGTGCGTGCGTGTGTCAGTGGCAGAGAAAGAGAGAGAGAGAGAGAGAGAGAGAGAGAGAGAGAGAGAGTGTGTGTGTGTGTGTGTGTGTGAGTGCGTACGTGCGTGTTTGAACGGATATGATAGTAGATCAGGGATAATCAATATATATAATATTCAAAAACATGCTAAGAAAATTAAAAGACCCATTTTATTTGAACGTGTGCATAATTGGTTATGCAACGCCCCCCAGCACCGGCTTAAGCGGTATAAAAGTGGCATACAACACTAAATATTTGAATACGAGACGTTATTCCGTCAATGAAACGATAAAGAACTTTGACATTTTCTTATGAACGCATATCAATGAACATTTATTTTAGCTTCGGGTATAATTTAGGATAAAATCAACATTGTTCAAGATTTGCGATTGATTATAGCGTCAAAAATGTTTACGTCATGAAGCAACGGCTAGTAAACGAAAGACGTAACTTTTGCCATTCCATTCATCATCTTCAAATAAAGAGTAAAACCCATACTCTTTTACGTTAATCGGTGCTATCAAATTTGAAACAGGACATAGCGGTGTTACCCGTGGCCATCAATAATACAAATATAAGAAGTAAAGGACTAGGTTCACGAAGCCCCAATATCGGCCTTGTAAAGTACGTTTCTTGTAAAAGTACGTTAATAATTTATCAGCAAAGTTTGGTGTTTCTATTTCAAATAAACTTTATTTTTTTGTAAAATGTATATTTTATATATCAATTATATGTTTTCCTATTCATAAAGTGACGCCAAAGCGGGTAAAATAAAGGAAATTGCTCAATGTCCTCAATGTTTGTCCTATTTTAGCATCAAATTAGTTGTTTATGATAAAGGCATTCTTGCCACACAAAGACATTTATTTTTATCAATGTCTGGTACACTGTGAAAAACATATATGTAAATATTGTATTGTGGCTGGAGTACTTTCACGGTTTAAACACGGTGCCCTTCGAAGGGCAGAGCCAACAAATCAGCATGAAGACGAGCAAGTGTAAACAGTATCCATGATAAGCTATTCCATTACAAATACGGCGACTTGCGCATGTTTATATTGTAACACAAAGAAATAAAACAATGGACACTTGAGCCAATCACAAACTCAATAGTCTTTTCTAGAAACTCGATCTGTTGGAATTGGTGGACTTACTCAAGTTACATCATGCGAAAGCAGACTCAATAATGATGCTGAGCGATTAGCATGCGGCTTACAGAAAAGGTCAATGCTTGGACACTTTGTAAAATGAAGGAGCTAAATAATGTCTGACATAATAAGGACACTAAGTACGAAGCGACTTTTGTTACAGCAGTCGCCAACACCATACATAAGACTGTTGTGAAAGTCAATATTACCTGATAAAAGGATCCATTTCAGGCATCTCCGAAATTGCGTATAATGTATCACACATTCAAGTGAAATATATACTAAAAATAATCTGTATACGTGCTGTGTAGAAGCAAAAATGAATCAAATTGTTTATCTAACAATGTTCATATTTTTGTAAACAACAAAGCAAATGCATCCTAAATTTCAGATATAATTATTTCTCAATTGTAAAATACTCATTATATATTAAATATGCTGAATTCAGTCAATCACACTTTTATGTTGTACTTATATTAATATATGTCTCCATGAATAGATCTACCGATCAATACGTAATCAAAGTTAAAATTCGTTCGCATTCCATGGAAATATATGGCCATCTCATGATATAAATACTAAACATTTTTTAACTGACGATGCTACGTGAATCTGTTTTATAGTTATTCATAAAGAGAAATGCCGCTCTCCGATTACCACATAAATGACAGAATGAGAGTTGTTAAGTTATAATAGTGGATATACTTCGTGAGCATGCTGAATTTTGTTGGCAGACAAAACAGACTGAACGAAACTGAATACTGAAAACTTCCAAGTAAGATTTTAAATAAACAATTTAATATTAACTTTTGTAAATTATCTTAAATTTGTTGAGGAGGAATTTGAATGCATAAATATCATTTGTCTCGTAATATTGAGGAGATGGGACAATAAAAGTATATATTGTAGTTTATTTTCTACATCATACGGTCCCTGAGAAATCAAAAGAAACAAATCGTAATATTAGATGTATTTTAGAATTTGTTATATTTGTGTTACATTTGTCACACTCATAATCACGTAGTGATATAAAGTAAAACATACTCCATGCAAGCGCTATCTCATATTTACATGTAACAAATTTGCCCAGGTTAGTATTTGCACTTCAAAGCTTCATGAGATAGATGTTATATAAATAATAAAATATTTCAAAAAAAAGGACGTCCATGGAATTTTACCGCTTAAGAACTAGTTCAACATTTGATATGTGAATCGCCGATTATCCTAATTCAGCCCTTTTGAACTTCTTCGGTACTTTCTAGTATTTTTATTTAATTAATTAGTTAATCTTTTCGTATTCATATGTCTAATAAGCCAAGTGGGGTAAGTTTTTAAAAATATACGTTCAAGCATGCAACAACCTCCGTGGTGCAACATATACACCTACGGAATGTCGCACTTGCGATCCGGGTTCGAATCCCATCGACTATCATATCAGAAGAATTTAGGTTCTAACAAAATAAAGTATGAATTTATATGGATATATCTATCAACCGCTTGTTGTTATCTTAAATATCATTTGCATAATTCAACTATCGTTTTTTTTTTAAGAAAACAAAATTATATGATTGTTCATATACAGTAGGTTGACTCTCAGCTAAAGGTGAGTTGAGCGTTAATAATAAACTTTTTTTCAAATACCAACTTGCTTTGAAATATCAACGTCGAGATTGAACTTTTTTAAATATATGTCAATTTGGAGATATAACTTATTATGTAATTCAACTTGGATGTTCAATTTTGTATTAATGCGTCATCTCGGAGATTATGGCTGAACTGTTGTCATGGCTGTAGGATATATAAATTCATCTAGATCATCTTGAACTTTGGTTGGAATATATATTTCGGCTTGGTTGTTGAATCTGACATGTAAATACAATGTACATGTAGATTATCTTCGAGATTGAACATTCTTTGAAATACATAATTCAACTCAGAGATCGATTTTTTCTTCAAGATGTACATGGAATTGAACTTTTTTGAAATATAATTCAACTTGTATGTCTATTTTGCAATATATACATCTCGGTCCTCTTAAATGAAAATCCTTTTTATACGTATTTAATCAATTTAGATATTGAACTTTCTTTGAAATACATAATATAACTTCGAAATGTTTTTTTTAAAAAGATACTTGAACCTGAAAATTGACTCTTTTAAAACAAATGCTATTAAATTTTAAGATTGATTTTTGTCCTTTTAAATATACACAGTGCTGTAAACCTCGATATTGATTTTTATATGTATACCTATGTAGATAATCTAAGAGATCGAACTGTCTTTGAAATATAACAGTAAAACTGATCACTGATATATACACATGTCTATCATTTCGGAGACTGGACTGCTAGTAACTACATCGAGACGCTAAATAAACGTTACCATTTAAAAATTCAATTTATTCCAAAAAAAAAACATCATTTGAAATGAAATTAAAATAAAGGGTAGTTAAGAACAATCTTTCCGACTGTGTGTGTATAAATATTGTTACAATACATCGATCAATCTGAGTATGAAAAAATATTTGACAACACCACCTTAAAACAAAGGCATACAATGTATAAAATAAGTTTAATAGCTTAATATTGGATCAGTGAAACTAATCAGAAATCAGAAAATATAGTTTACGAAGCCCTTATTTGGCCTTGTAAAGTACGTTTCTTTTCAATACAAATTAATCAGCAAAGTTCGGTGTTTTTGTTTCAAATAAATTTTATTTCTTAAAAAACATATATTTAATATATTAATTATATGTTTTCCTATTTATAAAATGACTCCAAAGCGGGTAAAATTAAGGAAAATGCACAATAGCTTAATATTGGATCAGTGAAAATAATCAGAAATTAGAAAATATAGTTATAGCCTTTTATAAATTTAGCTAACTATCCATGTATTGGTCAAACATTTGATGAGTGATGAATAGTGTGTGACCAGGCTTTAATAGCAAAGGTCAACTTTGTATATTAATAAATTGTCGTAAATCTGATGAGAAAAGGTGTGGTAACAGAACAGGGGAACAGTAGAGTTTTGGGGTTCGAGAGTAACAGGAGGCTGTTTCGGGGTTTGGTGAAAAAAGTCCAGTCTGAACTATGTTTTGAAACGTATATGTGTGTTCTAACAGCAATCACTAAAGTTTAAGCCAATAATGTTGTGTAATGGAGAACTTAGTCACAGTTTAAATTTGAGAGAGAGAGAGAGAGAGAGAGAGAGAGAGAGAGAGCTTGTGCAATAATGTAGAAATAAAGTTATATCGGTGAACGCTACTACCTGTGTTAGTTTGTGTTGATGTTTGAACACGTTGCATAGAGGCTATAACTGCTGTAATTACTGTGACTCCAGGAATTAACGAATTGCTCAGCTGGTAGCCGCTAAATGATGCCGGACGTTAGCGACTTATACGTCTGTCCAACGGCCCAGTGTTCTGTAGGGGCTACATGTAGCACGTAACATGCAAATCGCTTCATTGTACTCGTCGATCTTAGTTTTGGCATTAATGTCTGTGATTTTATTTGCGTTGAATCAATTAGACACGCCATAAAATATTTTTTTCTTTTTTCCAGTCCCTTAAAAAATATGGACCATTCAAAAGTGTAACGTTTCTTTATCGCCCCAGTGTATTATTTTACAGTTTAACATTTTAAATAAAAATTAGTTAAAATAAAACGTTATCATAGCTTATGTATTTTGCATTTACCCATACAATAAGTAACTAGTTTGCAAAAAGTAGCCTCTATTAAATCACTTGTCATCAGTATGCTTATAAAATGTTCCAGGCTACTTCTGACACGAACTTCATTTCTACTTGACCATTGTTTGCCATTGTTTAAGTACGTTTGCGTTCTTTGGTTATTGACAGGGCCGTAACCATGACTATGTATGGAATATCGATATCGCATTAAGACAATAAAAGCTGGCATAAGTTTAATACATATAATTTTAAATGTAACGATCACTTGAAGCTCAAACGACACATATAATTCACACTTGATGACACTTTCTAAACAGAACATTTACTGAACATATGCAGATACAAAACTTTTTTCTGAAGGGCCATGCCCGATTAGCTAAGTCCAGTAACGCGTCTGACTATCAATCAACGGGTCGTGAGTTTGAATTCCCGCCCGGCAACAGTCTCCGTGGTGATTGATATTCGACATTATGTCTCATTATCATTCATCTCTCACAACTGATTCAAGTCAAAAAGTTATCACTTACTTGTGGAGCTGAGGTGTGCTCGAGTGCTGGTTTACCTTTCAGGATCCCAGGAAACAGTAGTTATATGTTTAACTGATCGTCTGTTAGCCCTCGATGGCATAAAAATGACGCTAAATATTTATTTATTCAATCAATCCTTTCTTAAGGCCTCACTTAAGAATTACCTCTTTTATATGACGGTAGCTAAATTATTTCTGTGTTAATCGATTTGGCATCAGTTTTATTAAAAGAATAACATTTTCTTTGTACATAATATGAGAATATTGGAATATTTTTCACGAGCTTCTGTCAAGTTTTAATGACACTGTGTACTGTTTGATGAAGCTATAACAGTTTAAAGCTGCGTAATGCTGCACTGCAAGCAAATGGAAAGAATTGTCAAAAGAAGAATGGGAGTCATCAAACCATCGAAATTGTGAAAAAGCAAGCTTGTCAATTCCATGTTTTGTTCCGCATATTTGGACCAACAATAAGACTATTTATAGAAGCAAGGCACATTTAGAGCCATTTGAATTGTGCTTCAGTGTTCCAGAAGTGAATTTCTCTATAGAGAACAGTGCAAAATAAAGTGTTGTGTGAGACGTTAAGACTCGACACTTGATCCATGAAGTGTTAAATCACTCACTGATTCCGAGTCAAACGCTCTGTAACTTCTCTGCCTAACTTATAAATATAATATACTGTCCGGCGGTAAAACCATATTTACTTGAACCGTAAATGCCATAAGAAATGACAATGATATTTAAGATATAATTTTCCTCAAGCTTCCTAACCTATGATCAAAGTAAACCAAACGATAAATACTGAATTTATGTCGTATGTAACTATACTTAGTCAGAACATACACGCTAATCATATACGAAACAACAACCCGTATACTTCGTCTAATGGCAACTTGTGTGTCGTCTATACAACCAAGGATGTGCACGATCCGAGGAATACACTTACTAGTTATAAACAGCATTTCCAAGCTAATAAAGATAGTTTTTTGACAACCTGAGAATTGATACCTGATGCTTATCTTGCCATGCAGTATATTATAAATGCTGCTTCATCTAGGTTACACCATCCGTATACGTGTCTATTGCACACCTAATCAGTTATTGACCCTTGGACCAATAACTTAATAAGTCTGTATATACAGATTAACAAGCACACAGGTCCCTATTATAACTTATAAAATATAAAAGAATTCAAGACAAGAATTACAAAACTACATTTTAATTAATTTACTAATCTGTTTTACCCTTAATTTATCTACATTGATAAAATAATCGAAAAATAGAAAAGTAGTCTCACTTATTAATTGTGCCCAAGAAATTAGGACTGTGTAAATCGGTGTGACATTAATTTTGTTGAAAATGCTTAAAATGGTCAAATGTCTCTGTACATTGTGTACTGCACAGTTTAAAGATGCGTAGTGATACACTGCAACAAAGGCAGAATTGTCAAAGATGAAGAGGTTTCCTCAAACCATCGAATTTGTGAAATCTGTTCAATCTCCTGTTTTTTCATGCATGTTTGGACCAACAGAGGAATAATTACGGAAACAAAACACTTTTAGAACCACTGACAATGTGTTAAATGTTTCAGTAGTGCATGTTTCTAACTGTAGAACTGTTAAAATATGATTGGTATGTGAGAGGGACATAATACAGCTTTAGACATGCCGTTTAACCGTTACGTTATATGTGAATCCTATCTTATGTCATTACTTTCATTTTGATATTTATTACAGAAACCATGAGTGTTGCTTTGTGCATGCTCGTCATTGTCTGGCAAACAATTGCTAGGACCACACAAGGTAAAACTATTTATTGAACTGTTAAGTAATGTGTTTATTGAATGCATGATATGCACGACTGTTGTTTTGACACACTTAAAATGTTAGTACCTCTCATCCCATTATAGATGAATCTTAATCCGTCTATCAGTTGTTATACACATTATCTAGACTACTTAGACTGTGTTCCACTGATTGTTTTAAAATGAGAAAAAAATATGACCATTGGGGCGAACTGGACAATGGGCGAAACCACCTATTAGATATTATTTGAATATATAATGACGCCACTTTGAGGATTATTGGCTTTATTATCGTAATCTAAACAATATACAGTAACACATACCGTTTGAACAGCAGTGGTTCAAACTTACAAATGTTCCTATTTACGCGACATGACCTAACTATAGCACTGTTTTTCAAGACTGGCGTTTAACGCTATTTTCATCACATGTCATGTTATATATGGCATGCTCAGTTTTATTGGAGGAATGAACCCCACAATGAAGAAGAACAACCGTCCTTCCGCAAGTAACTGGCAAACGGTCTCATATAACTTTGTTGGAGCGAGCATGACTCGAACCTTAGCGGCAACTGATCTTGAGACGGGACCTTAGACCACCCATGGAGTACCATTTTTTATAAATACAGACAATCTGTTACTGAAGGGTGCGTTTTTATCGGTATGGTAGAAAAACAACTATCATATTGCATGAACTTACTACAAATAGCATTAATTTCTTAAATATGTATCTATGATATATGTATGTATGTCTGTATTGATATACCACAGAGTGCTACGAAGGTGATGGGACAACATATAATGGAACATACGATGCCACTGGGACAGGCTTTACTTGTAAAGAATGGAGCAGCGTCTGGATTAGTTTCTACCCGAATGTGGTATATTATTATATGCATGTATAGATAACCCTGTAAATGACTATGAATGTATCGTGAGGAAAGATTGTTGTAGAAAATTATTTGTATTGCGCTTTAACGAATCATTTTTGCCCTTTTTGAACAGTGTTAATGATAAAAAGTGCAATTGATATGGTTTTTAAATTTATTGATATATTTAAATCGACCGCTGAGTCCATGTTACGTAAAGGTAAAACAGAAACGAAACAGAGTAAAAATAATCTGTCAAACTGGTGGAATTATGAAAAAGTACAAAGTTTCAACGTCTAAGAAAATTTAGAATTACGAATAGTAGAACAGACTTTCAACTGTTCAAAAGCGCAAATCATCCTTTTAAAAAAGTGTGTAAAATTGCTAAATGTTTATTCCAACATAAAAATCGTCAAAAACTTGTCGAATGCAGTAAGAACCCAAAAATGTTTTGGAATACAATTAAAAGTTCAAACGTTAAAAATAACGTCACTAGTACCAAATCTATTTCTAGCAAGAAGTGGTTAAATCATTTTCAAAATTTGTCTAACACACAAAATACGGATTATGGTACTTATAATTTCCCGAATATAACTCGTAATGTTGAAAATGAGTATCTTAATACAGATATAACTAACGATGAAATTTTGCAAGCTATTGATCAAGTTGGTGGCAAAAGAGCCCCATGGCTCGATTGGGTGGGTATACTTCTTTATAAACACAAAGCTGTTCTCATATTACCATATTTAACTAAACTGTTTAATGATATTTGTTCAAGTGGAAATGTACCTGATGCATGGGGTGAAGGTATTATAACACCTATACGCAAATATAGTTCCACATTAGACCTAAATAATTATAGGAGTATCTCATTGATAAACGCTCTATGTAAAATAGTTACTTGCATATTGAATAACAGATTGAAAACCTGGTGTGACGAAAACAATATCATTGATGAATCTAAGGCAGGTTTTCGAAAAGGTTACTCAACCATAGATAATATATTTAGTTAAATTCCAATATCTCAGAAATACTTATCGAGACCGAGAGGTAGATTTTATTGTATTTTCATAGATTTTTCGAAAGCTTGTTTGACTCCATTCATCACAATATTTTATGGGATGCGACGAAAAGGAAATGTATAGAAGGAAAAAATATTAGCTGTGTTCCAATCAATGTACAGTTAAACTTAGATCATGTGTGAAGGGTTGGTCATGGGCTTTCAGACTTTTCTAATGTAACATGGGAACAAGGCAAGATTGTATTTGCAGTCCTATTTTATTTTGCCTGTTCATAAATGATCTTGTAGATTACTTAAAAATACTTTTTGTCAAGGAATATATGTAACAGAGGACAGTGTGCGACCTCTACGCTCTTTTTTACGCTGATGATGTTTCTAATGTTAGTGAAACAGCTATCCAATTACAAAGGCAAATCAACTGTATATCTATTTTTGGTGATTCAGTCCATATGAAAATCAATTTAGATAAAACTAAAATAATAGTCTTTAGAAATGGGGATGCTTTAAGAATCTACAAAAAATGTTATTTCAAACAAAAGCTTATTGAAGTTGTTTCTATGTACAAATAGTTAGGCATTTATATGACACCAAAACTTGTGTAGACTAAGACACATGAATATGCATCGAAACAAGCCCTAAAATCTATTGCATGTATATTTAAATATCAGCATAATTTTGGACAGTTTAGCCAGAAGGATATTTTCAAACTATTCGATAGCATGGTCATGCCCATTTTATGCTACGGTGCAAAAATATGGGGGTATCAGTTTATTGATAAGCTGGAGAAAGCTCACTTAAATTTTGCAGACAAAACTGTTCTATACCTCAACAGACAGCTAGTTGTTTTGTTTATGGCGAATGTGGCCGTCTACCACTTTGCACTACATATATGCCACAGTGTATTAAATACTGACTCAAAATATTACATATGGATAGGAAGAGATATCCATAACAATGTTATATCATGTTAAAACGTCTTAATAACGCCGGACGCAAAACGTGGGCTAGTCATATACGATATTTATTATTTTCACTAAGGATTTGGATATGCTTGGATTGCTCAAGTTGTTGATAATGCAAGTGTGTTCATAAAATTGTTTAAACAAAGGATACGCGACTGTTACTTGCAGAAGTGGTTTGAATCCTTGAATGGTACAAGTAAAGCCGATACATATAAAACTTTAAATCATTGTTAAATCCTGAAAACATTTTTTTTTTAGACTTATCATTTCCTTTAAGACAAACGTTGGCAAAATTTAGAACATCCACGCATAATCTTATGATTGAAAAGGGTCGTCATATTGGGTTAGATAAAAATTTAGATTTTGTCCAATATGTTCTCAGAGAAATATTTTAGTAATTGAATCTGAATTTAATTTTTTCATGGAATGTACAGTGTATGAAAATTTAAGAAAGGATGCTTTTGGTGAAAACTATCTAAATTAAAGAGACACAAACACTTTTCATAGATTAATGTCCAATGATGATAAAACTGTCATACGCAAAATTGCGAGCTTCATGTATAGGGCTTTCGAAAAACGAAATAGTTTAATATAGTTGTGAGGCTATATTTCAGATGGTATACTAATATGTAAAACAATATTTTTCATGAACACAATTATACATGTACTTACATTAATTTTGTTGGTCATTCTTGTGTATGGTCTTATTGTATAGTTGTATGATGGGCCGGAGGCTTATATGTACGTGAATAAACTTTACCTACCTACCTACCTACCTACCTACCTACCTACCTACTTACCTACCTACCTACCTATACCTACCTACCTACCTACCTACCTACCTACCTACTGTTTTTCCTGTCGAATAAATTGAGATTTTCGTCAACGATAAGCATTTGTGTTCAACAAACCAGGGTCGTTCACTGGTCTAGTAAATTGTATCGTTACATCTCACACATGGATATTCCTTGACTTACTTTCTTGTGTGTCAAAACAGCTTATGTACTGATTGCGTCTGAGAAAATCGCTGAACAGACGAAATTTATAATAAAACATCAAAGCGAATGCAATGACAGACAACTTTTTCTGTTATCTTTTATTATTAAAATACCTAAATGTGGAAATGTGGTGAACGGCATTTACGTTCCTATAATAACCGACCGTCAAATGTCGGGGTATTCATTTTCTGACTTCCTTATTAAACCTGAAAAGTAGTCCGGCTAAAGGGTCTCTATCGAAAATTAAAAGTCTTAAGCACATTAGCGTTATATTGAAAATGATTTAAATGCAATATACGAAAATGAGATTAAATTTATATAGATGTTACATGAGTGCTCATTTATTATCTAATTTATTAAACAAGAAAAATATACTATGCGAGCTCGAATGTTAAGGTAGGTAAGTAAGTAAAGTTTATTCACGTACATATATTGTTAGATAACTGAGCAAATTTTTTATAGATCACCTCCATGAAGATATCGAAAAATCCGACATATTAATTTCAATCAGTCACCGTATGACGTAACGTCTCAAAATAAGCTTATTGGCTCTATTAGCCATAGCTAAATTTTGTTTGATAAACTAATAATATTAAGCTATGGGAGTGAAATTTGGGATTTAATACAAGTCCCAAACTTTAGCGAATCCACATAAAATAGTGTAAACACATTTTAGGCGTAAGAATACAAATTAAAAATCATTGTATTTATGGTAAATAAGGTCGCACTCATTTTGGTAGCTATGAGAATGCTTAATTTAGTGTTAGATGATATTGATAAGCAATAATAAATGTACTGACAGAATATATGTTATACTTGTTTATTATATGATTATTAGAGATTTATAAATAAGACTCGATAACAATTCCTGGGAAAACCAGTAAAATATATGTTAGAAACATAAGGCTATAATGACATGTATGTATGGTTGTTCCAAGGTGTTGGAAATCATAATTTGTTTTTAGAATAGATCAAACGTAGACTGTGTGACACTTTATTCAAAATTGGAATTATGGATCACACATTTCAACTAGGTTAAATCTTACACTTTCTTACAGATTTTAGATATCAACCATATTCAGACATACATGTAGTTAACTATCATTATTTTGAATTGCGCTTACACATTTACCAGTTTGTGCTCATATGTTAGAAGTGAAAAGCTTGCAGATGCACAAACCTATTAAAATACATTTCCAAGACGGGAAGTATAAAATGTGTAACACACTGGAGGAATATTTACACTTTTTGTTAGAATGTCCATTCTATCATGACATTAGAATTAATACTTTTGGAATAATTCTAACATGATAACATTTGTACTGTTGATAAACAGCGAAAACAGTTACACAATTAGACACCAATCCATATTTATTAACAAAGGTTTTGAACAAAATCAAACATAAATTACCTGTAGTTCCTAAATGCTTTACATGTGTTTATATCATTATTTCTACTATTTAGGTTTTTGACTCAAGTAAAATATTCAGGACACGTGTGTTAAGGCTGTCTTTGATTTAACATTTATTTTGTTAATGTTTTGATTTTAGTTTATTCATAATAAATATGGTTTTGTGTTTGTATGGTGATGAAACTTTTACATGATACAGTTACACCTGGGTAAGTGGTCACCCCTGTAAAACAGCCACTTGCATTAAGCAGCCACATTTGTTATTTCCCATTTATATGCTTTCAGAGCTAATACACCTGCATTAAAGAACAACCTGTCTTAAAAGGATCCTTTTGCTCAATCCATTCAATGGCTGTTTAAGACAGGTTTGAATTACCACTCGGTGTTGTCCGTATATATCTGGAATCATCTCCGCCAAATACCGAGTTTTTATGTCATAACTGATTCTCATCGAAATAAAGTTGACATCATATATGCGATAGCTGCTGGAAACTGAATTATCGATAGTTCTTATCATAACATCTTAGAAAAAAATCGTTTCATTTTCCTTAAACAGTTAATCTTACATAACTCTAAAAACCACAATTTGTTCTCTCCTTTTATTAAGGTTATTTAATACGTTGGCGAAACTAATATATTGCTAGGCAACATCTCGAATTATTATTATACCAAATTTGTTTGTAATGAATTCAATAATAAATTAACACCCATGTACATTTAAGCTTTAAAATCATTGTTTATTGAATTTTATAAATAAATCGATTTAATCATTATTGATAATAAATGTGGTGGGGAATCATTATATATATTTACACAGTTGCGTGAAGGTGAACCTTATTGTCGAAATCCAACCGGAGGTAGTTACACAAAACCATGGTGTATAACTGCTGACGGGGCCATGTTCTGTAGCATACAATTATGCGGATGGGAAGGTATGTCTCTGTTATGCTTATTCTGAGTAACAAAATATCGAATTATGCATAAACAAATTAGATAAAAACATGTTATTAGAAAAAAAAAAATAATCTATGCAACTTTAGTAATAAACAAAACTCAGTGTAGCTCTGTTAAGATAGATAAGATATGGTACTTCAATACTTAACTATAGAATATTTTAACACCATTGGTCAAGATGCTAACATTTAAAAAGCGCTTTATAGAATAGTGAGTGACCATGAAGGCAGGTTTTACAATTTGAAGTTCATGTGATCATTCACTTGGTGAAAAAAAAATGGTTGAACGACAACTTCACTACTCCGTGTAAACGACATAGTTGTATCAAACAAATGACAGTCACTCGAATAAAAATAATATTATTTAAAAGTATCTGCGCAATCCCACATTCTGGTCCATCTAACAGAGTGACGAAGCTCAGCCAGGAACAATGAAGAATTTGAACGTCACACTTTCGGTCGCCATGAACAATATAAGTGTATCGCATCGATCCGTTCTATGTTTTACACATATAATTATTTGTGTTTAGCGATACTTCTGTTTACACTGTTTCGTATTAATATGTGAGGTACTTAACATTTAAGCAGGGTGGTAATGCAGTGAATAGGTGTTCGTCCGTCACACATGAGGTCGCGAGTCTCTTCTCGAGCGCGACCCGATGGTCTTTCAAAACAGAACACTTAGGTTTGGTTCTGCCCAAGGAAGCAGACTCGAGAGCGGTTCCTTTACTGTTTATTGATGGTTATGCTGATTGTTTGGTTATGCTGATTGTTTGATTATGCTGACTGTTTGGTTATGCTGATTGTTTGATTATGCTGATTGTTTGGTTTTGATGATTGTTAGGTTATGCTGACTGTTTGGTTATGCTGATTGTTTGGTTATGATGATTGTTTAGTTACCGCTATTGTAGAAACCTGATCTGGTCACTTTAATTTTCGCCTTGAAATCATTTATATCTATTGGCGAGATTTCGGAATTTTCAGAAAAAAATTTGACACGATAATCATCGTCTTAATTGTTCGTACGTATTTTCTTAATTCTCGCGTCTCGCTCTGGTACAACGACTATAGTGGCGAAAAGTTGCTATGGATATTATCTTTGGTTGGATATTTCTATGGACTGCTGATAACATGAAAGTTCCTTATTCACGATTAAAATATCATAAAATGTTATGATTTGCATTCAACTTACTTTTTCATTCAAACATTATCTATTATCTGTATCTGTGAATGCTTTATATTTATATAATTGTATTTGTTCGCTTTCTATCCTAACAAAATATCGTCAGGTTATACAAGTTTCATATCCTTTCTATGTATTTATAAGTCGTTGACAAAACGGAACGTAGTGTTTTAACTATCGATAGTTTTATACTTTTGTTCAATGTCATTTGAATTTGTCATCGTCTTAGGCAGTGAAATTATCGAAATTGATTAAAACACTTACACCCTTGTTACCCAAAACGACAGCTTTAGAATTCGGAATACTAGATTTGATTGACATGAAATCCATCAGAAAAAGTATTTACTAACGTTTCGGAGGGAAAACAGAATTATCAAAATACAGTTTATAGTCAAAGTACATTGATTACATTTAAAGTTATTTGTGAAGCTGTGTGTTTGACGATGGACTCTATTTAGCCATACAAAACACCAATCTAAGGCAAATAGTGTACAATTGGCACAAACGTGATGATCATTAAGTATCCGTGCACGTTTACGCCGAGGATCACTTAAATATACAGCAATAAAATGAATACTTTTGAATAAGAGTTTCTATCTCTTTCAAAAAAAAAGTGCTTTAATACAATAAATTGCATAAATAGTAACAATAATTGGTTTACTCTGCTTTATGTTTGCAACAGGAGAATGCTACCATGACAATGGCGTGTCGTACATTGGCAAGTATGCAACTACGGTTACCGGAACAAAATGTCGGAATTGGCCAGATGTCAATTTTACCTTGGTGCTTTAACAATTATTTTTTATCAATAATTATTTTTAATGGTGGGATGTTTATTTTAAAAAAATATATTTTGATGGCACGTTATACATATAATTACATTGTATGTTTTTATTATGCGACATGTACAATATACACAACAGATGACGTTAAGAAACTTTCTAAAAGTCATTCTTTTCAAATGTAGTATCCATTAATATTTTGCATCGAAATCTGACAAACCGCAAAAAAGGAAAATATGTAGCTGATATAAAGCTTTGCATTTAAAGGACACAAATACAAAAATATTAACAAAACGCAACAAACTCGTATATTTCCGATATGTTGAAGAATACTGTTGAACACTTTTACTAGCAAAACCTTTATTTTTGCTATTATTCGCTACATTTAATTCGCTAAAATTGCAATCATATTCACTGTCCGAAGGTTATCTTATCCGAAATCATATCAGTCTAAGCATTTCAAATGTTAAAACTTCATGTGATATGTTCACCAGAAGTTGCGTGTTACACAGTTGTTTTTATTTTTAGCATTTTTGTGTATTTTGTTAGTATTGAATTAAACTTAAGTAATGAAGCGTTTTTATTCAATTTTGTTAAAATCATATCCTTAAGAACGTTTCGCTATTGGATCTGACGACGACACATAGTATGTCACGTTCAGACGACTTTTTCGCCAGCCAATCAGATTCTTACTTTCAAAGTTTTGAAAGCGAATAGGAAGTCTTTCTTAACCAAAGAAAATCTCTATTTAATTGGGATTCTAATTATCATGTGCGAATATCACGCGTTTATCATAGTTTCAACTAAAATATCATAATGGACGAGCCCGCGTTTGTTTACTACTTGTAAATGATTTAAGAAAATCAACGACGATACCGGGACCAAATGTATTTATATACCAGAATATGAAGATCACTATGACAGGATTCATACCCACATGCTATTCCGATCCGCTTTTGAAACGAGAACTCTGGTTGGTTGAAATAAAGAAATAATTAAAATAGCGATGTTAGAAATATAACTATTCTTGAAGAAGTTGAATAGGTCGTCATCATGATCTTACAATCAGGAAGACCGTGTACCTTTTAGAAGTCAGATTGTATTGTATCAATCACGAAAATGAGTGTTCATCTGGCGTATAATGTATGACTTTCCTTCTAAACCTTGTTTTCATAAAAATACAGACAAAAATGGTTGAAACACGCACCCAAAACATTAGATAACCTTTATATCACATGTTTAAACAGCTCACGCAGTATGAACGACATGGCGCTGAGCATAACTACTGTCGCAATCCGTTTGGTCAATACGAGAAGCCTTGGTGCTATGACGAATTTGGCAATCCGAATTTCTGCAACTTGGATAGGTGTGCAGGCAAGTACCTCTTTTTGTATATGTACCCTTGGTACATTGAATATCTAACGTTATGTTATAATGCAACTTGGATAAGAGTTCGTCTTTTTGTAATAAAAAACGAAGAGCTATTGTAATAACCCTGGCGACGTAGTAGTCGTCGTCGTCGTCCGCCGGTTAAAGTTTTATGTTTAACTAAGCTTTTTCTCTGTTTATGAGCAAACTACTCATGTTTTGGTGACTAAACTTCATAAACACATTCATATTATGTTAGAAACGTTGTTAATAGCTAATTCACCTAAATTTCCATATTTTGAACTCTAAAACCTTTGATTAAAGTTTTTTGTTTAGCTCGGGCTTGGTAAAAAAATTATGTTTAGCTGAGCTTCTCTTCTGTTTCTGAACATACTACTCAGGTTTTGATGACTAAACTTCATAAACACAACTTCATATTATGTTATAGAAACAATGCATATAGCTAGCTTACCTAATCTTCCGTACGCTGAATTAAAACCCGAGCAAAACAAAAATCATTAACCTAAGATTTTAAAACTAAATAGTCATATAACCTTAGGTTAAAGATTTTTGTTTTGCTTGGGTTTTAATATTTATTTTATTTTTTTTTTTAAAATCAATTTCATTTTTCAGTTGTACTATTAATTCTTTTAATATCAATTAATATTATTTTTTTATTTTGTTTTGTTTTGTATTAAATCAACACTCTGCCCCATTTCAGCTTTTTTACCGACCCCAAGACTCTCACCCCTATCAAACCCCCATCCCCACCCAAATATTTTTATAAAATCTTACATGTACGTCCAGGGATTTCTACTCGTATACATGTTCGGTAAGAGCCACAGTATCTTACATGTACGTCCAGGGATTTCTACTCGTATACATGTTCGGTAAGAGCCACAGTATCTTACATGTACGACCAGGGATTTCTACTCGTTTCATGTTCGGTAAGAGCCACAGTATCTCACATGTACGTCCAGGGATTTCTATTCGTTTACATGTTTGGTAAGAACCACAGTATCTTACATGTACGTCCATGTATATCAATATATTTATTGTTTCAGAACCGCTAAACCTAACCACTTCTCTCACGACTGAACAAACACATATAACAGGTAATTCTATATGCACTGTCAAACCAGTCTTAATCAGCCATTCAAGGGCGAATCTGTAAAGGTGGCCGTTTAAGACAGGTTATTGCTTGATGTAAGTTAATTTGCTCTGATAGTTAAGAAATAGAAAATGACAAAGGTTGCTGATTAAGACAAGTAGCTGCTCAGTATAGATGACAACTAACACATATTTGATTGTATATGTTGTTACATATGTTGTAACACATGGTTGTCTATAAATAACAGCCTTATTAAATCATATTATTATAAACGGTCAAGTCTGTATAAATGCATTGAGTTAATGTAAAGAAGAAAATCTTGTTAAATTTGTGTAAGTTTATTTATCAAGCTTTTAGTGCTCGCAATATCTTGTATAATCACAATACATAATATATACATATAAATGTTTGTGCTTATCTATTCAAGTGTATATTTGACAAAGTAGTTAAATGTTTAATTTATATTTGTCCAACCTCAGAAACTATTAAAAATAAATGTATTTGAATAACGTAATTTTCTAATTAAATAGAATCTAACATAATATTGATCTATTATCCTGCGCGTCATGTGTAACATCTATTATTTGAATTTCTATGTAACATCATATGTTTAAATTACTAAATAAAGAATTTTGAATCTTGAATCTATAATTCCATCAACTTATACCTATAACTCGAGTATTTCGATGTGTGTTTAACAGCTGTAGTCACTTATGTTTTGCAGTGGTAACTGAATGAATAAATCAATCAATTCATATCTAACAAGAGATAATAATCATTTTAAAACAAAGAGCAGCTAATTTATATTGATTTTATGTTTATGATAACTTAAAAAGATGTATCAAAAAATTAATTCTGGTAATTTCACTGTTCAAAATGTGAATATTGATGGTAATTTCATCGATTTAAAATTCAAAATCAAAATAAAAATTGTTGGTTTCAGTAAAGGATTAATTGAATTTCACTCTTGAATACTAAAATCGACATGGTCGCTTTTTGAGAACTAGTGACGTTTTCACTCCAGTGCTTACTAAATGAAACAAAATGATTTCATGGAAACCAATAATTAATTAATATAATTGTCTATTCTTTATCACCATATTTTATTACAGAAGCAAAAACAAGTGAAATCACTAGTGCAACTGAAGAAACATTTTCCTTCTCGTTTTCGGTCTCTGCAATATTCGAAGTAACAGGTATACACATTTATATCCGTTTACGTCTTCTAATTCCACTGCTTTTGGTTCATTTTTAATTTGGGGCAGTTTTAGGTTAGGTATTTTGAAGTAAAGAAGACCATTCAATAGATTTTAACTAGTGTATGCTTATTGTCTCATGGGTATAGAGTGACTTTCTATTTGCCGCCAATTGTCTACTATCTAACGTTATATAACTGAAATCATGTGCTTACCGTTCACATACATAACTAATACATACCTTATATTGTATTAGATGATTATAGAATTGTCTTGCAAGTGACTTAAAATCGATATATTTTCAAAGTTTATATTAAATTTCAACAATATTAATACATGAAGATATCACTTCGTGTTTTCAAATTTAAATAAAAACGCATCTGTAATTAATTTATATTGACTGTGTTATATTTTGCTTTTTAACTATTCTGCAGACTATCCGAACAATTCAACATTGGTCTCTTCTAGTGTTTTTGTTCTTGCTGTCGTTTATATATTGAATCACGTTGTGACAAGCTACAGCAATTGACAAGTCATATTTTCAATCCGATCTGAGGTCATAACAAGTGTAGACCAATCAGCTTACTTGGGACAACGGAAACATCCGATTTATTAAACAAGCATCTTCTGCAGCAAGAAAGTTTAAACAAGTATAATTGTGACAAAACTCATATACTCTGAACCAACTCTCAACCACAACGTCTTCATTACCATGACACAACAACCGCTGTCAAAAAACATCATCTCCATCACCGGGTCAAACAAGCTGTGACTAATACGGTATATTCGTGACAAAAACTTAATTAATTATATAGCCAAAAGGACAATTTGGTAACAAACTTGGCTTCATTTCCAGTGCGTGTATGTGATGGAATTACATATTATTTCAATATGTATTTCAGTACCAGTCAAGTACGTACCTAGTTCGAACCTTGTGTTTCTTTTCAACAATGATTGATTAATGGGTACAAACTGACTTATGGCTCTTCTTGATTTTGTATTCTTACTAGTGTACTGACTGTCTGTCTGTCTTTATGTATATATATACCTCTCACTACACAGTTACGCCCCTTTTTTCTTACGCTTAAAAATAAGGCCTATGTAATTTGGTTTTGAAATATTTTCAAAATGGTTCATAGTAGTTGTGATTTCTTGCTGCAGATGAGTAGAGCAAAAGTTGGTATAGCATATACTGCAATAAGACATCACTGGTGTTAAAAAGTTACTTTTATAGGATTTCAACATATGCATGTATTTATGAGCATTTGAGAACTTCTTTTTTAAAAAAATCTCAGGGTGTTACTGCACCCTCTTTTAAAAAAAATCCTGGTCAACCTACCACTTATTGTGCACTTTTTATGTGGGTTTACATTCCTGCTATGAAACAAAAAAACATACAAAATATTTCTATATGGAATTCTTTATTTACAAGGGAAATCCTAAACCTTATTTTACATAGAACAAAGAAAAAAAATCAACTGTGTAGTGAGACCTTAAGAAAAATAGTATCAAACGCTTGAAAAAAGCGCCACAATGACACAGATCATTTTTTCTGTCAGACTATTCTCAGATGCAGTAAATTTAGTGAATTTGAGTGTTTAACGGTGCCATTTCATGAGAAATCAGTGGATTTGGACACTTATTTGACAATATTATGGCCATATATTGATGAAAATGTAAGTAAAATAAATTGAATTTGTGTCAACCAGTTATTTTGCTTTTCAAGCAGTGATGTTGTGAAAAGAAGCGCACATTAGTGTATGACAATTGGCACTAGAAAACTCATTTATTGTTCCTACCAGCTTAGCAATGTTAATGGTATTGACAAATTGTCAGATGTTTCCAGGAAGGCTAAACACAGTCATTGTTTCTGTTTACATTAGTAACTTTCTAGCATAGAATCACCTTCTGTCATCATGGAAAGTCTACACTTGCATGATCATACATTGTGGGCATGTTTACACCATGTTAAGTGTCCAGATGGCCTATTACAGACATTTATTTATTTACACCAATTCAAGCATATTTTTAGAATGACCTTATTAGAAAAAATGTACCCTACCCACTTCATTTTCATAGCGTCAACATAATCTGGGTTGAGAAAAATGAACATGTCTGAGTAGCCGATAATGCTTCGTAAGTTGTTGCGACATGTCGCTTGTCATTTTGTTTTGTTTTTTTGTCGAATATGTTACGAAAATCGTATCATTTTGTATTTTCTGGTATCTTATTTCAGTTTCATGTACAAATTATTGCTTAGAGTTCTTTTATGGCAACTTCACCATTTTAGCGAATGATTATACGCAATATCACCAAATGATTCTTTACTAAAAAGCAAATCACTGCACATGAGTCTCTTCTTATTTCTAAATATTTAGAGCACAAAAACAGTACCGAACTTATATTGAAAACGGCAATTGATTTAGAGTTATTGCTTAAATAGCAATTTCCACATAAGGACATGTTTAAAACACTGCGTTTATGAAATTAGCAAAGTACACTAATTATTACACAATTTAGACAATGTACACATTCTTACACAATATATAAGCATTTTAAGAGAAAACCATTCAGCAACTGAAATCTTACAACTCATGAGCTGAGCTATGGAAATGTAATGGGACAAACTTTCACAATTAAGTGGTAAAAAGTGACCAATTCTGCTAAAAATATGTAGTTTGTCTGAAGCTGTCAGTCCTTAAAATCTACATAGATCAACTTTTAAATGCACTTTTTGTTAAGATAATTATGTAAAGTTGTCGCGAGTCAAATTTTGTCGACAAAGTTGCGCATGCTCTCTCTCTTAACGTCTCACTACACAGTTACGCCCCTTTTTTCCCACGGTAACATGATTCTTACGCTTAAAAACAAGGCCTATGTAATTTGGTTTTGAAATATTTTCAAAATGGTTCGAAGTAGTTGTGATTTCTTGCTGCAGATGAGTAGATCAAAAGTTGGTATAGCATATACTGCAATAAGACATCACTGGTGTTAAAAAAAGTGAATTATATAGGATTTCATGTATTTATGAGCATTTGAGAACTTCTCTTTAAAAAAAAATCTCAGTGTGTCACTGCACCCTCTTTTAAAAGAAAACAATCTGGTCAACCTACCACCTAGTGTGCATTTTTATGTGGGTTTACATTACTTCTATGAAATAAAAAAATACAAAAACATTCTATGTGGAATTCTTTTTTTACGAGGGACTTTAGACCTTATTTTACATAGAACTAAGAACAAAATTCAACTGTGTAGTGAGACCAATATGTATGTATCTCCCAAACGTACGTACGTGTGTACGTGAAATGTTTGCAGTGTGATTATTCGGCGTGTCTTGTCACTCCGATTCAGTGTTAGATATTTATTTAAATATGACATGATATGGTATTTTTATCTAGCTATGAATAGTTTCAACATCTTGTCTGTATATTAAATGCTAAATTTATGTTTAAAGTAGATAAGGGACTGCACCTACTTATATTTAAGATACAGAATTGTATAGGAAATGTTTATATTTCACTGGAGCTGTTACAGTATATGAACTGCTTGTCAACATTTATGAATACCCATACACGTCTTTCACGATGCTTGCTTGAAATGGATGGAAAGATCTAATTTTAAGAAACATCATGACCTTTTGTAAACTATACTATTAGTCTTCAGATATTTGTGTAAATAATATTATGCTATTTAGCTAGAATTTAAAGATCATACGCTTCTAGTAAAAAATACTCCGTGTGTCTGGTAGTTACAATACCATTACAACGTACAGTAACAAAATATCTGATCGGTCAGTGCAAAGTTATCTACGTTGTATACATATACGTTATTATTTATGATTATTTTCTTAAAAGGTGTAAATCATTCATTGAAGTTGCAGAAAAATTGTCTCGCGACATCAGTAAAACATTAGTAGAAAAGTAGCAGTTTGTATCGCGACATCAGTTAAACTGAAATGTAGTTAAGTGGAGATGTGTTGAGTAATTGGTGTAATTACAGTTTAGAACAGTATTAGACCGGTATTGTTTTCATGGTGCTTGAGTAAATTTCGTTAATTTGTATATATTGTAAAATTGTGTATTTATAATTTAGTTGAAATGTAATGTAAAAATAAAATTGTAAATTATATTTTGAGTATATTTGTATGTGCACGTGCTATTGATGCCATTTTGTTCTGCTGTAAACATGAGATAGTACGGTTCTAAAAAACATATTACATTCAGGACGATTGCTATAGTTTTCCATCGCATCAGCTCCACGCACAAAGGGAAGCAATGTTGTCGAGACCTACCAGAGTCACTACATACTGCTTTACTACAACTGACCCTATTTCGAATGTCACAATCATTTACTGATACGCCTAAAATTGGTCTCTTTTATTGTGTTAATTATATGAAATATGCATACTGGTATAAAATAATTGTTTACAGCAACTTAACCTAAATATGAAAAAAAAAAAACATTTATACAAATACTGTATACTCAATTAGTATAAAAGCGTTAATTTTGCAAATGCAGTTTATTTAAAGATGGCACATTTTAAGAGATATTTTTTTCTCAAAATACGCGGTAAAGTGTAAATTTAATTTTGATTGTCATAAGAATATGTATCAGAGAGTATTTTGTGAGGTTTCAAAAATATTTATCACTACACTATATCAAAATAGTAAAAAAACAACGCTATATTTTATTACCAAATTGACACTGCCAAAATTATTTGTTTTCTAAAAACCCTAAACTGTTCAATTCAAGCTTATCATTATCATTTCCATGAACATTAATTTTATATCAGGGCCGTAATTCTGCCGATTTTGAATATACACACAATGGGGAAGGTTCAGGAGGGGTGTTCTAGTTTTGGGTTTTCCCCATAGAAAGGTTGATGAAATAGACTGCAAATGGTGGCATTTTATAGCATCTTAAGTATATTATCAATTCAAAACTTCTTATTTCAATTTCAAGAAATACATATATGGTTCTGATCTAAATTATAATTCCATTAGCAGTAAAAGCATAAAATAATTATAGATACATGTATATATTTTGTTTATGACGGGTTTCATCAAATCATCAAGGAAATACTTAAATTACCTCCACATTAAATAACCGATGCACTTAGTCATAATTCTAATGTTTATTCTATCCAATTATAAACATATACTCAAGTTAGCTTTGGTACAGCCATCAAAATATCTGATTGTTGGATTTGTGACATCTTCATCTCTAAAGAGCATTGCCAAATTTTTTTCAGTACGATGGTATCAACAGTTGTTTTTGCATTAGGCTCCTTCTCACAATAAATGTTTAAACTCCCAGGCTCGACAATCTCTTTGTTGTCGTGGTACTTCTTAGACAGCCTACGTTCTAACCTTGCTCATGGTACTAAACGGCCTTTCTGCAGATATTATGAAAATGGCATTGCTAAAAAAACATTAAGGCATGCTCTCACACTGGGATAGAGGTCTACGTCAGCCACTGAATCTGACTCTGCATAAATGTCTATTCTTTCGTACACCTTTGCTTTCACCTTCTAGATTCGTTCAAACTTTTCTATATCATTAGTCACATCTATGATGAAGGCGAAATGGATATAATGAATCACCTACAGTTATATCAAATTATCAAATTACATTTTTAAAATGTGTTTAACAATTTAATTTTATATCACGTAATAAAAAAAACAATTAAAATAGATTTACTGTTATACGAGTACTTGCTGAAGCTGTTATAGCTCTAATAAGCATTAAATTTGTAACTTCCTCTTTTATGAATGGAGCAGCTTATTTTGCTCTTTGTTAGCGGTCACGGCTATAAACCCCAAAATGTGCACATCACTATTGTTATGCTGTTTATTAATAACTACAGCTATATCATACAATCAACATACTAGTGTTAAATAGATTAAGTATAATTAAAACTTTTACCATTATTGTTTTATTAAATAGCTCAAATAATGTTCAGATTGATATGGCCGGTAAACATAGGACATTCATACCAGTATCGTAATTTGAAACGTTAGCTCTCTTGCAGCAATTTTTATTCAAGTTTTGTTCTGAGATGTTTCAAGCATGGTAGATACATGTTAATTCTCCCACACCACCGTGTACAATCGTTTCTGGAGAAGGAGGTGGAGGTAGCGTTGGCTGACAGTGGAATAACGATGTATGGTGTTGGGATTTGCAACCAGCGGTAAGAAAACGAACTTTTTAACTTTTGTTGATTTCTTTTGAAAACCACAGTCGAGAACATAATATTGTAACATTTCTGATCGCTCGGCAGCTGACTGTAACGGTTTTCTTTATCATTTGGAAAATACATGGACATTTCTATGGAAATAATGACAACACAGAGTAACACTTGTTATTTTGTTGAAAATATGCAGATGTTTTTTTGTTTGTCTCAATAGAAACAATAACAATATTTGACCAAACCTGTTCGGATAACAAAACTCTAAGTAGACAGATGCATTCCATATCAATGATTTAATGTCAGTACGGATGTATAAAATGAATGATTTGAAGAGTCATAAAGGAGAATTTTATAGTTTAGAGAGTCGGTGACAGCTTTTGTGGCAAAATGGAAGATTGTGGCTTTAGAACTGTGAGATAAAGGGTACAGCTGATCAAACAGATTTTAAAGGTAAAACGATATCGATAAAAGGGATGTATATTTAAGTTTTTGTCAACCAGATGTTGCAAATAGACTATGTATAGTTAAATCAGTAATAAAATGCGGATTGATCAATACACTTATCTATTTCGAGAGCACAAAACAGGGATTAGACGTAAATGATTGATCAGGTGCAACCAATAGGCTAGAAACTGAGTCAGCATATGCATTGATATAATTAGCCCTCAGAAATGTCTTCATTTCACAATGAATGAAATGTAAAATGTTCAAGAGTAGTGAGTAAAGCTTTAACAATGAACACACATACGAGTTTCAGCAGACGTATCAACACTTCTTTTAACTTATCTGTTGAAATATGAACAACATTTTATGGCAATAAAATACAGTAATTTTATTCTGATTACGAATGGGAATGTCAATTTGAACAAGGACAAATATTGCAGACGCTAGGTTTTAAAACGGCTCTTGTTCTTAACTTGGCTTGGAATTCAAAATTGGCTTCACATATCCTGGACAATCATGTACTTGTCAGCATAACCGGATCAGAAGATAATCAGTTCAATAATAGTTTAAACTGCTATAATTTGTTTTGCGTTAAGGATTAATCAGTGAATAGCGGCCATCTTGAATATCGGCAATTGCTATAATACTACAGGAACGTTAATTTAGAAGATTTATACTGAAAATTCTTTTAAATTCCGAAAAAAAAGTCAACATAGATACGGCTCGAACTCGACATTTCGGTTGACAATTCAAACTGTTTCCACTTCGCTATCGGAACAGACAGTAGTACATCACACTTACTATCAATATCTAGTTTATTTTATAGTTTATGTAACAGATATATCTGCTATCATACTACAAACATCCCTTATACAGTGGGTTCCATCTAAAAATAGGTTGAGGTAGTTTCTAAATAGCGGATTGGGTTTATACCACACCACACGAGCCAGTTCGGAGGTATGTTTTTCTATACACTGTTTTAATTATAATACACTGAATGGCTTTCGATACAGTTACTTGCGGAGATGGGGTTGCTCGAGTACTGGCTAATCCCAGGAAACAGTGGTTAGGTTAACTGATTGTCTGTCAGCCCTCGATGGCATAAAAATGACGCTAAATATTCACTCAATCAATCAATTATGTACAACGAAAATATTACAATAATGTTATAAAGCAACTATTACGTCTTATTTCGAAGATTTCTTGTATATGTTATAAAACATGTTTTTGCATTCACTTAGGTCAATAATTAAAACAAGTCTTCCTCGAGAATGGTTAGTGGCCCGAAAAACACAGAAAAGTTGGTCGAGACGAATTCATAGTCGTCCCCTTTGAAACAATAGCTGTAACATTAATAAATATTTGTCTATTGTAACTGTCCTATATACAAAAGCAAGACTCAGTGTGAATAAAAATTATGTATCGGTTTCTTTAAATGACAACCAATAAATCATTCTGCGTTCACAATTATCATATAAACATAAAGTTAACTTAACTATTTTACTGAAAGCAAAATAGCTGGAAAGCAGAAAATGTTGCAGAAAATCATTTTGGAAAGAACAATCCGTTCCGACAGTAGAGTTTTGTACCGCTAATAAAGAATGTGCCAAAACTAGGTGCACATGTGATGCATGTGTATCGTCTTACAAAACATTCAGCATATTTTAACGTTTACTGTACTTTCAGGTTTCTTGGACAAAAACTAAACATGAAACAAAAATCTACTGACAGGACCTGGACACTCATCAGACAATCATAATATTGCAACAATGCTTATCCACAGCGTAAAATATGTGTCTTCCATATCTAGTTCTATCTGCAAGCGTTTCAGGCCTGACAACATAAATTGTTTATTGCACCAAATAGTTAAGAAATATATGAAAACCATCGAGTTGCCACTGTACCATTTAAAAAACTCACTTCTTTGTACAACACTTTGAAAACTAACCGAATAATCTTAACTATTTTTAATTTTTAATTTGTATAGTTTAGTCTTATGTTTTTTGTTTCTGTATTTGCTGAATGTAAGCTGTAAAGCACGTTCAAAAGAGTGCTATATAAATGTGGTATAATAATAATAATAATAATAATAATAATAATAATAATAATAATAATAATAATTTTATTATAATTATTATCTGCATTGTCCAACTGTATACAGCTAAGCCTGTTTGAATCATGTTGTGACGTGACTTTTATCATTGTTTGAACTTGCTTTGTAATGGTATAAATCAAATAACTTTGTAGGAAACATTCAAACAATGATCCACACTAGACAAAGGATATTCAGTCAGTCCCGATATACATATGGTATTTAACAAGTATATTTTAAATTTAAGCAGATCAAATTATTCAGCTATGATAATTTGTTACACTTCCGTTATTAACAAAATCAAATTTCTTTCTAACTAAGTAAACTTTACATGTTTTATACATTAAGTGTACTGTTTTATTTTTATTTCAATTAAGATGCTCAAAAAGGAACTACGCATGTCTTAGTTCAACATCGACACAATAGTGCAAACAGTACAAAACAATACATTTAAATGTAATGTTTTTTTAGATATTTCAAAACATTGGCACATTTTTATTTATTGATACAGCCGCGACACAGTATTAGCGTTGAAGGTCAGAAAAAAACATATACGTATGTACCAAACGTTTCCAAGTGACATACTGTTTCTGGTCAAGAGATACTACGTACGAATTTTGGACAGTTTTTTGCACTTGGACTAAAAATCGTCTGGGTCGAAACTATCAATCCATCTTCTCAAAAGCTTCCGTTTTCGCTTACTTTGCTTTTGTGCTTTATCAAACAAGACCTTAGCATCAGTTCCATGAAAGCCGGTTTCAAAAACTTTGGGCGGCAGTTCCCTGTACATACCAACGTTTACTTTAGCATCCAATCCAACGGCTTCCGTGGAATTATATTCCTTTAGAACCCAGAGTAGTTCATTATCCAGTCCGAAATTAACACCGCCCTTGTACACAACGGTTAGTTTTGGAAGCTCATCAATGGTCAGTTTACTGTCTCGTAGTGACTGAAGGCATTTTAGAATGTTCATTTTCAATGGACCATCGTCAGCATAAACAACATCGCTAGAAAATCTTATAGTAGCGACAGAAATATTTGTTTCGTATACAACGTTTTTATCTTTGAAATGTACTGTTTGTCCTTCGTTCCTGGTGGTGATCTTTTCAAATTTTAAATCACTATCGACTCCATATACTACTGGAATAAGAACAACTTGTTCACGCTCAAGCATTCGAAACACCCATAACCTCCTGTTATTGACAGAAAAAAATAGTCCATGCCGTTTCACGACCTTTATTTTTGGGATGTCATCAATTGTTATTTTACCAGTTCTCAATTCAGTGAATGTTGTTAAGACATGTGTATCATCTCGAAAATGGTCGCTGATTTGGTCATGTGTAAACCTAATGTCACTTGGTTTCATACGTGCTCGGTTTCGAGACATCCTGCTTGCTCTGAAATGATAGAAGTAATGCAATCTAGATTGGGTTATTTGTGATAATGCTACATAACAAAACTATCTGTGTTTTGCCGCCAATGTCTAGTAAAGAGTGTCCGCTTAACATGAGGTAATTCTCGTGTTCGATTCCCGTCCGGGGTAACTTAAAACATGAAACTAGAAGCTTCTATATTTTATCTTCAATTTTCAATGGTGGTCACGGACATTTCATTCAGATGGTAACGAACATTTTAAATACTTTAATTGCCATACCTTATAAGTTCTAGGTTCTAAGTTTTGTCAACATGTTATAAAATCCAGAGCTGAGGTATAAAGAGACTGAAAATATGTTAAACTGCAACAAATTAATTTCAGTTTTGTTTACGATGTTAGTAACATTTTACTTTTATTGGTACTACAGTTATAAATATTATTTGGGAAGTTCAACTATTGTTTATCATTTCCATAATTATGTGTTTATCTACATTTTTAAAGAGTTGATCATATTATTATTACAAGAATGTACAAGATTAAAAAAAATGTCATTTTTCATGTTTCTTAAACCAAGTTAAAGCTTAAGTCATTTTAGCAATTATTGAAATAAAACGATGAAGTGAAATTTTGAATTTTAACCAGTTTAATGACATTCTCCGAGTAAAATAACAAACAAATCAAATCCCAATTCAATCCACAACTCTGACGGATAGGTAATACTTTTTTAAAAAATGAATATAATCGTATTTTAAAACATAACCGCTAAATGGGTACCGAAAAATAGTTCCGAGCTGACAGAATTATGTCCATGCTGACTCGCTATATTTTCGGTGAAGCTTTTAACGCGAACAGGCGAATATGCCGATGTTTACCCGTGTTTACAAAGTTCGCTACTGCTACCGAGCACCTGACTAGTTTGTTAATGTTTGAGCTAATGTACGATTACTTGGCAACTGCACATTATTACCAAGCAATATAACTTTAAAAATAACTACTTTCTAACCTTTACGCTAATCCAGTCAGTTACAGATTTAGAATTGTCTAGTACCTTCCAACATGAGTAATAATTGTGACCAATTTCTACTTTCACTTTCACTTTCAATCACTAATATGTGACCTACTGATCGGGCCTTGTTCCACTGGCGGATTTAGACGTTTAAGAGGGGTTTCAGTTTTGTTTAAACATATTTTATTTATTTTAACATACACATAAGCAAAATGGTTGGGCCACAAGTTCTACTAAAGTAGTTACGCCCATTCCCTCCATAAAATTAATTATAAGTTAGATAATCAAAGTACACCCTATAATTAGAAGAACCGTCATATTCAGAAGGGGAACGACGTCCCGAAAAACAAAAAGAAATCCTTGATTTAAAAAGAGGTATCTCAGTAATAGTAGTAAAGCATAAACACGTCTCATGCCACTTTTACATTCTTCATATGTACAAAACCTTGGTAACCACACATTATTAATTAGAAAAATAATTGATAAAACTTCTTACATTTACGGTAATCCTTTCAGTTATACATATAAGATGTTTCATTTAACAAGTTTAATTTGTAATACTCGTTATTCACTTTCACTTTCACTTTCAGGTATGTGACCTACTGAACGGCCTAGTTTCACTGGCGGATTTAGAACTGTTTTCGTTGTAACATACACATACACAAGTTTTACCAAAATTAGGCACGGCCTTTCTCTACACAAAATAAAAGACAATTACTCTAAGTAGCGTACCCAGGATATAGGTGGTGGGCGATATATATTGTTACTTCACCTCCCACTAGAAACTAGCGATTTCATTGGACAAGAGCAGTCACGTGCTGACCACCTAAATTTCTATAGTGGGTCAGTTTGAAGTCAATAGTCGACAAAATGGCCGCCATTCATCGATTCTTCCTTCGAAATCACTTTTTATCCCAAAATCACGAAAATCACTACCAATATTACAACTGTAAATTTTGTTTAGTTGGTCTTTCTGTATTGACACGGCGACAGTCGCAATAGTCAAGTACAACGCGAGTGCATTCCCCTTGCCGACCTTGACCTGTCAAATTGTCGTTAGTAGGCATAGTGCCACCATTGCAAAAAGGAAGTGCTTCCGTGGGGTAGTCGCATAATGGCGGTTGTAAATAATCCTCAATTCTTCTTCTTTAAAAATGCATTTTCCTATTTTTAATGCTCATTTTTTTTATTTGAATGGCATTATTGATGTATTTTGAACATTTTGATAGCATTGTCATGTTTGAATTGTGAATTTAGAAAAAAAAAATGATGCTTGGAAATTGGGGTATGAATTCATGATTTCGGAAGTCTACTTTCACTTTGTCAGCAGTGTACACACTGAGCAGAAAAAAAATCTCTTATATGACACATGACCCCTACTTTTCTCATCATATTTTGATAGTGCAGAGGTTGACAAACAGTAAAATGTAGGTTTCACTTCTTTCATTTGGGACCCTCTATGAATGACAAGCCTTCAAACTTTTATTATTTACTATAGAATAAAGAACAAAAATCAATGGTGGGGTTACACCTAGTAGAGATAGGAATACCAAGGGAAGTAACTCTGTCTGTCTTAATTGTAATGGCGCAGTTGTCGGTTCCAAAATAGTGGGTCTGGATTACGGTATTTTTCGGTAAGAATACGGTCTTAATGAAAAGAAAATGCTGGTGGACCAGTCTACAGAATGTTTAATGGACATGACCACAATTTTTTAGGGGTGAACGGTATTTACAAATGGAAAAAAACACGAGATCTTTATTTCAGAAGTGAAAATTTTTGCATTATGATGGAGTTTTTAGTGAAAAACGGTCATTTTATGGCTGAACAATGGTTTATCTACAGATTCAGGTAACATTTACACTCATGTATATTGAATTCATGTCGTAAACTGACTTTTCCCACCCCTAGTAAATATTTGTGAAATCCCGCCGGTGATGACATAAATTTCTGCCTGGTAAAAATTTCCAGAGAATGTGCGATACGTTTTGTATATGATTTTGATGCATTTGGCTGTTTTTTGCCGGTGCATTTGCATTTAATAGCTGTAATTGTAAAGAAAGATTGTATCTCATGTGTTATATATGTGGAAAACAATAAATTATCTTTGATTTCTTGTGTTGAAAGACGATTGCACAAGAAATACCGGTGATCAAATACTTTGACCAAGGAAAAATGGTCCCATTCACTATACCAGGAAATACAGCTATTTCCCCTATTTCTGAGTATCTACCCACCTTCAAATGGTTAACAGTTTATCTCTTATTTTAAGACATGTGTTTTCAAGCTATCAATATGGATTTTCTCCTAATTATGGGTCTCGTATGAGATTTTTACATAAATTATTAAACACTTTCAAATGGAAATTATTGAAAATGTCAAAGCCAATATATATTTTTTTTATTTTGACTATTTCTGTATTTTTTCTTTTTATTATTCTTACAGACTTTCATCCTCCCATTGAAGAATCTTGGTGTATTCGTGTAGTACCAGTTGGTTCAGTTATTGCAGGGTAACAGTCTAAACATGTAAGTATTATGTAATATAGTTTGTTTATGCAGGGGTCTAGTGTTGTTTTTCAGCACCATTTACACAGTATCAGTGATAGTTTATTTATCAAGCCTGGTTTATCTGTACTATGTATTACCATTATCTCTACCAGGAAGATTCATTGTCTGAGCTTGGTTCAAACCCACAACCTCAAGAGGTAGGAGGCTACAGTGGATTCAAGCATAGTGTGTTATTTACCATTTTTCTATGGAAGAGGTCATGTTATGTGGCAAAAGATACTTTAATTTGCATTAATCTAAAATATAAAAAAAAAAGTTGTTTATCCAAATGTATGCAAATTCAGATATAAATTTGCCTTTAAATGTACTTAATTCTAATACATCCGAAGGGACATATTATATTATTAACAGACTCAAACAAGCAAATTTCAATAAACCTTGTATTTTTAAGAGACCATTTTATGTTAACTGTTCTTAATAAATTAAAGTGTATATGTGTAAATAATGACATTCATATTTTAAATTAAGAGTCTTTCACTGCTAAATTTGTATAATAGACTTGTGATTTTTGCAATGAGTCAGTACAATTGATAGATTATACTCATTTTTTTACAATTATATTTACTGACTAAATATTGAACTGTGCAGATCAAGATCAGACTTCACGGGCATGTCGGCTGGTCTTGATTTTTGTTGGTCACAATATGTTTCTATAAAACATAATGATTACTTTAAAACAGTTTTCTTAATTTTCTTCTATTTTTTTCAGTTGATTAAGATTTTCAACATCTCCAGAGAGTGGCTTTTGTCTGCGAATGTGAGGATTGATACTGACTGAGAAAAACATGTTTGTGGAAGTATTTAATTCATGTCTTGGATTTATTAATTAGTGCCTAACAAAGAGATAGACAAAGAGATAGACTCATATCATTCAGATGTATAGGAAAAAAAAACCTGTGTGACTTAACTGTTGCTATAGAAAATATTGTCAACTGCAGACTTTTTTCAGTACTGTAGAACTCACGGTGTTATTGGTGTTACATGTTTTTTTTTTATTTTAATTTCTGAAAGAACATTATTAAATAGTTGCTTTCTTACATCTTTACATTGCTTATCAATATTTGTCACTGAAAATCAAGAAAGCTTAAGTTACAGGTGGAATATATTGAATATACAAGAGCTTAGCTACTTTTTCGAATTTAAGGTTTTATTTGAAGTGGGGGTAAGAACAGGGAAAAATGTTTTTCTACCTTATATATATATATATATTTGGAATAAAAAGGCTGTTATTCACACTGTTTCACTCAATTTTATTGACTGAATAGCAAAAAAAACATATAACAATACCATAATCTCAAAAGACCACTAGGGGACCATTTTTTCATAAAATTAGCAAAAAATTGCGTAAAATTGAGGTCTACACGTACGTTGCAAAAAATGTGATAACGTCTTTGTTTACCATTGGAATTTGTTTGGATTTGATTTTTTGTGTTTCTAAATGACCCAGCTATGATCCTATGGTATTTTCATATTGATATATTGTAATTTTGAAAATTTTATTCCTATACCTATCGTTAGACGAAAACAATAATAAAATGACTTCCAGAATAAGGTTTGAAGAAACATCAGAATAAGAACAAGAAGAGAGAAGTTTAAACTTAAATGCGAGGAAGACTTAAAGGCTAGTAAATTTGCGGCCAAAATTCTGAAGGAATATTTGTCAGAGAAGGGGGAAAATCCGGATTTTGAAGAATTACCGGAGGTTGAGTTGGACGAAACTTTTGGTCGCTTTTGGATGGACCTTCGCCGTGCTGATGGGTTTACGTACAAAATTAATTTGATGGAGAGAATTCGTCATGGAATCAACCGACACCTAAAAAATCCACCCTTCAATAAGAAGTTTGACTTAATAAAAGACTCCAAATTTGTAGGTAGCAACATTTGCTTCAAAGCTGTTCTGATTGAATTGAAAAGAGCAGGGAAAGGTGAAGTTGTGCATTATCCAGTAATATCAGAAGTGGACAATACAGAAGTTGTATTCAGGACTGCATATGAATATATTCACACCACAGGAACTGTTCAGTTAGGTTCATTTTGATGTAAGACTTTATTTCTGCAGGAGGGGAAATGAAAACATGCATACCATGACAAAGGAAACTTTCTGAATTGAAACCGATTCAAAGACAGGACTTAGATATGTGAAGAAAATACAGGATGAGCTTACAAAGAATCATGGAAACGACAAAGAGTCTATACAAAAGGAAACAGTTCAAAATTACACGCCACAACCGCCCGTGTTCAACAATTGTAATGTTACATGGATAAACAGCATTAAAATTAATAAATAACTAGAACATGCATAACACATGCTCTGGATGAAACTCCATCATATTTTATTGACTGCGATAAATATGTGTGATCCAATGAGACAGTTAAGTTTTCAATGGTTAAAGCTGTGATGATTGAAAAGTACATTGAATTAGTTAAAACTGTGATATAATTATTATGTTATTACTTTATTTATTTTTATCTTTATTTTTCGTTAAGTTTTTATTGATATTACGTTAAGTTTAAAATATTAAAATTGTTTAAAATTGTGAGTTGTACTGTTTTTATGAAATGAAACAATATCAGTAATTTCTTTTGATTATTTAAATAACTATATTTTTAAAATGACTCCACCCCCACCCACCACTTTAATAATGAAATGAAACAATATCAGTTTTTATGCTCATGAAAGGTGGTCAATGAAATAAATCAGTTATTTGGTCAGTTACTGACCCACTACGGAAAAATGGGGGGTGTGTGGAATTTATAGCGGGACTCGGCTGACGCCACGCCCCCTATAAATTCCACAGACCCCCCATTTTTACTTAGTGGGTCAGTAACAGACTAAATAACTAATATTAGTTCTACTGGCCAAAGGCCAGAAGTGTTTATGCGATGGCGCGTTGTCCGTCGTCTGTCATCGGTTAGCAGCACTTTCTCTAAAACCACTAGGTCAATTAAACTGCAACTTCACATGGGTGTTTCTGTTGCATAGGAGATTATACAGAAGATTTTATTTCGATCTGAAATTCAAGATGGCCGCTATTACTTAAAATAGTCCAAAACTTAAAAAATCGTCTTCTCATGAACAGCCCAACAGACTTACAAAATGTTTATGTAGTAATGATGACCTTTTGTTAGATTTGTTCAAATGGTGTCCCTAGGGTTAAAATGACCCCGCCCCGATATTTCTATTGCATAGGAGAATTTCAAAAAGTGCTATGGCCACTATGAGTCAGTAGAGCGTCCTCAGGCCCTCTTGGGCCTCTTGTTTTTACTTGGATACTGCCTAACTCAAAATCATCACAGACAAAGAGACGTCATCAATTGAAAATGAAAATTTAGGCTAAGCAGGTTTAAAGACGCGGAGTGAAGATGTCTACAGTAACTGAATATGCAATGTTTTTTTTTTTTTATCTCCGTAAATAAACATTTTATCTCGGTGTAGTATTTATACATTTATTTACATCGAATAAAATATCTAAAAATTCAAGCCTGGCCTGGCATAGCATTTAGATAGTTAGATATACCTCATTTCCTTTTCTTCCTTTCTGGCAATGGTGACCACTGGAAATTTACCAGCATGGCTGTTACACTGTCGGTGTATGTGTATTGATTTGTGACAAATTGAGCTCCTTAGCATAGCGTACCGAATGTCTTCTATAGGGATCTTGCGGCCCAACGTGCAATTTTGTTCTATATATTTTTGTTTTTCTGTTGTCTTCGAGTTCATTCCCTCAGACCAATTAAAATAGAGTACAAAAAGTTTCAAAATGCAGTTGCCATAGCAGAGGACGTTGAGGTCCAAATTTGGTTTTATTGCAATTTTTGTTCTATGAAATACAGAACAATACCCTTTAAATATGCGGTATTAAAATTAAATAAAATGCAGACGACTACTTCGTATTAGCATACCAACGGTAAAACATAGTTCATTCAGCGTTATATATTTGGCAGCCATTTTCTAGCGTAAAAAAACAGGGACATTTTGAAATTGTGGTCTCAATACCACTATTTTAGATTAGGCTGTTTGGTTTATTATAAAATAAGGTTCAAATTTCAAATACTTTGTTTTAAATGATTTTATGCCCGTAGCTGCATTATACGAAAAACTTTTGTTGCCATTAACATAACAACTATAAACACGTGTTTGACAGATCATGACCTTGTTGTTTATGATATCAAACAAGGCATACAGTACAATAAAAAAGAAGAATCAAAATTGTATACAATTACATGTATGTAATCATCAACTAAAAATAAGAAAATATTTATACATGTATATCTATTTGAATAAAGATATATTTTCATTATTATAACATACTTTATTTTTATCTGTTTGTTTTTAGATCTGTATGGGCTCATTGGCAAACCCGTATATTATATTCTGACAAGAAATTAAAGAAAAACTAAATGATGGGCAAAACTATGAACGAGTGAGCCTTCCCTCACACCGTTCAGGATTTGGTTTTATTTTATGACTTGTTAGATGTTGTATGGTGTTAATCGTCGCTTTCAACAATTTTTCAGTCATATTGTGACGGTGTCTACTTGAGACAGTATTCTAAGCGCTGTCACACTGAAGTATCATGCCGCAGACACATGGTATGATACCCCACCCAGTCACATTATACTGACACCGGGCCGACCAGACCTTGAAAGAACTCTCAAAATGCTGAGCGTCAAGCGAGGAAGCTTCTAGTACCATTTTAAAGTCTTTGGTATGACCCGGTCGGGGATTGAACCCACGACCTTCCGCTTGCGAGGCGGACGCTCTACCATAGACCACGCCGCGGTCGTCTTGTTAGAAATGTGGATACGAAACAGATGATGAATATGCTAAACGGGACGCACTGGCGTTAAAAAAATACTTTGCCTTTCATTTCTTTGCTGCAGCAATAAAGATGCTTTTAAAAATCAGCCAACTTATTACACAGTGCCTGAAAAATGTATCTTACCCCATAACAGATCAGCTATGAATGAGCATTCATTTGTATGCTTCCATTCATGATTTATTGGACAGGTCATTGATAGTAATGTGTGAAAACACGTCCATTGTTGTAAGTCCTTGACTGTATCGGTACAGAGTAGCGGTAAAAAGATACTGATTCTTGATCTGAGAATATTAAACAAACATATGTGGAAAATATCGGTTAAATATGATGATTTGAGATAGCTTTATCGTACTTAAAAAGGGACTTTTTATAATTAAATTTGACACCAATAGTGCAAAAAAATAATTATTACTTAATTGAAATTTTTGAACATCACATAGAATTCTTAGGATGAATACGGTCATGCAGTTTTTTTATGTTTTGGTTTTCCTTTCGGGATAAGCACAGCTCCATATATATGGGTCATGGTCACGAGGCCCTTGGTGAAGAAATGGAGAAATGGAGGGAAATTATCCCTCATGTTTCTAGATGATGGATTTTCATGTGGTAGAGACTTAGAAAGTATGGCAATTATAGCTAGAGAAATAAAGGGGGATTTATTATCTACAGGGTAGGTTCCCAAAGTAGAGAAGTCATGCTAGCTCCCAGTGCAGAGTGTACAGTAATTAAGCGCATACTTAACTCTGCAAATGGAACTATCTGTATTCCAGAAATTAGAATCACGAAAGTCTAATTAACCATTAACAAGATTAAAAATAGTTTAAAGGTGCACAGGAGGGTCAGCGTGCGCAAGTTAGCAAGTTTTATTGGTCAGATCATTTCTATGGCTATTGTGATTGGTGATATAGTTCTCATCATATCCAATTTGTTAAGTGATAACATTTCAAATGCAATGCACTTGAACCAGTATATCAAATTGTCATCAAACAGTTTAGATCAAACTGAATTTTGGGAGCATAATATAGATTCCTTAAATTTAAGGAACATTTTTGAGCCACGTGTATTTTCACGTGTTGTGTACAGTGATGCTAGAAGTGTCGGGTACGGGGGTTATGAGATAAGAACTGTAAATGGGGTTTTCAAAGGCACTTGATCTCCCAAAGCCTTCAACATGGAGACAGTTAACAGCAGTTTTTAGAGTTATTAGCTCACTGGTTCATATATTAGGATACATTGTTAAGTGGTACACTGATAATCAAGCTGTTGCGGCTATCGTGCATAAAAGTTCAAAGAAGAACGAGTTACAACGTATAGCTATGGCCATTTTCAAAATATGCACGTGCAATTCAACTATTTTAGAGGCGGAATGGGTTCCATGTTCCGAGAATGAACTTGCAGTTATGTTTTAAATATTTGAAAGAGATGACTAGGGAATTAAATGTATTAAACATTATAACGAGCAGATGAGGTCAGTTGCAAGTCCGAGCCTATTGACAAGTTGCCAATGTATTTTTCAAAATTTTGGAATCCGAATTCGACGGATGTGGATGCTTTTTCATTATACTGGGGATCGCACTTTGGGGTTCTGTGCCGCCTGTTAGTATTGTTCATAGAGTAATGAGACAAATGGAAGCTGGTCAAGTTTCTGGTGTGTTGATAATTCCAATGTGGGAATCGGCTGTATTTTGGCCAATTTTCTGTCCGTGGGTCAGTTTGAGAGTTATGCCAAAGATTATTGTGATTTGCCGACACAGAAACAATATTGTCAGTTGTAAGAACGAAAACGGTGAACGGTATTATTGTGAACAAAGACTTTAAAATTTAGAATGTTGGCGTTATAAATAGAATCTGATTAACATCACAATAAGAATGTATAAGTCTGTGTATGGGAGCTGTATTGGTCTCTCTGAACTGACTTTTGGAGTTGTATCCCTGGATTGAATTTGAAAGATGTGTTTCCTCTCGTGGGAGATGTGTTTCCTCCCAGATATAACAGATTGGTATGTTGGTAAGATAGTATGCTGAAGTAGAGAAAGAACATAAAGTTTATAAAGATGTTTTATCAGGCTCATTATAAAGAGGAAACGGACTATTTGTCGGAAGTTTTGGCGGACAATGTTGCCCTGCTTCCCGATCTTTTGCGAGAGTCAAAATCAGATTCTACTAACAAAAGGAGTTCTTTTGATTTAAACGATGGTATAGATGGGCTTTAAGTAATGGTTTGGGGAGTGGAGACATTTTGCCTGCTAAGGCTTTTACGGTGGCATTATATATTGCGTCGATGATACAAAGTGCAAATTCCCCCAATTCCGTTATAACTGCCGTTTATAGAATAAAATGGTTTCATGATATGAATTGGTTTATTTCGCCAACAGATTTCACGTTAGTTTAAAATGTTTTAGAAGCCGGTAAAAGGGAGTTGTCAAAACCTGTATGCAAGAAAGAGTCTATAACAGTTGAATTGTTACACGTTTTATATTCTAATTTATACGTGGAAGGAATTTTAATTTTAATGAATCAATAATATATGTGCCTGCTTAGTGGCATTTTCAAGCTTTTTGCGTAGTTCAGAATTACTCAAAATCAAAGTAGCAGACGTATAAACGGGTAAGTATCGTGATGGATCAAAGCTAGTAATTGTAAAAACCGGGATAGTGTTGTGTCCCGTAGACAAAATTAAAAAGTATATTAAATGGGGATGATTCACAAACGATGACTACGCGTTTTGGTATTTGTGTTCACTTCTAGAGGATATGAAATAAGAAATAAGAACAAAACAAACTCGTATACACATTTACGCGAGTTGTTTATGAGCGCTATTAAACGCGCTCCGGACGTCAACAAATTCTTTGTACATTCTTTGAGATCAGGAGGCGCTTCGGCCGCCCCCAGTAACGGCATTAAGGACAGAATGTTCTGAAAGCGGCATGGACTCTGGGTCAGTGCTCGAGCACAGGATGGTTATGTGAAAGACATTCAGCTAAGAGACTTCTGGTTTCACAATCCTTAGGATTATAATAGCATGTTTTGCATGATGTTGCATTAATATTGTAGAAGCATCTTTTGAATTTATATATATTTCATATTGATAATCTGTTTGTTTTTTTATTATTATTATTATTATTATTTTCGAACTAAGTTTTCCCGTTCTTTTAGATTCAGCTGCTTCTGTTTTATAAATACAGAATATGATATAATTATCAGAAAACAATTTTTTCAAAGGACAATATTGATATTAAATGGGTTGAGTAAGTCTTTCTGCTTCAGAGGATGTACTTTGTGGAACAGTTTACCTGGCAATATTACTCAGATTGAGAAACTTCCTTGTTTAAAGGCTGCTTTTAAGTCTCATTTGCTCGATAGCTTAGCATAATTTTAGTCACATTCTTTGTTGTTGTTTATATATATATATAAATACATCATAAATGTGTACCGTTTAAGTCTGTGGTATTCATTTAAACATGTGATAAATTCAATTTAATTGCGCGAGTTACAATATAAAGTGATATATTTAATCAAATTAATACTGATATTGCATGTGATAGTCTACTCGCTTATTAATAAGTTATAAGTGCAATTAATTTCTTTGATAATTAATGTTTCGCTTGATGATTGAGTGCTTCTGTATGTCATGCTAACAACACAAAGGACCACAATGGAAATAAAAAATTACTCTTTTTTGTGTTATCCTCGGTGGTGGTGTGCATGTCATGGCTCACTATGCCTCATGCATGTAATAATTTTATTTTAATGTACATGTTGTTTTAATTGTCCATGTACGCATTCATTACCGAAATAAACCTACAAATCTATCTATCTAATGATAAATATATGCATGCACATCAATAAGTACAGGAGAAGAGAAACCAAAATACAATGCAAGTGCCCCAATTCAAGGTTTAGACGGCTAACGAAACAATACACACAACTGTATTTAAACTATTACATGAATAATGAGTTGTCATTTTTACTTTACGTAGATCATGAACGAGAAAAAATCCTAGTTAATTACCCCAAGTTATTGTTCAGATCTATACTTTATTATATCTTTATTAAAAAGAATAATTCTTTACTTTTAATTTTCATCCCTCTTTTAGCTTAAAAACGAGTTTTGCATTTCGGGCTAAACATGGTGGAAAATATACTCTGGAGACGGCGGAAGTAGAAGGGAAGCCTTGTTTTACACATCTCCAAAAAAATACGGATAATAGATTTTGGAAAATAATAATTATTTTTTGTTACCTCCCTTCTACGAAGTTACTCCATTTATAAAATGGATCGCTGCAAAAAGTTTATGAATGTGAATTTAACCGGAAACTGGTGAGTTTTCATTTTTACTGTTGTATTTTATGGTTTTATGGTCACAATTCCAGTTCGTTTTGCTAATACCATAGCAATACTTTGTTACATTCTAGTATTAGTAAGGCCAACAGCACCCTAGGCTTTGTCGAGAGGAACATCAAGGTAAAATCACCCAAGATCAGAGAGTGCGCCTACAAAACCTTCCACAGTTAAGAGTATGCAAGTACGATTTTTGACCCCCACACCAGGTCCAATATTGACAAACTTGAAAGAGTTCAGAGACGTTCATCACACTGGACCATGAATTCTCATTACTACAGGGTTACTAACATGTTAGAAAGACTGGGTTGGAGAACCTTAGAGCAGCGCCGGGCAGATTCACGTTTATGCCTCCTTTACAAATTTGTTCATGAGTTGGTCGCCATCTCTATATCTCATTACTTTGAAGCTAACCACCGGGTATCAAGGTATTGTCACTCTATGTCTTTCAAACAGAATCACACTAGGGTTGATTACTACAAGTATTCATTCTTTCCCCTTACTATAGTACAGTGGAACTCGTTACCTGCAATTGTTGTACTCCTGCAAGACTTTGATTCATTCAAGCTTGCAGTTAGCCAGGTACAGCACACTAAACCATGAGCATTTTGAGTTTGTTTTTAATCTTCTTTTATCTTGTCGCACTGTTTAAACACCTTTACACTATTTTAACCCTTATCCTTATTATGCTTTACTTTTTCTTGTTCTATTAATATAAGACACGACACGCAGCTGCCCGATTATGTCTGTGACAATAAGGTGTGTGGCAAAATATAAGTTAGATAGATAGATAGATAGATAGATAGATAGATAGATAGATAGATAGATAGATAGATAGATAGATAGATAGATGGATGGATGGATAGATAGATTATCCATAGCCTCAGATGAGATGCGTATCTGCCGTAATCTGTTTTCGATCACTACCTGAATTTGATCGCTTTCAAGAATTACGAAAGCCATGCACGCATAATTCAAATGTCAATATTTACAAACAGTATCCACGTGGTCATTGCAATGAAAAACATAAGAAAATAATGCTTTTGCTTCAAGTAGGAAAGTCATTTTGTGATGATTGATTGATTGATTGAATATTTATCATCAGGGCTAACAGACGATCAGTTAACCTAACCACTGTTTTATGGGATCCTGAAAAGTTAACCAGTACTCGAGCACACCCCATCTCTGCAAGTAACTAATAACTTTCCCACTTAAATCAGCGGTGAGAGACAATTTATAATGAGACACATTGTCATATATCAATCATCACAGAGACTGTTGCAGGGTGGGGATTCAAACTCACAACCCCTTGATTGATAGTCAGACACATAACTGACTGAGCTTATCGGGCCTGGCATATTCTGATATATTATGTCATACAGACCTAAAAATGTGTTTCTCACTATGTCCATTTTTTTCAGTTTACATTAAACCTTTAAAAATAGCTTTGTTTAAGAACATCAATTCCAACTATGTCTGCTGAAAACAGATGCAATATCAAGGTCAAAAGTTAAAAACTTTTACTCACGCATATCAGAAATTATAGAGGTTCCGGGGGAGTAGTCTTATAGAAATTTGTTAATAAAACGAGTTTAAAAATCATAACAGGACCACGTGTTCAATGTAAAATGAAAATAGATCAATAGTTGAAGAGGTTTCATATTAGATGTGGATAAGAAGCGGAGGTTATGTAAAAATGCGTTAATATTAAGTTTACATTTAAAAAACAAATCTTTTTTTAAAATAGTGTTTTAATTCGTTAATATGTCATTTTTTTTAAAAATAAAATTAGAATGAATAAGTAACCTCATGCTGTTCAGTGACATGACATTGTTATGGATTTATAAATCCATTAAGAAATATGGACTGAAAGGTAAATGCAGTTTTATTTTATCTCCTGTATTTGCACTTCTATAGCCTCATATATCACTTTAGTTTGACACATTACACCATCCAGTCAAGTGATCGAAATGTGGAGATGCCATTTTGTTTGAAGTATATATTTGTTTAACAGTAATATTCTAATGTGAATGGTGAAGGCATTGGACATGTATTTTTATCTTTTTGGTTGGTAAATATTATTTCATAGTTATTTAAAAATTGTATACAAGCATTTAGTGTCAACTTCCTTGTTACGTTGAAATATCTAACAACAATTCTTTAGTGATCGAAAAACTGGTAACACCATCATATCAGTATTTAAATTTTGATTTAAAAAATTGATGGTGCGGGTTTAAAGGTTATATGTTTTAATATAAAGATAATTATCATTTAGTCTCATTTAATCTCCATAATAGGGGTGAAAGCGAACATCAAATAAAAAAATCAAATCATTTGACAACATGTTTTGATATGAACTAGAATGCACCTATCATTTCAAACTTTTTGACATTTATTTTGAATGACGCACCAATAAGTTTTTCATTTTTTCTTGTTTTATAAAATTTAACTTTAATTTGGACAATGATGGCATTTGTTATTGTTGATTCCTTTTCAAACAAATCTTCATTTTAGAATTGATTTTTTTGTAAAATATTTAGCTGCACCAATATCAAATATGAGTCTACGCCCCTGGACTTGAAGAACTGGATGGAATCCTGGGTCAGTTATGCTAGATAAAACTAATAATCAATACCAATAATATGCACAGCTTCTTGAAGGAATTGATCCCACATTCTATATCCGCTGTGCTAAAACAGTGGACATGCATACTTGGCTGATTATATATTACTTCTGTCTACTTTTTCTACTCTCATTGATATGCACGATTTTCTGCAGGCAGGTGGGTGTGACTGGCTAATGAATGGATGGCTGGATGAATGTTATTTTTTAAGACTATTTTTGAAAATTGTATATCTATATTAGGCTATCTTGAAGAAATAGTTATTTTCTGTACTCTGATCCAGTAATTTGATGTTGATAGGTTGGTGGCTGTTATTTTCCCCCAAATTTTGATTTTTTTATTGTCAGTTCAAAAAAAAAATGGACAGAAATCATGAAAAAACAATCAATGCTTTAAAAGTAAATAAAAATGGTTTGCGGGTAGCTGCAATATCAGTGGGCATGTGTGAGTATCTACATGCACAACAAAAGTTGTACATGTATAGTTATTTATAATTTATTAGCACTTTCATAGAAAAAGCAAGGATTGGATATTTATTTGTGTTTTTAGGCTCAGCTGAGCCAAAGGCTCACAGGTGAGCTTTTGTGATCGCCAGGTGTCCGTCGTCTGTTGTTAACTTTTAGCTTCTAACAACTTCTCCTCTGAAACCACTGGGTCAATTTTTATATAACTTCACAGAAATGTTCCTTGGGTGACCCTCTACCAAGTTTGTTTAAGCCATCTTGATTCGTCAAAAACTTGGCCGCCAGGGGGCAGGGCAAGTTTAATTAGTAAAAACTTAAAAAATCTTCTTGTCAGAAACTACTGTCTCGATTTTAAAATAATTTCACAGAAATATTCCTTGGGTGACCCTCTACCAAGTTTGTTCAAGCCATCTTGATTCGTCAAAAAACATGGCCGCCAGGGGGCGGGGCAAGTTTAATTAGTGAAAACTTAAAACTCTCCTTGTCAGTAACTACTGGCTCGATTTTAAAATAATTTCACAGAAATGTTCCTTGGAGGACCCTTCACCAAGTTCGTTCAAACCATAGTGATTCGTCAAAAAAACATGACCGCCACAGTGAGTTGCTAGTTTACAATGAAGGCAGCCATAGTAAAAACTTCAAAAGCCTTCTTGTCAGATTAGACCTGATTTCAGTGTAATTTCACTTACATTAACCATCGGTGAACCTCTGCCAAGTTTGTTCCAGTCATTGCCATTCGTTGAAAAACAAAGTCGTCAGGAGGGAAGGCTGGTTTTCTTTATAAGGATATATAGTGAAAACTTTCTTTCGATATCCAGATATCCGCACAAGGATACAATTTACTCGCCCATCTTGTTTTTCTGTAATTTTGAGTGTACATGTAATACAGTATTATATAATCTATTTAAGTTGGGTGACTCAAGGTCACTCAGGTGAGCGATATAGGGCCATCTTGGCCCTTTTGTTTAAATATTTGTTTTCTCAAAACAAATCTGACTTCGTCAGTTTTATAAAAAAGACATTTGAGATTATATCTCCATTATGAGGCCATATAGATATTCCTTCATTATATAACAATGCAATGATTGATGATAAGTTTTGCAACATTATTAACAATTATTTCAACATTGGTGTGCAACTTTTAACAAAGTTAATTACACTAAATGAGTGTTGACAAGAAAGCAATTTTAACTGTTATGAGTCATGATGAATCATTTTCGTTTCTTTGTTTCATTTTGCAGATGCTGAAAAAGGTACTCAGGCAGTTTAAAATCATCTACTCAGATATTGTGGAAGTATTGTGTTGTCTTGAAACAAAGTACACAAACTAATGGTATGGATAAAGAGACGTTATTTGGTGATCACAGCATTTGCTTGATAAGTGACGAAGAGAATATATTAAACAGATCGTCTCTTCAAGATAAAATGAGGTATCAATGTGAAACCTGTAATGCATTCTTTATGCTGTCATCAGACCTTGACCATCATATGAAAACTCACACAGAAGAGATGTTATTTACGTGCTATGATTGTGGTGACTCATTTGATAGAGAATCTGATCTGATCCAACATGTGGCCAATCATTTAGGAGTAAAGGCATATAAATGTGTGTTTTGTAACAAGATGTTTGAACATTCATCAAATTTAAACCAACATATCGAGCAGTTACACAATGAAACACAGTCTAAAACAAATGTAGACAAGTCAAGACATGAGCAGATATGTAACGAGTTCCAATGCTCTCACTGCTTAAAGCACTTTGCTGTGAATGAGCATCCATCACATGTGTGTAAGAAAAGAGATAAATATGCAAGTATATTCAAATGCCAGATCTGTTCTAAAACAATGACAAAATCGTCAGATTTACAAAGGCACAGGTTGCTTCATATGGGAAAAAGGCCCTACCATTGCTCATATTGTCAAAGGTTGTTTACCCAAAAAGGAGCGCTGAACACACACATGCATAGATGGCATGGGGATCATATGAAGAACCACAATAAAAGTGTTAGTAATGCCAAAGTTGACTCACATTCTGGTATAACTAATTGGATAAAAATACAACCGAGGATACCCAAACTGATAGTTAATGAAAACATGAACACATCTGGTACTGTTCAGAAACTAGTTTTGTTATCTACTGACTACCACAAAATATTGCATTCTTCTACACGTGACAATGTGTTGAATCAGCAGTCATATATCGGCCAAGTAACTGACACAACAGACAGACAATTGATATCTTTAGATGAAAACAAAATTAATTCAAAAGCACAAACACAATCTGAACTTGAAAGCTCCATGCATTGCAAGACAAAGAAAATGGTATCTAATTGTTTAGAAAGCAATTTTATCATATTACAAAAAGAAAACGATGTTTCATTGACATCAGAAGTTTCTGAAATATTATCCTCTTTACAGAGTCAATGCCAAACTGGAGAAAAAGTATTTGAAGCTTTCAACAGCAAGAGTTTTATCCTAGAAAAAGGAAAGAAAAAGGACATTTCAAGCAGAAGTTTAGGTAACACTAACAAAATGGCATATCAATGTTCTAAGTGTAGTAGGTCATTTCAACAGAAACAAGCTCTTATGTCACACATGTACATTCACACAAATGATAAAAAGTTAATCGCTCCAAAATTAATTCAGTGTCTTCTCTGTTATAAACCGTTTCTAAATTCCTCCGATTTTAATGATCATATTCAATGTCACACTAGTGTTAAACAGAAGGTTATTAGTTCAGATTGCGGGGAATCACTTCAACAAATAGAGATGCTAACTTTGCCCACTCTAAATCCATTCCATAATTTAGAAAAGGTACAACCAATGCAAAGTCAGACCATAGAAAAGGTGAACAATGTCTCAAAATGCAATATTGTATTCCCAGAAAAGGACAAATCTATGTCACCAACACGAATCTGTTTAGCACAAAGTGAAAAGAAAACTGCAGCCCAATTAGAATGCACACCCTTACTCTCTCATGAGAAAAAAAATTCCAACTTGCAATATAATCAAACTGACACTAATGAAGTTGGGATTGGCTTGAAACAATCTTCAGAAGTATTCAATTTGGTGAGGCACAAGCGGATTCACACACAGGGATTATCTTTCAAGTGTTCACTGTGTAACAGGCTATTTGGACAGCTAAAGGCTCTTGCGATACATTTGACCTTTCACTCAGTTGAAAAAACAAATAAACCTAAGCCATTATATCATGGATGTCAAATATGTTTAAAACGATTTCACCGACTAAGTGACTTAGTGAGACATAAGAGGATACACACTGGAGAAAAACCATTTCATTGTTCCCTGTGCAATAGGTCATTCAGACAAAAAGCGCTTATTAAAAGACACAAGTGTATTCCCTTACGTGCTAATATATGTACACACGGATCAGGCTGGTGTGACATATGTCAAAACAATCAGACTGGAACTTGTGAATCAGTGAGTGTTTTGAAACCATCTTGTCAAACATGGGAAATAATAAATAACAGTAAAGCAAGAATTCTTCAATGTGAAATATGTCTAAAAGTTTTTAAACGTACGCATGATCTTAAGCGACACAAACGGATTCATACTGGAGAAAAACCATTCAAATGCTCTATGTGCAACAAGTCGTTCAGTCAAAAAGGGCATCTTAAAAGACACAAGTGTATTCCCTCAGATGAGAATGTGAACAAGCCATTTAGTCAGAAAGGCTCCTTAGCATTGCACATGTCCATTCATACAAATGAAAAAACTAAAAGTGTACCGGAATTATTTCAGTGTTTTGTCTGTTCAAAATTGTTTCCAAGTTCCTCAGATTTAAACGATCACGTTCAAAGCCACATTTGTGTTAAACAGAAGAAAATTATTTCAGAATGCGAGCAATCACGTCAGCAAAATGGAGCGCAAATTTCACACTGTCAAAATCCATCTATTTATTCGTCAGTGGCACATCCGGTACAGAGTTTGCTGGTAGAAAAGATAACTGAAGACCCAAAATGCAACATAGTATTCCCAGGAAAGCAGAAAACTATTTTACCAACATCAACATGTTCATCGCAATGTCAAAATATAGAGGGAACTTCGGCAGCAAATTTACAACATAAACCAGTAATTTCACAAAAGGAAAACAATTTTACCTTGCAAATCAATCAGACTGGAACTCAAGAATCAGGGAGTGTTTTAAAACGATCTTGTCAAACAGGGGAGATAATAAAGAGCAGTGAAACAAGAATTCATCAATGTGATATATGTCTAAAAGATTTTAATAGTCCATATGATCTTAAGCGACACAAACGGATTCATACTGGAGAAAAACCATTCAAATGCTCTATGTGCAACATCTCATTCAATCAAAAAGGCCGTCTTAAAAGACACAAGTGTATTCCCCCAGGTGAGAATGTGAACAAATCATTTAGTCAGAAAGACTCCTTAGCATTGCACATGTCCATTCATACAAATGAAAAAACTAAAAGTTTACCAGAATTATTCCAGTGTTTTGTCTGTTCAAAATTGTTTCCAAGTTCCTCAGATTTAAACAATCATGCTCAAAGCAACACTTGTATTAAACAGAAGAAAATTATTTCAGAATGCGAGCAATCACGTCAGCAAAATGGAGCGCAAATTTCACACTGTCAAAATCCATCTATTGATTCATCAGTGGCACATCCGGTACAGAGTCTGCTGGTAGAAAAGATAACTGAAGACCCAAAATGCAACATAGTATTCCAAGGAAAGCAGAAATCAATTTTACCGACATCAACATGTTCATCGCAATGTCAGAATATAGAGGGAACTTCGGCAGCAAATTTACAACATAAACCAGTAATTTCTCAAAAGGAAAACGATTTTACCTTGCAAATCAATCAGACTGGAACTCAAGAATTAGGGAGTGTTTTAAAACGATCTTGTCAAACAGGGGAGATAATAAAGAGCAATGAAACAAGAATTCATGAATGTGAAATATGTCTAAAAGTTTTTAAAAGTCCATATGATCTTAAGCGACACAAACGGATTCATACTGGAGAAAAACCATTCAAATGCTGTATGTGCAACATCTCATTCAATCAAAAAGGGCGTCTTAAAAGACACAAGTGTATTCCCCCAGGTGAGAATGTGAACAAATCATTTAGTCAGAAAGGCTCCTTAGCATTGCACATGTCCATTCATACAAATGAAAAAAATAATATTGTGCAGGAATTATTCCAGTGTTTTGTCTGTTCAAAATTGTTTCCAAGTTCCTCAGATTTAAACAATCATGTTCAAAGCCACACTTGTGTTAAACAGAAGAAAATTATTTCAGAATGCGAGCAATCATGTCAGCAAAAAGGAGTGCAAATTTCACATTTTCAAAATCTATCTATTGATTCATCAGTGGCACATCCGGTACAGAGTCTGCTGGTAGAAAAGATAACTGAGGACCCAAAATGCAACATTGTATTCTCAGGAAAGCAGAAAACCTTTTCACCATCATCAACAAGTCCATCACAATGTCAAAATATAGAGGGAACTTCTGCAGCCAATTTAGAATATGAATCAGTACTCTCTCAAAAGGAAAATGAGTTTACCTTTGAAAATGATCAGACTGGAACTCAAGAATCAGGGAGTGTTTTGAAACAATCTTGTCAAACAGGGGAGATAATAAACAGCAATAAAACAAGAATTCATCAATGTGAAATATGTTTAAAAGTTTTTAAAAGTCCATATGATCTTAGGCGACATAAATGGATTCATACTGGAGAAAAACCATTCAAATGCTCTATGTGCAACATGTCATTCAATCAAAAAGGGCATCTTAATAGACACAAGTGTATTCTCCCAGGTGAGATTGTGAACAAATCATTTAGTCAGAAAGGATCCCTAGCATTGCACATGTCCATTCATACAAATGAAAAAAGTAATATTGTGCAGGAATTATTCCAGTGTTTTGTCTGTTCCAAATTGTTTCCAAGTTCCCAAGATTTAAATGATCATATTCAAAACCACACTTGTGTTAAACATAAGAAAATTATTTCAGAATATGAGCAATCACCCCAGCAAAATGGAGCGCAAATTTTACACTTTCAAAATCCATCTATTGATTCGTCAGTGGCACATCAGATACAGAGTCTGCTGGTAGAAAAGATAACTGAAGACCCAAAATGCAACATAGTATTCCCAGGAAAACAGAAAACCATTTCACCAACATCAGCAAGTCCATCAGAATGTCAGAATGTAGAGGGAACTTCAGCGGTCAATTTACAACATAAACCAGTACTCTCTCAAAAGGAAAACAATATTACTTTGCAAAATGATCAGACTGGAACTTATGAATTAGGGAGTGTTTTGAAACCACCTTGTCAAACATTGGAAATAACAAATAACAGTAAAGCAAGAATTCATGAATGTGAAATATGTCTAAAAGTTTTTAAACGTACGCATGATCTTAAGCGACACAAACGGATTCATACTGGAGAAAAACCATTCAAATGCTCTATGTGCAACATGTCGGTCAGTCAAAAAGGGCATCTTAAAAGACACAAGTGTATTCCCCCTGGTGAGAATGTGCTTACCGATACAAATGGTTTTCAGGGGAAAATATTTCAGTGTTCAAAGTGCAGCCAGTCTTTTAAACAGAAAGAGTCTCCAATATCGCACATGTGTGGCCACACAGTTAATCAAAGATATAAGAAGAGAAAAAGGCACGGTTGTGAAATTTGTCTTAAAGTATTTTATTGTCTAAGTGATCTTGTGAGACACAATCGGATACACACAGGGGAAAAACCCTTCCAATGTTCTCAGTGCAACATGTCGTTCAGGCAGAAAGTGGCATTAAAATCACATAAATGTACCTATGTTCACACTGGTGGGAATACAAATAGTGAATGTAAATCATATACATGTGATTTGTGTCTGAAAATATTTAGTAGTAAATCAGATCTAGCAAGACATGTGAGTATTCACATTTGGGATAAAAGGTTCAAATGCTCTTTCTGCAGCGCGTCATTCACATGCAAAGACTCTCTTACATCACACGTTAAAGCTCACACTGTCTCTGGTGAAATGAAATATAAATGTAGAGTTTGTGAAGCAATGTTTTCACGGTCTACTTACCGGTATGCACATATGAAACGTGTGCATAATACTAAGAAATCAGCTGGTTTCTGTTCTTCTGAAAAGACATTAACACGGAAGGTGTTTTCGTTACAGACAAACAATAATCAGACCAATACATTGGCTATAAACTCTTACGAAAGTCATATACCATGCCATACTAATGAATTAAGAGATGGAAAGGAATACACAAGATCTTTCATACAAAAGCACAAAATGTCAAATAAGCAAAACCTTAAAAAGAGAGTTCATGGTTGTTGGATTTGTCAAAGACAGTTCACACGGAGATCAGATTTAATAAGACACAAATGGATTCATAATTTGAGGAAAAGATCAAAATATTGGCAGAGTAGTAATGTGTTTAATTTTAGAGAAAACCTCAAGTCACAAAGAGGCATTCCTACAAACAAAACAACAGATAAATATAGATGGGACATCTCCCCACAAACATACATTGAAACCAGAATGGAAAGTCCCATCAATGCAAACACTTACAAATGCCAGATTTGTTCTAAAATTTTCAAAGAATCATCAAATCTGAAAAAACATAGACTGGTTCACACTGGGGAAAAACCATTTCCATGTGCAGAATGCGAAAAATCATTCCGACAAAGGGCTGCACTGAACTCACACATGTATGTCCATGCTGGTAGGGATAAACCATTCTGTTGCAAAGTTTGTTTCAAATCCTTTGCTAGTCACTCTACTCTTGTAATACACATGAGGATACATACTGGGGAAAGGCCGTATCTTTGTTCTAAATGTGGCAAGTCATTTAGAAGTAATTCCTCTCTATCAGAACATATGGTTGTTCATAATCTTAAAAAGACAATTAAGTGTGAATTTTGTGATAAAATGTTTTCGGCCTTGTCAAAACGTAACGGCCACATACGGCGTGTACACACGACAATAAAAACACACAAGCTCAAACAGTCTGGAGAAATGGTCATGATTTTTGATGTATTAAAGTGTGAACTGTGCGGCAAATCATTCACACGGTCTTCAGATCTGATCAGACACAACATGTTCCATACAGGAGAATTGCCATATGTTTGCTTAGTATGCGGCAAGCCATTTAAACGTGTGTCTAGGTTAAATGAACACATGTTCAATGTTCACAGCGGCAAGAAGAATTATGAATGTGGCTTTTGCTATAAAAAGTTTTCACAGTCTACAAACCGTAACAGTCATTTACGACGTGTGCACAATATGAATAAAATATAGACATTCTGACTGTAATTCCCTTTGCAATTGTAAATACATGCACCCTTGTTGAAGAGAAATGTCTCAGACATTGAAACAATGTTTGGAGGGGAAAGGCAAGTCATAGTCATTGCAAACAAGCAGTTATAAACAATCATGACAAAGAAAACTATTCAATTGAGAGAAAAAAAAAAGAGAAGAAATGTTTTAGATTTTAATAGTCCAGTTATACTTGCTAATTGATGCGATTTAGTGTGATATAAATTTAACAGGTATTTTTACGACACTTGGAAATTTTATCTGTGTGTGTATATATCATCAGCATAATATTGATGTATACTGAATGGAGCAGCTCACCTGCCACTTGATACTTTATGTGATGGACATTTTATGTATTTTTTGAAAGAGTATCAAATCAATTTAAGTACAGTCAATACATAATTGTCTGTTAATGTTGTATAAAACATTAATAACACTACCCAATATTATGACCAGAATTAGGATATTTTATACAAAAGTGTCGTGGTAGCTGTTTTGTTCAGTATATGTTCTTCGAAAGTTCCAATCTAATTATTCTTTCAAAAGTTGTGACTCTTTTGAACTTATAAAAATCCCTTTTAAATTAAATAATCAATGCTTAATATTTTTTTTTTTCAGTGGCATGTGTCGTACGCAGTTGATATGGTTTTTGTTTTAGTTCATACATTGATACTGATTTTTCATCATTATTGAATATTGTTGCTGAGCTGCATAAAGTGTAGTTTGCTGCAAACAGTTGCATCTGTGTATATTATTCACATGGGAGCAGCACCAGAGAAGGACTCTTTGAAAAGTAGAGGATCTTACACAAGTGCTCATTTATTATTGAATTTATTAAACAAGCTTGCAAAAATATATTATTCCAAACATCATAATTTTTTTGTCAATGAATTGAATCAATTAAATAATAATACTCATGAATGTAAGATATTTTTATGACATAACTCGGGAAAATGGTACATTTGCCATTTATTTAACAGATCACCTCTATAAGGCACGACAATAAAACTATTGGTTTCTGTCGGTCATCATTTTAAATAATAAAATAAATAGCGTCTTAAAAAAAAAGAGGGTAATTTAAATTTAATCTCACAAATCAACATATGTATATAAGGGCAAGTCAGAAAGAAGTTTGGAATATTAACTATGATAGCCGAGTTATACGGAAAACAATGGTTGATGAATCGGGAGTGGTGATATTACATTTATATAGGTTTATATAAACAATATGTCATGGGGTTTATTATACATTGCATAAATTATGTGATAAAATTGTCGGTCATATAAAGTATTATTTTTATGCATAAATGTTCACGTTCAAATAAAGCTCACTAAATACTGGAACAAATTGTTAGTTACAAGGATTTTACATGATTTTCCTTCAGGCCATAATAAATTAATTGCTAGATTATTATCCCTGCCCGCCCCCTGATTTTCATGCTGTCCCAACCCATTTTATTTTCATAATTTTTTTTTATAAAAAACAACAGAAATTTAAAAAAATGATAATAATAAAATTCTCCTGTCCTCACACTTTTTAAGGATAATTTGGATGATAATCAAACAATTAATTATTTATCAAGGAGGTTCAGATTTATAAAAATGAACAAATTTGACTGACCGGTTCTTTAGAAAACGAATTTTGTAATTCCCATTTTTACCTTTTTGGACTGACTGTGAAATTCGTTTTCTTAAGAACCAGTCAGTCAGATTTGTTCATGTTTGGCATAAATTATCCCTATGTGTAGGGGTTTGAATGAAGATAAGAATTAGGAGTCTGATATTTATAGGGGCCCTATAAGGGGACTTAAAATTTTATTTTGGGAAAACATTCTCATTTTTTATCCATTTGGGCAAATTATTAATCAATTTCAGTTCTGAAGCATTGTCATGTCGTAGAAAAAAGATTTGGTTTAATAAATAGAATTGACTTTCCATAAAGAGCCAGGGTGGGTAAAAAAGGGGATAAACTAGAAACTTTTCAAAAGTCTATTTCTCAACAACCGGTCAGTCAAATTTGTTCATATTTAATATAGATTATCCCAATGAGTATAAGTTTAAAGTTTGTACAAATCAATGGCTTGTATTTATAGGGTTTGAGATTTATATAAGAATACTATGGAAAAACGGAAAATTCTATTTTTTTTTTCATCCATTTATGTTTTTTTTTATTTAGTTCTGAAGCATTTTTTAGTCATAAAAAATAAGATTTTGTTCAATAAGAAGGATTGACTTTCCAAAAGGAGCCAGTTAGGGTCACAAAACGGTTAAAATTAAACATTTTCAAAAATCTTATTCTCAACAACTGGTCAGTTGTTCATATTTGATATAAATTATGCCTATGATTATGAGTTCTAACTTTGTACCAGTCACTGAGATGTATAGAGGCCCTGTTAGGGAAATTTGAGTTTTACATAGGAACATGGTGGGAAAATGTAAAACTCATTTTTTAGCTCGTCTTTTTGAAAAAAACGAATAGCTATTGTCATGCCCCTGGCATCCTCGGCATCCACTGATTAAAGTTTCATGTTTAGCTCAGGTTTTTCTCTGTTTCCGAACAATCAACTCCTGTTACGGTGACTAAACTTCATAAACACATTCATATCATGTTATACAAACAATGTATATAGCTAACTTACCTAATTTTTCATACTTTGGGTTCTAAAACCTTATGTTAAATTTTTTTGTTCAGCTGGGGTTTGGTTAAAGTTTTATGTTTAGCTCAGCTTTTTCTCTGTTTATGAACATACTACTCATGTTTTGGTGACTAAACTTCCTAAACACATTTATATTATGTTATAGAAACAATATATATAGCTACCTTACATAAATTTCAATGCTTTGAGCTTTAAAGTCTTAGGTTTAAGTTTTTTGTTTAGCTCGGGATTGAATGTTGTTGTTTTTTTTTTGGGGGGGGGGGGGGGGGATTTAAATCAATTTCATTTTTTAGTAATGCTATTAATTCTGTAAGCTGATCACCTTTAACTAAAAAAAGTTGACATCACTGACCTTGACCTATTTAATGGACTTGGTTAAAAGTTTTATGTACCCAAAACTGTTATTGGGTATTTATATGAAATGTTGTACATGTAAATGTCTCCAGATTGATAAATTAATAGATCACAGATTGGAAAAACTTTGTATCATTGTTTGAATTTGCCAGGTCCATTGTTCCATATCTACTAGGCTACCTGCCCAAGCCCCCCACCCTGCTGCCCATTGTTTTATTATTTTTTTTTTAAATTTGTTTTGTATTTAATCAAATACTCTGCCCCATTTCAACTTTGCTACTGACACCAAAACCCTCACCCCTACCCCACACATCCCTGCTTTATTTGATTTAAAACAAAACAAAATTTAAAAACAAAAATTGGCAGGGATGGGGGTTTGCATATACACCCCACCCCCCATCCTCAGCCAGATTTTGAAATTAAATTAAATACATTTCAGCTTATTAGGTATTGGCTAGCTAGCCATAGCCAGACATAATATATTCTACCCTAATAGTCCTACTTGCACATACATGTATCTACTATTTTGCTAATATGAAAGATGGTTTCATTCCTACAGATATATCTGTTTTTCTGATGGTACATTATAATATACTGTTCTGTTCTATTTTATTTTTTCAGTAATAGTATTGATTTTTTAAACTTATCATCATCATATTTAAAAAGTTTACTTCACTGACTTTGACTTACTTGGGGGAAAAAAACAAGCATCTGCATGCGGTGCTCTTGTTCTTCCATTTATGTAAATATGTTGTTTCATTTGAGATCTAAAGCATTGTCTAGTAACAGTAATTTTTTTTTTTAATAAAGAGGATTGGGTTTCCATAAGGGACCAGGTTGGGGTGGGGTGGGGGGGGGGGGGGGGGGTAATATGGTTAAAATTGGGATTTTTTATAAATCTTTCTCTCATTAACCTTTCAGTCAAACTTGTTCATATATGATATAAATTATCCTTACATCAGCAAAGGATAGATGATTTTGCAATTGAAGGAGCTGGGATATATAGGGACCCTGCAAGGTGACTTTTACTTTAGCAAAGGAATATTATGAGGAAAGTGAAATTTTTCATTTCGCATCCATGTGTATAAAAAAAAATTCTATTTAAAACTTAAAGCATTGTCTGCTCATAACAAATCCAATATGAGTGGGTGATTGAAGTTTTGACAAATCAAGGATCTGGAATGTATAAGGGTCCTGTATGGGGACTACCGGTATATTATTTTTACAGATAAATGGTATATGAGTATTTCCTTTACATAGCAGTTAACCTTTTAGGTCACCTGAGACTTTGTCTCAAGGGACCTTTTGCATTCGCCTTTTGTCCATCGTAGTCCGTCCGTAAACAATTGACAATTTTCGACTTCTTCTCAAAAACCGTAAGCTCAATAATAATGAAATGTTGTATGCAGCTTTGGTACCTAAGGGTGAATCAGAATTGTGAATTGCATGGTCCCCATTCCCCTGGGGCCTGGGAATGGGGCCAATACAGTCAAATTCAATGTAAACTTTAAAAAACTTCTTCTTACTATCGGATGCACTGGGAAACAAATGGTGAGCATGATATAGACACATATAGGTCCTTTATAAAAAATGTGAATTGCATGTCCCTTGGTCTCAGTTTGGCCCCGGGGGTGGGGCATAAAAAATTTTAGTGCATCCGCAAACAATACTTATTTTTGACTTCTTCTCAAAAACCATAAGCTCAATCGTAATGAAATGTTGTATGCAGCTTTGGTACCTAAGGGTGAATCAAAATTGTGAATTGCATGGTCATGGGGCCTTCATGGTGAGGCCAAAACAGTCAAATTCAAGGTAAACTTCAAAAATCTTTTTCTTACTATTGGAGCACTGGGAAACATGGGAGCATGATTATGGGCACATATCGTTCCTTAATAAAATGACCGCGGCGTGGTCTAGTGGTAGAGCGTCCGTCTCACATGTGGAAGGTAGTGGGTTCAATCCACGGCCGGGTCATACCAAAGACTTTAAAAATGGTGCTAGAAGCTTCCTCGCTTGACGCTCAGCATTTAGAGGAGAGTTCTAGGTCTGGTCGGCCCGGTGTCACTATAATGTGACTGGGTGGGGTATCATACCATGTGTGTGCGGCATGATACTCCAGTGTGACAGCGCTTAGAATACTGTCTCAAGTAGACACCGTCACGATATGACTGAAAAATTGTTGAAAGCGACGCTAAACACCATACAATGAAATTCTCAATAAAAATTGTGAATTGTATGTCCCTGGGTCACAGGGTTCAGCCCCGGGGGTGGGGCCTAAAAAATTTAATGCATCCATAAACAATTTACATTTTCGACTTCTTCTCAAAAACTGTAAGCTCAATTGTAACGAAATGTTGTATGAAGCTTTGGTACCTAAGGGTGAATCAAAACTGTGAATTGCAGTTCCCATCCCCCTGGGACCTTTGGGTGGGGCCAAATTAGTCAAACTTTAAAAATCTTGTTAATATAGGAAGCACTGGGAAACAAATGGTGAGCATAATTATGGACACATATGGGTCCTTTATAAACATATTGAATTGCATGTCCCTGGGTCTCACTGGTTAAGACGACCCCAAAAGAGTGTTAATATTGTGAAATTTCCAAAAGTGCTACGGCCACTATGAGCCAGAAAAGCGTCCTCAGGCCGTCTTGGGCCTCTTGTTCATCATGAATCAGGCTTCTAAACTGGCCATTTAAGCACAGGGGCATCTCAGAAATGGTATTTCTCCTAGAGCTTGAATTCTTTAACAAAATTTTTTAAAAGCTTACTTTCCTCTAAATCATTATTTTTCTTTGAATATCTTTTCTGATTTTAATGCTTCTAATGAAACATACTTTATATGATGACTTTAAATGATAAATACAAGTTTAACTAGTGAAATATATTTAATGAGTACTAAACAGCGCTTGAAAATGTGTTGAAGGTGTTAACGCATTCTTATCCCAGCGCTTGCATCCCTTCCTGTGGAGAACCCTGTGAATGTTCGAATCATGGTGCTTTTGGTCCATTTACAAGTATTGTGCCCTCTTCTTAGAGACCCAACCTGGGTATAAAAGGGAGGTAATGGCGGTGGGAGTGTTTTCCCTTATTTTTCAAAACACATTCAGATCTGGGAGAGTAATTTTCAAATCTAAAATAAATTCATGGATTGAAAAATTTGAAATTTGTCATGCCACATAGTCTTAATATTACTCACAGTTCCTGAAAATTTCAGTAAAAAATCTGCAATAATTTATTACTTATTGCTTTCAACAGACAATCAGTTACAGAGAAATTTGAATTTTGTGGGAGGAGCAAATGGGTCAATATTTGTCATGTGACAATGTTTGTAAACAAACTGGCATGCTGTAGCTCACATGGCTGTATTTAAAATATAATAGTTAAATACAAACTACAAATCATGCAAGACTTACCAAACTTTTAAATGATTCCTTCTATTATCGTTTTTTTAATCACCAACAGTTGTATATCACCATATTTAATTGAATTATACAATTGTTCCTCTTCTTTATTAAAAAAAAATTATGGTGCCACATGAATGAATCATTTTACATGTGTATTATATCACATGAAACAGAAATGATAGTTTTAGATTAAAACTAAAGATAGTGCTTTCACCAGGAATATCATGAATATATATATATATATATATATATATATATATATATACGGTTTTTGTCAAATGAAAGCTTTTGAAAGTGACTTAATTACCAAATCAAAAAACATTTCTGGTCTTTTTCTTAATTAATTATCAGTAAATTCTTAATTACTACTGATTTATTCATCATGATTTCTGCTTTAATGAAGTTGAAGTGTTTATCTCCCTCCCTGTAATACATGGTTATAACAGGAACCAATTTTTTTAATGATTTTTTTCACTTTTTATTTTGTTTTTGATAGGCGCGGCCTTGACATTGTTCATAATCACCACAATTTATAATTTACAATTAATACACATGCATGATAAAACACTAACATTAATTCAAGTTTATTATTAGCACAATCTCTATCACTCAACTTTGTATCCAAGGTATGATTTGAGGTATTGTGTTTGCAATTTATAATCACATCAACATTAGTTCAAGTCTAATTCCTAATATATTCAACAAAGTGTTGATAATTACTTTTTTATCAATAACATCCCAGCATTAATATAATATCCAAGTATGAATATAATTACAAGTTCTTATTTTCCGTCACTGAAAGTGACAAAAATATCAGCACATAACATGTAATATATCTATGTATTTTAATTTCCCTCCAAATTGTACTAAATGATTCATAATGGGCTATACCAACTTGATATAGGGATTTTGGGCATATCTGTTGGACTGATTATAATGCTTGAATTGTGGTTTAAAATTATTAGGCACATATGTCCATATACATAATTACTTTGATATCAATCAACAACATTATAGTGTTGATAAAACAGTAATTACCTGATAATGATTAATTAAAGACCCTGTAGTCCCTATTGCTAAAGTGGGATGTGATATTGACCCCAGAGTCAACATTCCTGTATCAGTTACAATGTAAACCTTCAGCATTGTTTTACAAACATTTTGCTGTCTGCTATTATCACTGTTCTATTGTTAGACCATATTATACACTCCCAGTTGATAAAACACGCCCTGTAGAGTAACTAATTTACATCCGATAGTCTGATCGGATGTTGGGTCTTTAACTAAAAACAAAACAAGCGTTTTCGTACATAATCATAGGCGATAGTATCCGTGTTCAGACAACCCAATTTAGCTGACCTGAAACAGCAAAAGAATAGACGATTAAAATAAAAAACTATCTTTTTTAATCATAAAAAAAATCATGTTTTATGATATGTTTCTATGAATATATATGAATATATGATAATTTTCTTTTAAAATGTAATAGGGTAGATATATGGGTATCAAGTTTTTATTTCTTTTTTACGACAAATTAAAAAATATCAAATTTAGGGAAGGGGTTGTTGTGGTGTGGGGAGGTAAAACACTGATAATGTCACCTGTGCACATATTGGCACATTTTATTTTCATATTTGCATCTGAAAAAAAGAGTTCTAAAATAAACCAGATTCGACCACAAATACCCATTGCCAAAACGTTTGTAAACACATTTTAAGGGAAACTTCTAAAAAAAAAACACTACATTTTCCAGAAGTTCAAGGCCCAGACTGAAGATTGATTCAGGCTCTCTTGAGCCTTTTGTTAAAGCACCATATGGAAAGTAGTAGAAAAACTTTCACTCTTATAGATAAAGTATATGTGCTAATTATAGCAATTTATTCAGGTGTATACATTGACAGTCTGCAATGCTTGAGAGAGAAAGATAAATTCCTCATAGAATTTTTTTTTAAAGTATTTTTTTTTCATTGCAGGAATGTATACCCAAATTAAAATGCACACTTACTGGTAGGTTGACCAGCTTGTTTTTTTACAGAGAGGGTGCAATGACACTCTAATATTTTTTTTATAAAAAAGAAGTCCTCAAATACTCATAAATAAATGCATATGTTGAAATCCTATAAAAGTAACTTTTTTAACACCAGTGATGTCTTAATGCAGTATATGCTATGCCAGCTTTTGCTCTACTCATCTGCAGCAAGAAATCACAACCACTATAAACCATTTTGCAAATATTTTATAACCAAATTACATGGGACTATTTATTAAGTGTAAGAATATCTCTACCGAAATCAGTTACTACAACCAGTCTATGCAGGAAATCAGTAATTACGACTAGTCTGTGCAAGAAATCAGTTATTACGACCAGTCTGCGCAGGAAATCAGTTATTACGACCAGCCTATGCAGGAAATCAGTTACTACAACCAGCCTTTGCATGAAATCAGTTATTACGACCAGTCTGCGCAGGAAATCAGTTACTACAACCAGTATATGTAGGAAATCAGTTATTACGACTAGTCTGCGCAGGAAATCAGTTATTACGACCAGCCTATGCAGGAAATCAGTTGCTACAACCAGTCTGCGCAGGAAATCAGTTATTACGACCAGTCTATCAGGAAATCACTTATTAAGACCAGTCTATGCAGGAAATTGTTTATTACGACCAGTCTGCACAGGAAATCGGTTATTACGACCTGTCTGTGTTTGCCTTCGATCCAGCAGGACCCGGTTAGCTCAGTAACATGTTTGATTATCAATTCAGGGGTCATTATCCACGCGGGGGCACAAACTGTGATGATTAACATACGATATCGCATCTCATTGCCATTCATCTCTGATGCAAGTGAGAAAGTTAGCAGTAACTTGTTGAGATTGGTGTGCTAGAGTACTGGGTAACCTTTATTGATTAAAAAAGATTGGTTTGGTTAACTGATCATCTGTCAGCCCACTTTGTATTTAACGTTATTTGTTTGAGCAAATAACTCAACATGTAATAATATACTAGTAAGTGTTTAGCGGCAATAAATCACTTTTAAATTAACTACATGTATATAAATAATCTTTAAATATGTTTTAATGTCATTGCTCCGTTAGATCCAAATAAGTACAACTCTTGTATGGACAGTTTTAAATTCATTTAATTGAGTAAATGACAAGTAAAAGAAGAATCACATTTATCTAATATTTTTGTGTTTATGTTTATCTCTGTATCACAGAATGTTTGAGAAATGGGAACATTGACCATACAAATTAAGATAAATTAGAATGTTTTGTCTTAATTTCATATACATATAAAGGTAACTAAAATAAGTATTTACTGGTGTCGTATTGCTTTTAAATGAATTACGTATGTAATATTTAAAATCAAACAACTACACGTTTTAGTGGAAGAAGTAGTCGACTATTAAAGAGCCTTTTGTTATATTTTATCACATTCATTTTAAGTTTACTTAAGCAGAGCTCAAGGTGATCACTCTGTATCCGTCGTCTGTTCATGAACATTTAGTTGTGTGCACTCTAGCGCCGACATTTTTCATTGACTTTTCACCTAACATAAATAGCAGTTTATAACTATAATATTTCGGACAAGTTCTTGAACTGGCAAAATAGAGTTTTGGTCCTTTAATCATGGACAGTTGTGTTATTTGATCCTGTTGCAGTTATGTCCCTTGAGTTGTAAAAATTGTGTGTTTTTGAAGTTGTGTGCACAGTAGCGCTCGCAGTTTTCATTTGCTCTTAACTAAACTGATACAGATTTACCAGAATGGACACGTTATTAAAATATTCCAATCTGATTATTGATGTTGGAGACCTTAAATTGTCAAATATTGAGTTTTTGAAATATTTGATTTTGAATGCACTCTTCTGTCACTTAAAGTTTTCATTGGACTGGCCAAGTCAGATAAAGTTGTTGGAGTTATGGCCTTGAATAGTCACAAATTTAATGATGCGTGTACTCAACTAATTCTACGTTTTTATAATTATTAAATAATAAGTTTAGTTTAACTTATTTATTTTACTTCAATTGTGAAAGAAGTTCTTACAACTTAGACAAATTACACTCGAAATCTTCCTCGGTAGAACCAGTAAGTTAAGCATATGCAGAAAACATGAGTTCCAGGTGCTCTACCACTGGACCAAGCTCTGTGGCAGGCCTTCGACAGGTTCGAGCTTCCATGGGTAACTGTAAACGTGAGATATAAGTATGTTTACTATTAATTATTGGGCTTTTTATGTTTGATATGTACATAAAATATATGTACTTTATTCTGTTTAAAATTAGATTTACACAGTTTTAATAGTTTATTAATAAATCAAAGTCATTTTTTTTGTCATTTTGTACGTACCCAGAACAAAAATTTGCATTTTTCTCTGTGTTTTTCATTGTTGATTTGAATAAAATAAAGTTGAAAAGAAGAATTTTCAATAATTGCATGCCAGTACAGTAAAAAACACAAAAAAAAAATCAAATTATTTTCAGCGATAAAAGAGTATTCAAGAACTGTATTTAAAGGGAATCTATCAGGATTTTCAAATTTTTAAAATTGGCTATAAGCATTTTTTCCCTAATATATTATGCCTAAAAATTGCCTATACCCCATATTGCCAAACGGATATCTACTAAACATGTCAGAATAATATATTGAAAATGGATTTCCTAACTTGGGCTACGCGCCTATGTTAAACTATTTAAAATGGATTTCCCGATTTTATTTTCATTTCTATTTGATCCGTTATGCAGGTTTCATGTAGTAAACATTGTTTCATCTTAGAAAGAGTCCGAATGACGCTGCACAAGTCGTCAAGCAGTATGTAAGTGATGTCTATTTTTAGAATGGGAATTTCGTTTCATGTTTACACCTCCGGTTTAAATAGCAATTTTGTCACATTTTTGGTAAATTTGACAAACTAAGCCATTCGGATTTTATTTATAAATGATAGTGGGATGTAAAAATAATTTTATTTTTTAGACATTTCTGGCGTGTTTTCCTGATATACTCCCTTTAACTAAATTAAAGTGTAAAACTATAGACATATAAACACATGTTACTGGTGAAACTATGTAGTGTATCTCTTTAAGCGTGATTTAAGTGCTTTACTGACACCTTTGCAAACCTGTACAAACTGATAAATGAATGAGGGCCGAAATCGTTACTACTAGAGGTCGAAATGTCGAGGTGTCGGAATGTCAGACAGTCCTGCAGCAAAGGTCCACAACACACAAACATATATTCTACCCTTACTATTTTGGATAACGTTTTATTATTTTTTGCTTTTATTTCAAATACCAATGTATTGTATCATAATTGCCACTCCGGAACACGGAAATGCTCTACGGTTTATGTCGTTACCCCCCTTGGTATTCACAAAATATATATTCCTGTTTGTTACCTCCCTTGTTAATTATTACTCCATTTATTTAGAGGTAATTTAAAATGGTGAATGTAGGTGAGTTGATTAAAGGTTGATGTGAAGGACTTTGCTGTCCGTTTACGTGTCTTTATGAGGACAGTAAAAGTGTTAACTAGAATTTGTTATAATACAATATGCAGTTTTGACATCTTTCGTTTGCGTGCATGTCGGTTGAAAAGCCCGTTATTTGATGTTTGGACAGAACTCCAGGTCACACATCTACGACCGGAAGATTACAGTTAGATATTTTTTCAGGTATTTTTCTAGCCTACTTAAAATGATATTTACTTCCAGGGGCGTAGCTGGCTTCAGTTGGGTGTGCTGGCATGGGCAGTGTAAGAGGAGGGGGTCTGGGTGCATGCTCCCCCATACATTAATGATTCTTTTAGAATTGAAATGGTGGGTTCTAATGCATTTCATGACATATTTACAGCTATAACTCATGGGTCATAAATTTGTTTGATGATTGAGCAAAATGTATGTTCGCATGCAAAAATACACAGAAAGATATTTTACAGCATTATTAAACACAATAAGTAGTACAACTTCTGGCTTCAGTTTACCCCTTTTAAAAGCCTATATGATGGTGTCACCGGTTTTCGACAACTTAAGAATCGCCGTTAAATATTTCAATACAAACTTGATGTTGACGCTTAATGCTTGTACATAACAGTTAATTAACCATTAAATAGTAATTTTCTACACAAAAGATAACAAATATATGCTCACTGCTTTCACATTCCGTTATATCACGGTGCATTTACGTTAGATCACGGTGACCCCAATGATCTCCAACAAAATGGCGTCACCTGAATTCGAATTCGAGCACATGAATGAATGACGTAATGTGTCAACACTGAAATGACATGGGGATGCCGAAGAGCAAATAAATAAAAGTAGAAAATACAGCACTTACCTTACGAATGAATGAAGGATTATTTCCAAAGAAAAACATTGTTTATTAAAAAAAGTAAATATATTCAAAATATTTAATACACAAAATATAATACAACAATGTATTTAAACTTCATAAACATTTTTAAATGTGTTAACACTAACTGAAAAGAGATGTTTAGGCTATCTGCAATATTGTTAATATAAACTGTTACTTTTCACAACATGGGCACATAAATTCTATGTGCCTTCTTACAGTGCGAACTTTACAACAAAATCTGAGATTGGTCCAGTGATAGCATTTATCACATTGACACCATTTCACAATAACTACGTCAGTGCACTCTCTTAAAGTTGGTGGTGAATGTCTGTGGCAAACACAACATTTAGACGATTCATCATCTGTTGAACTGCTATCCTCGTCTTCGTTGGAATCCTCAACATAAAATGCGGATGGACCAGGTTGTGGAGAGTCAAATTGTTTGTTCTTTTTGGTGTCCAAATTTGATTTATTTTGCGTTTTTTTTTTGGTTTGGGTTTACATGTTTTTTTTTGTTTACATGAAGTTTGGAAGGGTTCTATTGTTTATAATACTGTTTCATTTGGCATATTACAGATTCTTCGGTTATAGCTCGACCAGACACGATAGGATGTAATGACTTTCTTTTCTTGCCTTTATTTTGTTTGGCATTAACAATATTAAGACAAGAAAATAATTCTTCCGCATTTGGACCATTCTCTTCGTTCCTGCAATGTATGCCAACACCATTGATTTGATCATCATCAATAGCGTGCAATGCTGAAGGCTGTGCAGATGGAGATGAATCTATATGTTCAGGTGTATGTTGACTGTTTGTGTTTGTATCTGCAGGAGCAGGGTGGTCCAGGTTTACATCTGCATGAGCAGGGTAGTCCATGGTTAAATCAGTAGGAGCAGGGTGGCCCAGGTTTACATCTTCAGGAGCAGGGTGGCCTGGCTCAACAGCAATGTCAAATATTGAATGCGTTGTTAATTTTGTCTGATCTATGGCTTGTGGGTTCCATGGATAAACACCAGCTTTACGGAAAACTGAACGAAGATTCTCTGGAGATAATGCATGAGTATAAGCTTTACTGGGTATTTCACAAATGTTGTGGCGATTGATGATTTGTCCAGGGTGTTTTCTCAAGTATGCCATGGATTCTGTACTGTATATCTTTTCCAAAGGTCCAAAGCATCCAACATCCATAGGTTGGAGGATGTGAGAACAATGGGGCAGGAAGACGAACAAATGTATACCTATTTGTTAAGCCCATTCAATTACAGACAATGTTAGATGACTGGCATGACCATCGAATAACAAAAGCACTGGATTATCTGGAGTAGATCGTACATATTTTTGAAAATGTTCTTTAAGGTAAGTTTCAAAAACTGCAGAAGTGGACCATCCTTTGTCTGTCACGGTGCCAGCTGTTCCAGGTAAGCCTCCATTGAGCAACTCATCTCTCATTCTCTTTCCTGCAAAAACATAATATGGTGGGATTTGCTGACCTAATGCATTGCCACACCCAATAATAGTTGTGTTGGCAGCTCTTGGTGATGTTATTGCTTGTGCAGGAATGCCACGTGCTGAAACAACATTTGGAGGTCGGTGTTCCGTTGAGATGCCCTTTTCGTCCAAATTGTAGATGGCTCAGGTTTGTTAAGCAAATCATACCTAGTCATGGTGGATTTCAGTTCATTGAAATACGTATTGACAATTCCAGGTGACGCACTCTGTACCCTGATAGAAGCAAGACCCCTAGGTTTAACAACGTGCAACTCGGGCCATCGACTAAGAAAGCCATAAAACCATTACATACTAAAATGTTGTGATTTATCTCTTTTCCCCATATGAACTGCAAGATCTGATGCAATTTCTAACACTTGGGCTCTGGTAAAACCAAATCCAAGCTCGGCCATGTAGGTGATATGTTTCACTAGTCTTGCTTCTTCTTCTTGTGTTAACAGAGGATCAGGACCAGATTTTACTGTTTCTTCTGAAATCCTACCATCCACTCTGTCTCTTAGTGTTGTCACAGGCACATTATGATCTATTGCGGCCTTTCTTACAGACATATTTTGCTCTCTAATTGACTGTAGAGCACTTGTCATAGCTGTTGGTGACCATATTCTGTACTTCTTTGTCTGTGACAGTTTCTTTGGAAATAACTGGGAACGATAAAAAAAACAAAATATAAACATTTTTTAATTAGACAATATTCTTACTAGTTTACATTTTATTTGTTCACCTCAGTTTATTCCACAACTGCCATTTTAAACTATTAACCACGTTCCATTATATTATAACGTAAAATCCTATGATAATTTCAATGTCAGTTTTCAAAAAAATCTATAAGAAGGGTGCTCCTCTAGAGCCTCAATATCTTTTGAGATGCGCTCTCACTTCCGGCTGCCACTACTTGACATTGACCTTGCATATATTTACTATCAGCAGACGACGTTGGAATTAATGTTTCTTAAAGAAAAATAAGTTTTAAACTGTTTTTTTGACAACCGGAAAATGGGAATAGTGCTTGTATAACAAAATGACGATGTTACCTGTATGGGAAGCATTGTTTGTGAGTATTTTTTCACGATCAATAACACTGTGGCTTCTGGTTGTAAATATTTACATTTCTGCAGGAAGTTCAAATACGCGTGCGCGATATTCGTAATTCTGGGAAGTGATCGATTTCAGGTGACGCTCGAAAACAGGTAACGGCGCATACCCAAAATAACTTTTTATGGCGTTTTTATTTTTTTCTATTTTTGGGAGAATTTAGGTGTAGGCCTGGGCCTATAATCTTACTGGGATAATGTTGAAGACTTGATCACACCCAAAGAAGAAAACACTTCAGAAGAAATTTTTTTACATATATCAGTTTGGACTTTTATCAAACACAAAAACACAGACACTACAGTCCTCAAGTGTCAGAAGAGAAACGGAGTGTTGATAACTGATCCTGTCTCTAAAGCAGACTTACTTAACAATCAGTTTCACTCAGTATTCTTACAGCAAATCCCCATGAGGTTAAGTTCTTTCTGCAAATATGTCTCGGGCATTTTTTCCAGAAATGACAATGACATGCCCGAGATACAAGTAACTGAAAATGGGGTTCAAAAATTGCTGCAAAACCTTTCAGTGTCCAAGGCACCAGGCCCAGATAATATTAGCCCAACAGTGTTATGGGTCTGTCAGTGGAACTTGCACCAATACTTACTTTTCTTTTTCCCTGATGTATGGAAACAGGCCAATGTAACCATGATCTACAAAAAAGGGGACAAGACTACTCCCTCTAATTATCATCCTGTTTCTCTAACTTGTATCTGTTGTAAGCTCTTGGAGCACATTGTGTGTAGCAACCTCATGCAGCATCTCAGTCGTCACAACATTCTATATCCTCTCCCGCATGGTTTTCGTTAAAAATGTAGCTGTGAAAGCCAACTTATTGAATTTGTACACAACATAGCCTTTAATATGCAAAAAGGCCGACAAAATGATGTAGTGGTAATGGATTTTGCCAAGGCATTCGATAAGGTGGCACACAATAGGCTTCTCTACAAACTCTCATCTTATGGAGTGAATGGTTCAGCCTTGGGATGGATCGGTTCTTTTCTTGGCGGGCTTTCCCAGCGAGTGGTAGTCAGGTTCTCAAGGAGAAAGCTTCTTCATCTGTCCCTGTACTTTCAGGTGTCCTTCAGGGTTGGGTCCTGGGACCAGCTTTATTTCTGGTTTATATAAACAACCTCCCAAAGTATGTCACCCACAGTACCGACCATCTTTTCGCAGATGACACGCTGTTGTTTCTATCCATACACGGTCCGAACCAGTGCGACAGGCTACAAGATGATCTTCAAAATCTTGAAAGATGGGAAGCCGACTGGCAGATCTATGTGACATTTCACCCTGACAAGTGCGAGGTGATTCATACACTAAAAGAACCCCTGTGCTACACAGCTATTCTTGTTATGGTCATATACTCTCATATGTCCCACTGATGAAGTATCTTGGTGTTAGCATTAGCCATGACTTTCAGTCAATCAATCAATCAAAACCCTATAGAACATACTTTTCTGGTAATATTAAGACTATTTAAAGGCCCTGCTAATATAGAAGGATAGGAAACTTGCATCTCTCTACTAAATGTTGATAACACAGCATGCAAAGAATTAATATTTTAGCAATTTACTCATTCACATTTCGCAGGAAACTGATTTCTTTCATATAAAATATACAATGTATGTAACCTTAGATGTTATATAATGTTTTAAACATGCAAAATAATCTTGAACTCAAAATATTGCAGTTTGAAGTAAAATTTCAAATACTTTCCTTGATTTTTTAGTTGTAGTTTACACATTTTTCAAGTCCTTTAACAATTTCAAACAAAATCTGCTGGGCATTGTCTCATTTTGTAGAGAATTACATTGTGAAAAGAAGGAATTTTGATTTGTATTTCTGAGATGAATAATATTTGGAAACAAGGTTTTGGGTGAATATGCGAGTATTCATAACAAATCAATCAGTTGCTCTTCCTTCTCTGAATAAGTCCATGGCTAAAAGTACCTGATTTTTAGTTAAAATATACTACACTTACCCAAAATGAAAACTTTACATTGACTTCAAAAGTATCTCTTTTGCTGGAAGATGTTCATATTTAAAGTTAAAAAAAGTTTTCATTGAAGCTTTATTAATGTTTCTGTGTAATTTACTGGGAAAAATCAGACATCACATGTTTTTTTCTAAACAATTAATTGAAGAAGAGTTAAAATAAAAATTCCAGAACAATGAAAATGATCACATGGTTGAATATTTAGTGTCATTTTTATGCCATCTAGGGCTAACAGACGATCAGTTAACCTAACCACTGTTTCCTGGGATTAACCAGAACTCAAGCACACCCAATCTCTGCAAGTAACTGATAACTTTCCTACTTGAATCAATGGTGAGAGACGAATGATAATGAGACAAATGTCATATATCAATCATCACGGAGACTGTTGCCGGGCATAGGATTCGAACTCACGACCCCTGGATTGATAGTCAGACGCGTAACCGACTGAGCTAATCGGGCCCGGCTATGATCACATGGATTTGTTTAAAATGTCAGTAACCAGTGTGCAGGACACCGCTTTTATGAATGCAATCCTGAATACAGTCATCTCTATTGACTTACATAGCATTGAATGAGCGTGTTTGGAGTATGTTCCATTCCAACAGAAGTGCATTTCGTACAGTCATGATGTTGTTGCATGTACACGACTGGCGGGTCTGACTCAATCTCTGACATATCCAGTTGTATTATACTGGTTTGCAAAATTATGAATAGCCTATCTGGAACAGCCAAAATAACCAGCAAGGGTATTTACCAATGACCATGCCCAGATCACACCAAAAGCCTGATTAATCTCAGTTCAGAAAATGAGTCATTGCTAAATAAAAGTGTCTTTTTAAAACAAATCAAAGTTTTTTTTTATTGATGCTAAACAACAAATGATTACTTGTCCCTGTAAAACCTGTATTTGTTGTGTGGTGTTTAGCATCGCTTTCAACAATTTTTCAGTCATATCGCGACGGTGTCTACTTGAGACAGTATTCTAAGTGCTGTCACACTGGAGTATCATGCCGCAGACACATGGTATGATACCCCACCCAGTCACATTATACTGACACTGGGCCGACCAGACCTAGAACACTCCTCTAATAGCTGAGCGTCAAGCGAGAAGTTTCTAGTACCATTTTTAAAGTTTTTGGTATGACCCGGCCGGGGATTGAACCCACGACCTTCCGCATGCTAGGCGGACGCTCTACCACTAGACCACATGTAAAACCTGTAAGTGGAAAACCAGATTTGCTCACATGTAAAGTAAGGAAAAAAAAATTTGTGCTCAGATGCATTAATACATAAGAAATTTTGAAAAAATTTGCATAAGGCTAAATTTAAATCAATTGCTAGATTATCATCCAATTTTTTCTTAAAAAGGGGGAATGGGGAGGATTTTGTTTTTTATTTTTAATTTCTTTTATGTTTTTTGGTATTTTTTTTAATGAAAATAAAAAGGGTCGGGGCATCATGAAAATTAGGGGGTGGGTGGGGATAACTAGTAAATAATTTATTATGGCCTCATGATTATCTGCAATTAAATCCTAATAGCCATGTATAACAAGAAATATTCAAACATATAAAACTGTAAAGTTTTCGTTTTGGTTCAGTGTAGTTTATTCTAGCTTTATTGAGCATTTTAAAAGCTTTAATATGAACTGCATGAACTGTCGGTTTCCAGGGTAGAACCAGAACTGAATAAACATAAATTATGTTTTTAAAGGCATTGGGTATAACTGTGGATCAAACACTGCATGCCACATCTGACTTGAGCTGATAACATTCTCCAATACCACTTTGCTTTAAAAATGATATATAACTACTCAGTCTACTTTGTATGTTAGAATTGGACAGGTAAAATGAGAGTGCTGTCACATGCAAGCTAAAATATAGAAGCAAAATTCAGCGACAGGTACCTCGGACATTAATAATATAATAGGCCAATTGTTCAAGAAAGAAAGCACCATTGACTATAATCATGGCTAGGTTCTGGATGTTCATGCAGTTACAGCACTGCAATTTATCCCCACTGCATCCCTGCCTAAAGGAAGCCAGGGTGATGAGTTAGAGCACTGCAATTTATCCCCACTGTGTCCCTGCCTAAAGGAAGCTAGGGTGATGAGTTAGAGCACTGCAATTTATCCCCACTGTGTCCCTGCCTAAAGGAAGCCAGGGTGATGAATAACAAACCAGGACATGAATGAATGCATGATGGTGACATAATGTTACTGACATGATGTGTGAATGTCATTTTACCTGATACGGTTATAAAATTGAATATATATCAGTCCAATTACGTCTCTGACACCTACATTAGTGACATTGTCAATAGTCATTTTCAACCTAACAATCATTTATATTATTACATATTTACTTAAAGAAGCCCCATCTATATCACCAATATTTTTTTCAATCTTAGCTTCAAAACTGCACATTTATATCATCAAACAACAGTCATATATTATGAATATTCTGTACAACAACTTTTATTTTATTTTGTTTATGTAGTGTACATTTTTTTTTTTTTTTTGAGCCAGTACTAAATCATGGCCTACAATAAAGTCACTCATTGGCCAGTATCAGTTTATGCTAAAACATTGACAAATAAAATGGAAAATGTTGACCAGTGTATTAACAAATTTCTCATAAATAAAATAACATACAAGGATGGAGTCCTTTGAATGGGAACTTCCTCTTTGTAATTCAATACACGTTCCATCATTTACTGAACAGAAAGTTATGGGTGATGCATCTTTAAATAGCTTGATACCGGTATTATATATTGTATCTATAATGTTTGTGGGTGGGAGGCCTTAATCACTTATAAATAAGAGAATACTTAACTGTGTTGAAGAATGTTATTTTAACAGTTAGGGGGATGGGTGTGTGTTTGAGAGATGAGAAACTGGGTAGAGGGAGGGGGAAGAGAAAGGGGTTAGGGACAGAAAAAAATGCTTTAAATAGTCTGCTGTAAATACATGTGTAACTGGCCATGTAAACCTAAGTAAAGTTACTTGGTTCTAAGTAAGTACCAATACTGAATGCTTACAGGACTCCAAAATTAAGGAAAATTCAACGGTTACTCACCATGTACAAAGATCACTCATTACGTACAAAGGTTATTCCCTATGTACAAAGGTCACTCATTAAGTACAAAGGTCACTCCCCATGTACAAAGGTCACTTCCCACAAACAAAGGTCACTCCCCATGTACAAAGGTCACTCCTCATCATGTACAAAGGTCACTCCCCATGAACAAAGGTCACTTCCCACAATCAAAGGTCACTCCCCATGTACAAAGGTCACTTCCCACAAACAAAGGTCACTCCTCATGTACAAAGGTCACTCCCCATGAACAAAGGTCACTTCCCACAATCAAAGGTCACTCCTCATATACAAAGGTCGATTCCCACAATCAAAGGTCACTCCTCATGTACAAAGGTCACCCCCATGTACAAAGGTCACTTCCCACAAACAAAGGTCACTCTTCAAGCAGCTGTTAAGCAGAACGGACATCTCATGGGCAAGCTCAAGCCTTGTAAGTGGGTCACGGTTCCTTCACTTTTACATGGAGGGGTTTTTGAAATCGTTTTTATGTTTTTAACGTGGCGTTAGAAAGGGTTGTTTTATAATCAGCATACCTACTAGAATCATCTTTCGACAGGAATCATCTTATCGTCAAGACTTCTATCATCACTTCGACATGGAATGTACTGGTCTCACGTATGAAACCAGTGGCGAGATGATTGGATTTCAATCCGGTATATAAATCAACAATTATTCTGAGCTTGTCAGTTGGTCCATCTACGGGGATCTAGTCATCACCAGCCTACAAGACAACAACTACGACTACAACATAACCAGCTATCTCCAAGAAACAACTTAGACAAACAACTCAATCAACAGAAACACTTATACATACTAAGGTCACTCCTCATGTACAAAGGTCACTCCCCCCAAATAAAATATTAATAGAGAATGGAAATATAGATCATCAATACAAAAATATGCTGAATGAATCTCTATCCAAGATAACTCGAGAACTTCCAACTTTTAACAAACACAACATAATAAGTTTCACCTTATAAGGGACACACAGCAAATTTGATAAATCTTTACCTAACTGACTGTTTCTAAATAATTGTCGGAAGTTATCTTCATGGTGCAATTATTTCATGCATTTGTGGAGGCAGACCCTTGATTTTATTTCTGTATTGAAATGGGGCATAAATCTGGCAGAATGTTGTCCTATCCTATCTAGCACATTTTTGGTCATTTATCAGGATGGAAGTACATTGTATTTATCAGGATTGAAGTAAGGATTTATCAGGATGGAAGTATTTATTGTTAGTTTATATTCATTTATTTTTGCTTTATTGTGATGAAAGTTCAGAGCTTATATGGATTACTCTCGAGTCTGATTCATGGGTAGAACCAACTACTGAGTGTTGATTATGAGAGACATCAGGTCGAGTTAAGGATCAAACCTGCAGTCTCTGGTGTGAGGGACCAACACTATCCATTACACTACCGCCTTGCTTAACTCTTTATTATTGGCACCTGATGTACAATATATATTGCATAACCTATATATGAGAAGAAATATTAAGAATGTGGTAAATTAAATAATGATGGTGATAAATTAAATTAAAACACAGTCAAACCTATCTTAAGCAGTGAACTATCAGAGATTGAGTTTGGATCCCAGGTTTTACATAATGTACTATTGACAGTTGGGTGAACTTTCAGAGATTGAGTTTGGATCCCAGGTTTTACATAATGTACTATTGACAGTTGGGTGAACTATCAGAGATTGAGTTTGGATCCCAGGTTTTACATAATGTAGTATTGACAGTTGGGTGAACTATCAAAGATTGAGTTTGGATCCCAGGTTTTACATAATGTACTATTGACAGTTGGGTGAACTATCAGAGATTGAGTTTGGATCCTAGGTTTTACATAATGTACTACTGACAGTTGGGTGAACTATCAGAGATTGAGTTTGGACCCCAGGTTTTACATAATGTACTATTGACAGTTGGGTGAACTATCAGAGATTGAGTTTGGATCCTAGGTTTTACATAATGTACTACTGACAGTTGGGTGAACTATCAGAGATTGAGTTTGGATCCTAGGTTTTTTTATTGACAGTTGGGTGAACTATCAGAGATTGAGTTTGGATCCCAGGTTTTACATAATGTACTATTGACAGTTGGGTGAACTATCAGAGATTGAGTTTGGATCCTAGGTTTTACAAAATGTACTACTGACAGTTGGGTGAACTATCAGCGATTGAGTTTGGATCCTAGGTTTTACTATTGACAGTTGGGTGAACTATCAGAGATTGAGTTCGGATCCCAGGTTTTACATAATGTACTATTGACAGTTGGGTGAACTATCAGAGATTGAGTTTGGATCCCAGGTTTTACATAATGTACTATTGACAGTTGGGTGAACTATCAGAGATTGAGTTTGGATCCCAGGTTTTACATAATGTACTACTGACAGTTGGGTGAACTATCAGAGATTGAGTTCGGATCCCAGGTTTTACATAATGTACTATTGACAGTTGGGTGAACTATCAGAGATTGAGTTTGGATCCCAGGTTTTACATAATGTACTATTGACAGTTGGGTGAACTATCAGAGATTGAGTTTGGATCCCAGGTTTTACATAATGTACTACTGACAGTTGGGTGAACTATCAGAGATTGAGTTTGGATCCTAGGTGTTACTAATGACAGTTGGGTGAACTATCAGAGATTGAGTTTGGATCCCTGGTTTTACATAATTTACTATTGACAGTTGGGTGAACTAATAGAGATTGAGTTTGGATCCTAGGTTTAACAAAATGTACTATTGACAATTGGGTGAACTATCAGAGATTGAGTTTGGATCCTAGGTTTTACAAAATGTACTATTGACAGTTGGGTGAACTATAAGAGATTGAGTTTGGATCCTAGGTTTTACATAATGTACTATTGACAGTTGGATGACCTATCGGAGATTGAGTTTGGATCCTAGGTTTTACTATTGACAGTTTGGTGAACAATCAGAGATTGAGTTTGGATCCTAGATTTTACATAATGTACTATTGACAGTTGGGTGAACTATCAGAGATTGAGTTTGGATCCTAGGTTTTACATAATGTACTACTGACGTTGGGTGAACTATCAGAGATTGAGTTTGGATCCTAGGTTTTACATAATGTACTATTGACAGTCGGGTGACCTATTAGAGATGGAGTTTGGATCCTAGGTTTTACTATTGAAAGTTTGGTGAACAATCAGAGATTGAGTTTGGATCCTAGGTTTTACATAATGTACTATTGACAGTTGGGTGAACTATCAGAGATTGAGTTTGGATCCTAGGTTTTACATAATGTACTATTGACAGTTGGGTGACCTATAAGAGATTGTGGTTGGATCCTAGGTTTTACATAATGTACCATTGACAGTTTGGTAAACTATCAGAGATTGAGTTTGGATCCTATGTTTTACTATTGACAGTTGGGTGTATTATCAGAGATTTAGTTTGGATCCTAGATTTTACTGTTGATAGTTGGGTGAACTATCAGAGATTGAGTTTGGATTCTAGGTTTTACTGTTGACAGTTGGATGAACTATCTGAGATTGAGTTTGGATCCTGGATAATACTGTTGACAGTTGGATGAACTATCAGAAATTGAGTTTGGATCCTAGGTTTTACTGTTGACAGTTGGGTTAACTGTCAGAGATTGAGTTTGGATCCTAGGTTTTACTATTGACAGTTGGGCGAACTGTCAAAGATTGAGTTTGGATCCTAGATTTTACTGTTGTTAGTTGGGTGAACTATCAGATATTGAGTTTGGATTCTAGGTTTTACTGTTGACAGTTGGATGAACTATCAGAGATTGAGTTTCGATCCTAGATAATACTGTTGACAGTTGGGTGAACTATCAGAAATAGAGTTTGGATCCAAGGTTTTACTGTTGACAGTTGGGTTAACTGTCAGAGATTGAGTTTGGATCCTAGGTTTTACTGTTGACAGTTCGGCGAACTGTTAGAGAATGAGTTTGGATCCAAGGTTTTACTGTTGACAGTTGGGTTAACTGTCAGAGATTTAGTTTGGATCCTAGGTTTTACTGTTGACAGTTGGGCGAACTGTCAGAGATTTAGTTTGGATTCAAGGTTTTACTGTTGACAGTTGGGTAAACTGTCAGAGATTGGGTTTGGATCCTAGGCTTTACTGTTGACAGTTGGGCGAACTGTTAGAGAATGAGTTTCGGTCCTAAGTTTTACTGTTGACAGTTTGATGAACTGTCAGAGATTGAGTTTCGATCCTAGGTTTTACTATTGATAGTTGGGTGAACTATCAGAGATTTACATGTAGTTTGAATCATAGGTTTTACTATTGACAGTTTGGTGAACAATCAGAGATTGAGTTTGGATCCAAGGTTTTACATAATGTACTATTGATTGTTGGGTGACCTATCAGAGATTGAGTTTGGATCCTAGGTTTTACTATTGACAGTTTGGTGAACAATCAGAGATTGAGTTTGGATCCAAGGTTTAACATAATGTACTATTGACAGTTGGGTGAACTATCAGAGATTGAGTTTGGATCCTAGGTTTTACATAATGTACTATTGACAGCTGGGTGACCTATCAGAGATTGAGCTTGGATCCTAGGTTTTACATAATGTACTATTGTCAGTTTGATGAACTATCAGAGATTGAGTTTGGATCCTAGGTTTTACTATTTGCAATTGGGTGAATTATCAGAGATAGAGTTTGGATTCTAGATTTTACTGTTGATAGTTGGGTGAACTATCAGAGATTGCATTTGGATTCTAGGTTTTACTGTTGACAGTTGGATGAACTATCCGAGATTGAGTTTCGATCCTAGATAATACTGTTGACAGTTGGGTGAACTATCAGAAATAGAGTTTGGATCCAAGGTTTTACTGTTGACAGTTGGGTAAACTGTCAGAGATTGAGTTTGGATCCAAGGTTTTACTGTTGACAGTTGGGTAAACTGTCAGAGATTTAGTTTGGATCCAAGGTTTACTGTTGACAGTTGGGTAAACTGTCAGAGATTGAGTTTGGATCCTAGGTTTTACCGTTGACAGTTGGGCAAACTGTTAGAGAATGAGTTTCGGTCCTAGGTATTACTGTTGACAGTTGGGCAAACTGTCAGAGATTGAGTTTGGATCCTAGGTTATACTGTTGACAGTTGGGTTAACTGTCAGAGATTGAGTTTGGATCCAAGGTTTTACTGTTGACAGTTGGGTAAACTGTCAGAGATTGTGTTTGGATCCTAGGTTTTAATGTTGACAGTTGGGCGAACTGTTAGAGAATGAGTTTGGATCCAAGGTTTTACTGTTGACAGTTGGGTAAACTGTCAGAGATTGAGTTTGGATCCAAGGTTTTACTGTTGACAGTTGGGTAAACTGTCAGAGTTTGAGTTTTGATCCTAGGTTTAACTGTTGACAGTTGGATGAACTATCTGAGATTGAGTTTTGATCCTAATTTTTCCTGTTGGCAGTTTGGTGAACTATCAGAGATTGAGTTTGAGTCCTAGGTTTTACTATTGATAGTTGGATGAACTATCAGAGATTGAGTGTGGTCCTAGGTTTTACTGTTGATAGTTGGGTTAACTATCAAAGATTGAGTTTGGATCCTAGGTTTTACTATTGACAGTTGGGTGAACTATCAGAGATTGAGTTTGGATCCTATGTTTTACTATGGATCCTAGGCTATACTATTGACGGTTGGGTGAACTTTCAGAGATTGAGTTTGGATCCTTGGTTTTACTGTTGATGCATTCACAATAATTACAATCTATAAATAGTGGATGTATCATTACACTCCTGGTCCATGATAGACATATATGAATGAAACCAACCATACTTCTGCACTACCATAAAGAGGTTTCACTGAAGACACATTGAATAACTCTGTTTTTATTTAACAGAGAAAAATGCCCATTTTAAGTCTATTATTTGATCATTTGCGAAGAAAGTTTATATGTACTGCTTTCAAGTCCGCTTCCTGGGATGAACAAGTATTGAGTGCTGAGCATCGGGTCAAGCTGGGAATCAAACCTGGCTGAATGGCCACCACTACCTACTACACTACTTTTAGCAAACTTATATACTATATCTCAGCAATGCTAGCAATTAATGATAAATCAATGCAATTCATAATGTATGTGTTCACTACATGTAAAAAATCTTTGTTTTGATGCTGGGCACAATGATGGCCCTTTTTATACTTTGTCAGTAACTAGTAACAGTAACAAGCCATTTCAGTGCTCCAGATAAGCTTGTCTTCAAATGAGGATTATACCCCGTAAATTAGTATGCAATGTTTATTTTCAAAACGTTAAGGGTAAAAATGAACATTCTTATGAAATTGCCATTTATAACAAACTAATTAACACTGAAATTGAGAATAACTAATGCTTATTTTACCCCTAAATAGTGCTTATCTGGAGCACTGTCATTTTATACATTAAATGTTTAATAGCTGTTCCCTTCCATAAAGGGGACTCAATAGGAGAAGTAGGATAGCTCTTGTTTTCATTTTAAACAGAATTATGGCAACTTTTGTGGTTAAAAAATGTGTAGTTAACTTTTTTAGCAACCACATATTACATTTACTGCTATTCATACATCAATGAAAAGATAGATATGAGAGGCATTCACAAAGTATTATTATATTGGTAATAAAGTAAAAACAACAATTAATGTCTTGAAAATATTTGTTTTATACATTCAAAGTACATGTAAACTCAATCTATTTAACAATCTTACTTTCGAAATATATATTCATAGTCTGTTGTATAAGCATTAGACACTGAACTACCAAGAAAGGTCAATGACCTTGACCTATTTGATGGACTTGGTTAATACCTGCATTATCAGGTTAAAAGTGTTGTGTTTATGAGCCCAAAACTGTTATTGGGTATTTATATGAATTGTACATGTCAGTGTATCTAGATTGATAAATAGATCACAGATTGGAAACATTGTTTGAATATGCCAGACTCATTGTCCCATATCTACTTGGCTACCTGCCCGAGCCAAACCAATACCCCCCACCCTACCCTACCCCGCTGCCCATTTTAATCTCGTCTTTTTGAAAAAAACAAGAGCTATTGCCTTGAGCCGGGCATCATCGTCTGCCGGTTAAAGTTTTATGTTTAGCTCAGCTTTTTCTCTGTTTTTGAACAAACTACTTTTGTTTTTGTGACTAAACTTCATAAACACATTCATATTATGTTATAGAAACAATGTATATAGCTTACTTACCTAATCCTTCATACTTTGGGCTTTAAAACCTTAGGTTAAAGTTTTTGGTTTAGCTTGTGTTTGAATGATTTTTATTTTTAAATCAATTTTATTTTTCAGTAATACTATTAATTCTGTAAACTGATCACCATCAACTAAAAAAAGTTTACATCACTGACATTGACCCATTTAATAGACTTGGTCAATACTGTCATTATCCGGTTAAAAGTTTTATGTGCCCAAAACTGTTATTGGGTATTTAAATGAACTGATGTAAATGTATCCAGATTGATAAATAGGTCACAGATTGGAAAAAACTTTGTGTCATTGTTTGAATTTGCCAGGTCCATTGTCGCATATCTACTTGGCTATCTGCCCGAGCCAAACCAATTAAGACCCCCACCCTGCTGCCATTTTTTTTTTTTTTTTTTTTTTTAAATTTATTTTGTATTAAACCAAATACTCTGCCCACTTTGAACTCTGTTACTGACCCCAAGACCCTCACCTCCAACCCTCCCCCATCTCCAATCCCTGCCCATTTTTTTTATTATTTTTATTTAAATTTTGTTTTGTATTAAATAAAATACTCTGCCCCTTTTCAACATTTGTTACAGATCCCGAGACCCTCCCACCCCACATCCCCGCCCAATTTTTTTTTTTTGTATTAAATCAAATACTCTGCCCCATTTCAGCTGTGTGTTAGTGTCGACAAGCTGTAAAACACCATTCATTCATTCATTCAGCTGACCTATTTAATAGAAATGGGTAAAAAGACGAGCACCTGCACCCGCTTACTGTGCACTTGTTTTTTTTTATAAATTTTATTTTTATTAAATCAATCACTCTGTTCCAATTTGGTTTTGTTACCGACCCCAAGACTCTCACCCCTACCTCACCACACACACATTTTTATTTTAAAATTTTGGTTTAGTATCTAATCAAATACTCTGTCCCATTTCAACTTTGTTACCGACATCCCCGCCCCTCCCCCCAACTAAGAACCCCTCACCTGACCCATTTTTTTTACAATTTTGTTTTGTTTTGTTTTAAATTTACTACTATTATGTCCCTTTGTTACCAACTGTCCCTTTTCAACTTTGTTACCAATCCCAAGACACCCCATTCCCACTATTTTTTTTTATTGTATTAAAACTGCACAGCCCTGTTTCTTAAACTTTGATGGTTTTATCCATATAGATACAGTCAAACTTGTCTTAAGCAGCCAGTCAAGGGAAGGAGCAAAAGTGGCACTTTCAGACAGGTTGTTGATTAATAGAGGTTAATTTACTCTGAACAGATAGAAATAGAAAGTATGGTTGCTTAAGACAGGTGGCTGCTTAATAGAGATGAACGCTTACACAGGTTTGACTGTATATCTGTTGTTTTTTTATGGTACATTATAATATACTGTTCTGTGACAAGGTTAGAATAGTTGAGTTATTGATTATTTAAATCAATCACCATCATGTTTAAAAAGTTTACTTCTCTGACTTTGACTACTTAATATATTTGAAAAAAAGACGAGTGTCTGCACCCCCTGCGGTGCTCTTGTTTAATTATCCTTTTAATTTTCATTATTTAGCACTATAATATTTCTTTTGAGGATCGTGTGTGTTTCTAATATAAAGCTTGTTCAATTTTACAGATGTGTTGCCAGTATGTTCGACAAACTCATCAATGCTTGCCATCAAGTTATTATTAGCCTCGAACAGTCTTCAGTGTTAACCATGGAACATAATAATCATACATTTTGCAATACAGTTGCAATACCCAGAACCAACAAGTCTGTTTCAACAAATGATGAAATGGACATAAAAATCAATTTAGCATTTCAAGATTGCCTGAGATCAAACTGCAAAATGTCGGATGAAATATCAACTCATGCTTTTGATCTCGCACAGCATATGAACAAGCACACAGAAGATACACCATTGACATGTGATCACTGTGAAGAAACATTTTGTAACATGGGAAGCCTTACACAGCATGTAATCAGTCATATGGGAATGGCTGGAATTAAATGCCTTGGTTTGTGACAAAATGTTTACACACTCATCAAATCTAAACGCACATATAAAGCAGGTGCATACTGAAAAACACCTTGATGCATATGTTGAGAAATCTTTGTCACAAAATCATCACGATTTTGAAATGCCTCCGCATGTAAATATTGGGAAAGAAAAAAATAAAATTCACAAGTGTGATATCTGTTTTAAGACATTTTCACGATTATATGATCTGGCAAATCACAGAAAGATTCACACTGGAGAAAAGCCATTCCAGTGTTCGCACTGTGGTAAGCACTTTGCACAAAAACAGTCCATTATTTCACATTTGCGTATTCACAAAGGTCAAAAATGGAACAAGGTTGCGAAGACGTTCAAGTGCCAGGTCTGTTCTAGAGTAATGGCCCGATCATGGGATTTAATGAAACATAGACAGATTCATATAAGGAAAAAATCATTGAAGTGCCCACAGTGTAACAAATCATTTATCGAAAAGGCGGCTTTAAAATCACACATGGATGTTCATAATAGTGACCTCCTTGTTAGTGGTAATACATGCACATCCATTTCAAATGAAAGTATTCAAAATCAGAGGCACACAGAGGAAAGAAAGTTAAGTAGTTCAGATTGCAGCAATTCCATTACATGTACAAATAAAATAATTTTAAATGAAGAATTTAAACGTGTGATTGACAAACACATGAAACCAAGTGAAGTGAAAGAAGTTACCCAACCATCTTCAGACTGCAACATATTCTGCCAACTGTTATCAGCCAACAATGTGATGGCGCAACCTTCACTTACACATAATTTATACTTCAGTCCACCAAAATGTAGCCAAGTGAAAGCAGTAGAAATGAAATCTAAGTACCTATGGATGTGGTGTTTGCTTTAAGACATTTACAAAACTTTCATATCGTAAAATGCATATGAAGAATCACACTGAAGAAAAGCCATTTGTGTGTTCACATTGTTACCAGGTGTTTAAACAAGAAAAGGATCTGACTTCACATACTGCACATTGACACGGGTGAGAAAACATTCAATTGTGATAAATGTTCTTCAGTGTTTACAAGTTCTGCAAGTTGGTTGAGACATATGAGCATCGATGCTGTAGAAAGGCCATTTAAATGTCCAGTATGTAAAAATTCATTTATATTCAGTTCATCTCTAAATAATCATATGGATGCTCATTATGGTGAGAAAAAATTTAGTTGTGAATTATGTACAAAGAGATTTTCCAATGTGTCTAACCGGAACAGACACATACGTCTCCTACACAATAAAAATTACAGTTCAAAGACAATTATACACCTCAAACGTAAAACACCATTGCCACAGGGATCCGATACTACAATTTTAATGGCAAGACATACTGGAAATAAGGCATTTAATTGCCACATTTGCAGAAAGACATTTTTATGTAATTCATCGCTAAAGAGTCATATGACTGTTCACTCTGATGAGCAGAAATTCCGGTGCTTTTTTTGTGAAAAGATGTTTTTCTCAGGTCTCTAACCGTACCAGACATACGTTTCTAAAACACAGTGCACGCAAAAGTTTGAAGACGACTGTACATTTCAAGCACCACTGTTTATTGCAACAAAATAACTGTGAAATGCAACTTGTTCATAAGAAGAATGGAAGTTCAAATTCAATTACACAAACCAAATGGCATCCTCAGTTGGTACACACAAACACAAACTTGCAAACACCTGTATTGAATCAAACAATAACACCAGCCTGATAATACAGAAATAAAGACACAAAACAATATTTCATGTAGGTGTAAGCACTATGGTGACCAAACTTTATCTAGTGATATATGTTCCACCGTTCTATCAAAACCTTCAAGGCTTGTTAGGCACATGCACACCCATTCTGCAGAAAGACCCTTTATTTGTTCTATATGCTACAAGACTTTTAAAGCCAAATCAAAACTTAATGCACACATGGTTGTTCACACAGGGGAGCGTAACTTTAGCTGTGCTTTTTGTGAAAAATCATTTTCAACGTTTAGTAACCGTAACACACATATGCGGAATAAACACAATACAAATACAAATTCAAATTCAATAAAACATTCCAAATGGCACCCTCCTCTAGTACATACAAATACAGAATTGCAAACACCTATATTGAATCAAACCTCTGATACTTCAAGCCTTGTTAGGGACAAGCGCACCCATTCTGAGAAAAGATCATTTATTTGTTCTATTTGCTGCCAAGTCTTTTAAATCCAAATCAAATCTTAACGAACACATGATTGTTCATACAGGAGAGCGGAACTATAGCTGTGCATTTTGTGAGAAATCATTTTCAACATTTAGTAACCGCAACACACATGTGCGACATAAACACAATGCAAAAAAGAGTTCAAATTCGATTAAACATTCAAACTGGCATCCCCCATTGGTGGTCACAAACACAAACTTGCAAACAGATGTATTGAGTCATAACCTGCAAACATATGATCCAGAAATACAAAAACTAAACAATAAAGAGCAATAGCTATATACACATTGCTCATAAAACATTCACTTGTGAAATATGTTTTGTAGTCTTATCTTCATTGTCAAATCTTACTAGGCACATGCGCATACATTCTGGAGAGAGACCATTTATTTGTCCCATATGCAGCAAAACATTTATATTCAAATCGTCTCTTAACAAACATAAGACTTTTCACACTGGTGGACTAAAATTTAGCTGTGATTTTTGTGAGAAATATTTTTTCTCACCTAACAATCGCAACGCCCATGTGCGACTTAACCACAGCGCAAACAAAGGTTCTAATTTAGCTTCCCCCTGGCATCCCCCGTTGCTGCACACAAACACGGAATTGCAAACACCTGTATTGAATCAAACCTTGGAAATATCATCTGATATTTCAAGCCGTGTCAAGAATGTGTGCACCCATTCTGGAGAAAGACTATCTATTTGTTCTATATGCTTCAAGTCTTTTAAAGCCAAATCAAAACTTAATGCACACATGATTGTCCACACAGGAGAGCGTAACTATAGTTGTAATTTTTGTGAGAAAACATTTTCGACATGTAGCAACCGCAACACACATATGCGACGTAAACACAATACAACTACAAGTTCAATTTCAATTCCATTGGCGGACAAAAATACAATCTTGCAAACAGCTGTAGTGAATCATACTTTGCAAACATCTGATAATCCAGAAACACAAAAGCAAAGCAAGACAGACGACACTGATATGTACACTGATGAGAAGAAATCATTTCTTTGTGATATATGTGCTTTAGTTTTAACATCATCCTCCAGCCTTGTAAGGCACTTGCGCATACATTCTGGAGAGAGACCATTTATATGTTCTATATGCAGCAAAGATTTTATATTCATTTCGTCGCTTAAACAAACATATGCGTGTTCACACTGATGGACCAAGGTTTAGCTGTGATATTTGTGATAAATCTTTTTCCTCATCTAGTAACCGCAACACTCATGTGCGAAATAACCATAAACCAAACAAGAGTGCAAAAGCTTCCCAATGGCATCCCCCATTGGTACACACACTCACAGATTTGCAAACATCTGTAGAGAGTCATACCATGAATATACCCAACAATCCAAGAATACATAAAACAAACAAAAACACACGTAGCTATATTCATATTGGCCAGAAAACATTCACTTGTAAAATATGTGCTGTAATTTTAACATCATCTTCAAGCCTTGTTAGGCACATGCGCATACATTCTGGAGAAAGGCCGTTTATTTGTTCTATATGCAGCAAGTCTTTTATATTCAATTCTTCTCTTAATAAACATATGAATGTTCACACTGGTGAACGAAACTTCAGCTGTGAATTTTGTGAGAAAAAATTTTCATCATCTAGTAACCGTAATACCCATGTGCGACGTAAACACAATGCAAACAAAAATTCGAATTCAATTACAGCTTATAAATGGCATTCAACGTTGGCACATACAAACACTGACTTAACAACGACTGTATTGGATCATACCATCCACACACCAAATGATCCAGAAATACAAAAACAAACCAAAGCAGCTGATACTAATATTTACACTGGTGAGAAGAAATCATTCCTTTGTGATATATGTGCTGTAGTTTTAACAACGTCTTCAAGCCTTGTAAGACACATGCGCATACATTCTGGAGACAGACCATATATTTGTTCTATATGCAGCAGGTGTTTTATGTTCAAATCGTATCTTACCAAACATATGATTGTTCACACTGGTAGACGTAAAGTTAGCTGTGATTTTTGTGAGAAATCGTTCTCCACACCTAGTAATCGTAACACCCATGTGCGAATTAAACACAATACAAACAAGAGTTTTAATTTGACTTTCGACTGGCATCCTCCGTTGATATACAAAAACGCAGATTTGCAAGCGGCTGTAGACAGTCATACTGTGAAAATGTCCGGTAATCGAGAAATACAAAAAACCAGCAAAAGTTACATAGCTATATTCACATTGGTCAGAAAACATTCACTTGTAAAATATGTGCTGTAATTTTAACATCATCTTCAAGCCTTGTAAGGCACATGCGTATACATTCTGGAGAAAGACCATTTATTTGTTCTATATGCAGCAAGTCTTTTATATTCAATTCGTCTCTTAACAAACATATGAATGTTCACACTGGTGAACGAAAATTTAGCTGTGATTTTTGTAAGAAAACGTTTTCCTCATCTAGTAACCGTAATACCCATGTGCGACGTAAACACAATACAACCAAAATTTCAAATTAAATTACAGCTTATAAATGGCATCCGCCGTTGGCATATACAAACACAGACTTAACAACGCCTGTATTGGATCATACCATCCACACATCAAATGATCCAGAAATACAAAGTTGGGTCATACCCTGTAAACATGTGATAAACAAGAAATACAAACAGAAAACAAGACGGCTGAAACTAATGTTTACACTAGCGAGAAGAAATCATTCACTTGCGAAATATATGCTTTAGTGTTAAACATCGTCTTTAAGGCTTGTAAGGCACATGCATATACATTCTGAAGAAATACCATGTGTTTGTTCTATATGCTTTATTCTTCTCTTTACAAACATTTTTATCATTTTCAAAATCTTTTAACGACAGTATAACCACTATGTTCAAAGTAAACGCAAGATATACATCAGTTGCAATACGAAAGTCCTGTGGTGCATAAACTGTTGTAACTTAAGCCTTAAAAGTCCACACAAATGTTCACACTGGCAAGAAAAAACAACAGCGTTTATTTGTGAAATTTGTGTGACAAATTTTAAACGTTAGGAACACATGCACACACATACTTAATATCTCTTGACATGCTCTATATACTAGTGTAGACAAACCAATAAAGTGGTGGTTAAATTCAGTTTTTGTAATTAAATAATTTCCAATTATATATAAAACTTGCACACAGTGTGGGAAACAACAAGTGATACTAGTTAGAACAATTTTATTGTTAGAAATATTGCGAATGTAAGTGAAAAAAGCAATATAAGTTTTGCATAGAAAAAGAATGTGAAACGTGAACCTACACTCGTGACCCAAGGTTATACAATTTTGTTTCATACTCAACTTAAGAGTTCATGCTCAACTTTAAAAACGAATATACTCATTATAACAAATGAAATGTAAATATTTGTAACGTCTACATTATTACTTTCAAATTCAAGGCCGAGTCAAGTGTTAACATTCTAAGTTGTGTTTTGATATGAATTTTGGAGAGAAGAACATGTGTTCGAGTACGAATTTGAATTGAGAATGGAAAAGTTTATAACCTCGGAGCGAGATGGTCTTAAATGCGGAGTTCATTTCTATGTCGAGCAAAAACAGGACTCGTGAAATTGAATCTCATGACCTTAAAATAACGTGATAGGTTTTCATAGTAACTGATTGTGCTACTTAAGTACATTGTATATATGTTCAAAAGGTTCAATGTAAATTTTGAGTTGTTGAATCCTAAACAAGTGTTATAAAAGATCAACTATATGTGATAATAGTTATACAGTTCTTTCATTATTTTCTTCTTTTTTATCATCTGGGTATGCATTTCATTTAAATCTTTATAATAGTATGTATAACATTGCTTTCTTTTTAGCTAAATGTGAGCTTTTCTGATCACCAGTTGCCCGTCGTCCGTCAGTAAACATTTTTGTGTGCAATCTGGCCCCTGCATTGCTCATTGGGTATTCATCAAATTTATTTAGTAGATTATAATTTATAAATATATATTATAAATTTTTGAGCTGGCCGAATCGGATAAATTTTGGAGTTAATTTACTGTCAATTTTCATGTCATTTAGAAAAAAATATTTTGATGAATTATTTGTTGATAGGTTACTGGTTAAGTTGTAAGGTATGATGCTATTAAGAAAGTCCTAAATTATTGCAGTAAACATAATTACTTCTGAATCATTTATTTCGTCTACAGTTTTTCAAAACATTTTATAAAGTGCCAATTTGAGTGCATAATGTGATGTTCCGTTGTTCTGAATAGTGACATCATTAGTTGTAGATTATAAGGGAAACAACTCTTGTAGTTATTACATCATTGTTATATTCTGTCTATATTCATAAAGCAAATAGTGCAATTGACGAGAGCAATGCACTTGTATATAAACGTAACATTTTATTAAGATTGTATTGTACGATTATATATTTCACTTGCCTAATATTTTGACTCTCAACACTGCCCTGAGTTTTGTCTTATCTAAATGCCCATATATACATTGGTGAATCCTTAACACTCCAACGCAGGATAACATAACAAGCTATATTTAGATGTTGCCCTATTTTCTCAGCCAATAAATTGGCATAGATTTTTCAAAACTGATCATTCCATTTTGCATAGAATGACCTACTGTAGACGTTGTCCTACTTTCTCAGCCAATAAATTGGCTTAGACTTTTCAAAACAGATTATTTCATTTTGCATAGAATGACCTACTGTAGACGTTGTCCTACGCCACTATATATATATATAGTGTCCGTTGACCTGTGAACATTTAGTAGTCGTACACATTGTGCTTGTGGGAGTTGTTCCCCTTTGTTTTGTTCTCGCCATTTATTCGTTCATTGAACGCTGCATTTAATAAACATAAAGTCTATCCCGTATTCTTGTTTACTGGCGTGGTGGCAGCTGGATGACGACCCAGACCTCCAGAAAATATTGATATCTATCGTCATTAACGGACAGTCTACAAAAATATAGCCAAAAGCGGCCGGGAAGGACAGTTTATTTACAAATCAGTTCGAATCAAATTTCAAAATTGCCACTCATCATGCTCCAAAACAATGCACTCTGTCAAAGCATGAGACAATTACTTCGTTTGAGTCTTGGCACCAAAATCTCCACTACATTCTTTCTTTGGACACAAACTTTGCTCCTTTTTTGGTTGATGGGTTTACATGGCAAAGAAAATCGGGCAATCCCTTGCGTGGTTTAACTGATGATGGCGAAACAGTTCCGGAGGCCAAACGACGTACAGCGGAACAGGAAGTGACTCATCTCGATTTAATGCTAGGACAAATTGCGAACTATTGCCCTATCATTTCAAGAAATACAATAGTCAAGAATTCAACATCCCTTGTAAACATATGGCAGGCTATTCGTCTACATTATGGCTTTCAAAGCTCAGGGTCAAACATTTTGAACTTCAATGACATCAAATTGGAACCTGACGAGCGCCCTGAGGATTTGTACCAGAGACTAATTAGTTTTGCAGAAGACGACCTCCTCAAGGCAGGCGGCAATATTACATATCACGGGGACGTTCCAACAGAAGATGAAGATCTTACCCCATCCATGGAAAATTTCATCATTCTTACATGGCTTCGCTTAATTCATCCAGGTCTCCCAGCTCTTATCAAACAGCGCTATGGAACAGACCTCCAGTCGAAGACACTAGCTTCTATCAAACCCGAGATCTCACAGGCGTTAGACAGCTTACTGGACGAAGTCCAATCAATCAACGAATCCAAGGTTCTGAGAACTGCATTCAAATCCAAATTACCTTCAAATCCGAAACGAACACCAACCTCTGTAAACAAGCTGGCAGATCACGTTACATACATTAGTTAAGCAAATGTAACTTTTTACCAGACTCTGATAAACAGTTCTTCAATTCCAGAGTGAGACAGGCCACCGAAGATAACGCTTACGTTGAGAATTGTTATCAAACAGATGATCAGTATGAGCTATGATCAATATGAGCACACGCCTAATATCCCACCCCCATCTTCGGGTAGAGTTAGTACTAAGAAATCGCCTTCGATGAAAGTTTTTTCGTAAGCATTATGCGTTAACTGTCACGCTTGATACTGGCGCGGAAATAAATATGATCAAAAGTTCTGTTGCTAAACATATTGGAGCAACTATTCAGTCAACCAGTCAAAATGCGCTTCAAGCAGATGGGTCAACTACGCTTAACATTACAGGGGAGACACATATCACACTTTCACGGGGGATGAAAACACTTCAAACTTGATGCGCTTGTAGTTGAAAATCTCGATGTTGATGTTTTAGCTGGTGTTACCTTTATGGCATACAATGACATCTCAGTCAGACCTTCGAAACATGAAATCACTATAGGTGACTCTGAGAAAATCACCTATGGTGCTTTTAGATCCGAAACTGACAATTCTAACATCCGTCATGTAGGGCCGTTTGTTTTGCGTATCACCTCCTCTACGGTAGTTTGGCCCGGTGAATACATTGAAGTAGGTATTTCAAGTGATGCTCACCCAGATGCTACTCTTGCCATCGAAAGGCGTTATGATTGTGACAAGACTGTTGCTGACTGGCCATTTCCTCAGATAATAGAGGCTGTTGATGGCAGGATTCACATACTTAATGACTCTAGGGAACCGCATTATCTTGATAAGCATGATCACTTTTGCCAAGCAAGACTTACCTCCCCTCTTACAACTGTGCAATCAGCTTTAGATTTCCCTATTTCACCCCCTTCTTCGGCTCATTTGAAGAATTCCCGTGACAACCTCACTGCTAACTCAGATTCGGTTAACCTAGATCCAAACATCCTTCCGCCCAAGTCACGCTCTGAATTTCAGGCGCTCCATGACCAGTTTGATAATGTTTTCAGTACTGACATAACTAAAGGATACAATGGTGCTGTAGGTCCTTTTCATGCTAAAGTCAATATGGGTACTGTACAACCTCCCCAACGAAAAGGGAGAATACCCCAATATAACCGAGATAAGTTAGTTCAATTACAGCAAAAATTTGATGAACTTGAACATCAAGGCGTTTTCTGCCGTCCAGAAGATCTTAATATGTCTGTTGAATATCTTAACCCATCATTTTTGGTTAAAAAAACCCAGGGGGGTTACAGATTAGTTACAGATTTTGCCGATGTTGGCCGGTACAGTAAGCCCCAATCCATCCCTTATGCCTGATGTAGATTCTACTCTTCGCATTATTGCTCCTTGGAAGTACATTATTAAAACTTACCTTACAAGTGCTTTCTATCAAATTCCACTTTCCAAGGATTCTAGGAAATACTGTGGTGTTGCAACACCATTTAAAGGCGTAAAGGTCTATACTCGCACTGCTATGGGTATGCCAGGGTCTGAGACAGCATTGGAAGAGCTCATGTGTCGAGTTCTTGGCGACTGTCTTCAAGAAAGCATTGTTGCTAAGTTGGCTGATGACCTATATTGTGTTGGTAACAGTCCCGATGAGTTATACACAAATTGGAAACGTGTCCTTACAGCCCTTAATAAGTCCAATTTGAGATTGTCACCTTCCAAAACTGTTGTCGCCCCTACTTCAACAACAATTCTAGGTTGGACATGGTCAAATGGTATCATCACTGCCAATGCCCACCGCATCTCTGTACTGTCCTCTTGCCCACCTCCTACAACGGTACGTGGCCTTAGGTCATTCATTGGCGCTTACAAAGTGCTTGCAAGGGTTATACCTAATTGCTTCTCTATACTTGCCCCACTTGATGACACAATCGCAGGCCGACCTTCACAGGAAAAGCTTGAGTGGACTGATGACTTAAATGTTCACTTTGCGAACGCTCAAAAACTTTAAATGACGCATAAGGCTATCATACTTCCTAGGGCTTCAGACCAATTATGGATTGTTACTGATGGATCTGTTGTCAGACGCGACATAGGCGCAACGCTTTACGTGACAAGACACAATAAACTGTCACTAGCTGGCTTCTTTAGTGCTAAGTTAAGAAAGCACCAAGTTACGTGGCTCCCTTGCGAAATTGAAGCGCTCGCGATTGCCGCTGCAATCAAACATTTCAGTCCATATATTGTTCAGTCTAAACATAGATCATGTATTTTGACAGATAGCAAGCCATGCGTTCAAGCTGTTGAGAAACTCTACCGTGGGGAGTTTTCTGCCAGCCCTAGATTGACATCGTTTTTGTCGTTAGTTAGCCGGTACAGCCTTAACATTAGACATTTAGCAGGATCCGCGAACATACCATCGGACCTCGCAAGTCGCAATGCCCCAGACTGCACAGAACCGCACTGTCAGATTTGCTCTTTCATAATTGAAACAGAAGATTCTGTTGTTAGATCGGTTCAGGTGAATGACATTCTGAATATTTTGTCCAATTTACCGTTCACTACCCGTTCTGCATGGTCAGATATCCAGTCTGAATGCCCAGATATTCGCAGAACTCATGCTCATCTTAAACAAGGCACTCGTCCATCAAAGAAACTGACTAATATTAAAGACGTTAAGCGTTATCTTAATGTGGTCTCAATCGCAAGGGATAATCTATTGGTGGTACCGAAAAATGATCCACTTACACCCTACAATGAACTCATTGTTGTACCGCGCTCGGTCATTGATGGACTTGTGACAGCACTCCATCTAAAGCTGAATCATCCAACCAAGCATCAAATGCAACTTGTAATGAAAAGGCACTTTTATGCTCTGGACATGAATAAAGCCATTGATCGCGTCTGTGAATCGTGTCATACCTGTGCATACCTCCACCAGAGGTGGTTTGAATTTCTTTCGCGGCTGACGTTTTAAAACGAAATAAACAATTGATACTGGTGCTTCGTGAAACTGTGAGCTCTTATACAGCAGCTTGTATAATTGAAAATGAAAAAACATGATACACTACGGATTGCTTTGTTGAAGCTTATCCTCGGGTTACATCCACTTGAAGGTCCATATGCTATTATCAGATGTGACGCAGCTCCAGGGTTTGTAGCCTTGCGAGACGACAAAACACTCAAATCCCTCAGAATTTTACTTGAAATTGGCTGTGGGAAAAATGTTAATAAGAATCCTGTAGCAGAGAGGGCAATTCTTGAATTTGAAAATGAACTACTCCGTCATGATCCATCTGGTAGTCCACTTTCAGAATTAGGTCTTTCAATTGTTATCGCAAGACTGAATTCGCGCATTCGTAATTGTGACTTATCATCACGTGAACTGTGGACTCAACGAAACCAATTTACAAACGAACAGTTACCATTATCAGATAGAGCTGTGATATTAAATCAACACGAAAACTGTCTCCATAATCATCCATACAGTGAAAAATCAAAAATGAAGGGAGATAAGCCTTCGACATGTCAAGAGTTATCAGTGGGTGATATTGTTTACCTTGTTTCTGAGAAAAGCAAGCTCCGGGGTCGCGACTGATATCTAATCGTCTCTATTGAAAATCCACGGTGTTACATTAAGAAATTCTCTGGATCACAGTTAAGAGCAGCATCCTACAAAATAAAACTTAGCGAGTGTTACAGAGTTCCAAGTCAATTTAGTGAGTGTATACCCAATCAAGTGAAATATGAAAGTAATGATGATCTTAATGAACCTGAAAACACGGTACCACCAAAAATTAACATTCCGGACACTCTTTCTTGTCCGGCATATGAACCGCAAAATCCTGTACAAAATGAAAGTGATTTGTTGTCTATGGAATCGCATGTGGAAGTTGCTGATGAGTCTGATCAAAACTGTGTGGATTCTAGTGTTGAACTCTCAAATAGTAATACAACAAAAAGGCCGCAAAGGGCTCGAAAACCTTCACGTTATCTCAATGACTATGAGTTATCTTAATATGACATGATAATATGTATGTAATGTCTGCACATTTTCATTAGTTGGTATGAATATTACCGGTAATCTACCGTTAATATACCTTTTGAATTTACATGTTATTATTTTCAAAATGTTAATTTTGCTTAAAACTGACCAGAAGCTATAGTTGACCATTTCATTTATAGATGACACATATCATTACTTGTTCAACTTTATTATTAGTAAGGGAAAGGAAAAAGGAGTCACGCCACTATATATATATAGTGTCCGTTGACCTGTGAACATTTATTAGTCGTACACATTGTGCGTGTGGGAGTTGTTCCCCTTTGTTTTGTTCTCGCCATTTATTCGTTCATTGAACGCTGCATTTAATAAACATAAAGTCTATCCCGTATTCTTGTTTACTGGCGCTACTTTCTCAGCCAATAAATTGGCTTAGACTTTTCAAAATAGATTATTCCATTTTACATAGAATGAACTTCTGAAGATGTAGTTCTTCTTTCTCAGCCAATAAATTGGCTTAAATTTTTCAAAATAGATCATTCTATTTTACATAGAATGGCAAGACCTTCTGTAGATGTGACCTGCTTCCTCAGTCAATGAAATCGTTCCACGAACGAGAAAGTAGACCAACGTCTAAGCCGGTTAGAAGATACATGTAATTTTCTACTCACGTAGAAAAGTCTATATAACATCTAACCTATACTAGTATAGATACGTGCAACAATTCTAAATCATATGGAAAAAAAGGCACATTAGGATGTCCGATTTGTTTAATTTCAAACATTAAATCATGTAATTGCACTCCATGAAGTTTGATGATGCGTCTTGTACAGTGTACACTCAGCCAATTAGAGCGGGTGCAGGTGCCGTGTAGTACCTGGAATTAGTTTGATATACTAATATAGTTTAGTTAGTTTCAACATATTTTATTGCCATATAAAAACATATCACATTATATAGTGTGCATATAAATCATATATGGTTTTGGACAAAGTAAAGGGTCTGGCCACAAGTTGTTTCAACAATTGACACGACCATTCCCTTTACATATACCGTTGAACTTCGTTTACTCCAACACCGATGGCTGGAACATCGCATATAGTCTGAACCACTTATCAGGTCCTGGCCGAATTCCTATTACGGTGTATATACTTGTACATGTATGGTATGATTTTTTGTTAAATAAAACTTGGCTCGAACAACCCTTAACTAAACTCTTTTGTCCAGTCCTGCCATCGAAGTTCTACTATATATATATATGTTTAGTTGGATTGCGAAGCTAATATGCATAGCACACTTTTTCGTTTTACTAGGGTGTTGTCTTTGAGAGTCCCTTGGTATCACACTAGTGACCTCTGATGTAAGCGTTCAATATTCTGTCCATAGCAATAGCCATCTGCCCTGAACTGGCATACTTTATGTTTAATTATCATTTACAAATAATGGACTACATATGAATTTACAAGGACACTTATATTGTATGTTAGGACATAATTGTATACCAGTATAACAGCTGATTTGAATACGAAACATTGTCCATGAACTTTGAAGACTTGCTTTAAACACATTGAAAATGAAGTTTATCATTTAACAAGGCTTATAAGTCACTTGTTTATCACAACTGCAACTTCAACACATAGATGTCTGAAAATTACATAACATTGTTTAACATAGACTACAAAAACAACAAGAACGACAAAATAAAATGAAGATTAACACTTACCGATCAATGAAATGAAATAAATATATACATATAACTATACATACGCTGATCTCTCGCAGACAAAGAACATGTGGGTAGTGCATCTGTAATCTTGCCATGTGAAGCTACTCTTCCCTATAATAGCTGCACAGTCTTCGTCATGCTCGCCATCACCTGAACGAAACAGAAAATAAACGGTAGATTAGTATCATCCAAAAACCCTACGTTAATGTTCAGTTTCATTTAGCATTACTTTAATGTCATTGGAGGTTAAAAGACGGATCAGTTAAAACCTAACCACTATTTCCTGGAATTGATGGAGTTTAACCAGTACTCGAGCACAGCCATTTTAACATAGCGCATTTTATATACCGAGTCTAGACCCATCCGGGACTCCCCGGGCAATGCTTGTACATTTTGTGCTTCGCAGAACTGAACGTGGTGTTCCGAATGAGTAAAGGTCCACTCCGACTAAATCACGATTTCCACTTGTTTTTAACAGTAGGCTTTCATTAACCCGTATTGCTGCACATATAATTAGAAACGTGTTCATATTACAGAAATGCCCCCAGTGTTTGTTAGCAAATTGTAACAAAGATCGAAAAGGGGTCGTTACTCCTGTACAATCGTATCGATGTTGACAAATATCCAAATTGACCTGTACATGTATTTAATAATTAAACAACTATGCACCGAATATTATTTAAATACATAGACGCTTTAAGAAACCAATTTGACATAGGGAGGAACACCCGGACAAGAGTAACACGAAATGTCATTTCAGCATTTGTCGAATTGCGGTACATAAAACATGTTTGCGAATAAGATACCTGAGTCTGGTTCGTGCGGAGACCAGTGCGCATGCCCATGGTTCATTGGTATATCTGTATTTGTGACAGGGTCCTTCCACACCCACGTGTTCTCTTGATCGTGGTCTGTGGCGCCTATCCATACTTTTATGTCGCTATGGTGCTGGTGACTACCTTTACCGTAGTAAATGAAATATGAGACTTCTAAAGACTGGTTTATGTCATAGAATGGCGTTTCTTTTGTTTGTAGGAACATCATTGTCAACTTTCAGGATTCACATTATATGTTTTTCGTACACATATTTCATAAATACGTGCTGTGTTCTTTTTCACAATTGTACATGTAACTATCTCATCTCGAACTTTATTTTCATCCTAAACACCCTTCTGTAGCTCTGTTCGAGTACAATTTAAAAAATCTGGGCGACATCTAGCTCATGTTTTCAAACTTTAAGTTCAAATTATGAAGACTTAAAAAAGCATATAAAGATTTTTTCATGCTGTAATGAATACAAACGTACAAGATTATATCTTGTTCAGACACAGCAATGGCCAGCGTAAGCCGACACACAGATCCATATCCAATAAAATATAAATAACTTCACCAAATAACACATTGTTAAAGGGACATGTCGCAATGTTGAAATGGAATGTACTTATATTCAAGTAACATCAAATCAAGCCTCAAACCAATGACAATTTAACCATATGAAGTATTGTCTGAAACTTTATATTTAACAAACCGATGACAATTTAACCATATGAAGTATAGTCTGAAACATCATATTTAACAAACCGATGACAATTTAACCAAATGAAGTATAGTGAAAAAACTTCATGTTTAACAAATCATTGACATTTTGTTGCCATGCTAGTTTTGAATATATGAACATAAATAATATTGTTAAAAAAAAACGTATTGATATTAGTTTGGCTTTTTTTTTTCTCATTGAATTAATAAAAACTAATGAACATAAAATATGTTAAACTTCATGACATGTTACTGCGAAAATTCGAAACATGATGTTTTATAATCATTTTACAAGAGTTATGCCCCTTTCCAAAATAGAATTAAATGGTCTGCACGCATTCCTAAATATTTTTGCGTCATAGATATATATATATATATATATATATATATATATATACTTTTCAGAAAAGTTAAAACCAAAATAAATATTTGAAATGTTAAACGTAACTGCTGCTGAAACCGGATTAAATGATATATTTTATAAGCACAAATAACTCTTACCTATACCAAAGGTTTGTTTAATGAAATGAACAAGAAACGTGTTTTCTGATCCGGATGTAATAATTGCTAAATGAGCATTATGAACCAAGCAGTAGGCCTGAAAATACACGTTCATTGTAATATGACATATGCAATAAATCATGGAAACCGTCACGTTGTTTATTTATCATTAATCTACATAGTTAATACAGAACAGTAGCACGAACTGGTGCGACGGTGTGTTTGTCGGCAGATTATATTGTACCGGCTTTATAAATACGGCGAGCTACAAGGTGTTAGCTAACTGGTGGTGTTTGTGTGATGGGGCGGGGGTGGTAATGTCGTTTAACAAATAGGCATATCCAGTTTTATTGGATAAAAATCTCTGAATGAATTTCATTAGAACCACCGCGGTTCACTTTCTCACATAAAGTGTACATATCGAGCTAAGCTCGAACCCACGCCCTCTAAGTGCTTGTTAGACGACTTGCTGACTAATGTTGCATATCGATATTCAACCAAACAGTGCTAGTCAGCTTTAACCCTGACTTACTAACGTAGCAGAAATTCTCGGGACCCGTTAGTTACTTTATATTACACATGCAAGGGATTACAGACTCAATTGATAATTGTTTTGTTATGCGTTTACCTGTTCTACTGAAACTGATTCGGGTCATGATAAAGTCACTAAATTACCTCAAATTAGAAGCAATTTTCATTATTATTGCAAACCTGGGAGAATTATTATCATTCATGAAATAGGGAAAGGATTGGACCAGCTAAGAATTTTTGCAGCTGGGATGTAAGAAGATACAACTGGGATATATGACGACTGCTGAAGAATATAATATATATCTTGGATGTCGAAAGCATTTATATGTACATGCATTTTGGAAAGACCTTAACGTAATACCATCTGATTGCTTATAATGGTTAGAGAACTTACATTGGCTTCAGTCCAAGTCCACTTGTTATCAGAATGGATAAGATAGCAAGAATCACCATTTCTTGACCAACCTCCATGACATGCTGTTTGCAGTAATTTACAAAGTATATAGTTTTATATCATGATAAACATTATTTTGAAATAGCAGCATTTTATTTTTTGCAAACATCTTTCTACAAATTGTTATCATGTAATAAAGATAATTTATGTTTACGATTTGAAACTTTATTTAGTTATGAAAACGCTAAACAGTTTTATTACAGACTTGACTTATTTGTTGTGTCTGTATAGTCTTATATGTGATTTTGGATAAAAAGCACACTTAATGGGGCATCATAAAATTATGTGATCGCTTTAGGCAAATGCGTTGCAGATTTTTAATATCTAACTTATGGACGACAGCACGCAACCTTCATATAGTAGTTTATCTTACACTATTCAGCTTTAATGTCGCACGTGTGTGTTGATGATGTGATACTGAGCAATATATCATCACGAGTTCTCCATTTATCCAATCGAAGGGTAAAGCTACCCTTATCAAATAATCTGGTAGTTTCAGGCCAATGTGCATGTCATTTACAAATGCATTTTGTTTTTTATCAAAACTATGATGGTAATGTTGAGGTTTCTTGGTTAGTAATTCAAGTAAATCTTAGTTTTCAAAGGGTGTTCATATATGTTCTGTTAAGCAAATCATTGATACCTATGAGACTATTTTGAAAACTTTGTATCAGTTAAGTTGATAAAATACGTACTTGCTGTATGTGTTGCTGTTGTTGGGTTATGTGTTGTTGTAGAAGTTGTTGTTGGTGTTGACGCTGAAGTTGTCGTTGATGGCGACGTTGAAACTGTTGTTGATGTTGTAGTCGTCGACGTTGCTGTTGATTGTGTTGTTGATGTTGTTGTATGGTGTTGTTGTCAATGTTGATGTCGTAGTCTTCGACGTTGTTGTTGATGGTATTGTTGATGTTGGTATTGTTGTCAATGTTGGTGTTGTTTTCAATATCGGTGTTGTCGATGCCGAAGTTTTTATTGGTGTCGTTGTTGTTGTCGACAGGTGTTGTCTGTGTTGTTGTAAACGTTGAAGTTGGTGTTGATGTTAATATTGAAGTTGTTGTAGGTGTTTCTGCTGGCAAATGAGTTGTTTTTTCCACTTTGAATAGAGAAACATCAAATTATATTTTATAGCAATTGCTTTATCTAGTAAAATAAAATAAAGACTTAGATAAGGGTTTATCATGTTTCTATAACACATTGTTTAGTTAGATATTATATCAATTATACTAAACACTAGGATGATGATAATCATGTAATTCTGACAAATGATTTGTAATCTACTATGTGTGTTGATGCAATATGATAGATGGAGCCATATACGTAAACTTAAAACCATCAACATCCCAGAAGTATAGACATAGGGAATTTAGATTAGTGTCTTCCCTACCAAGTTTATTAGGCGAGGCTCTGCAGAGCAATTATCATTCTGATTGAATATATAATGTGTATGTTGCTCATACTAATAGAAATTACCGTTATCAAATTTTGAAGAGGGGACATCCAAGTTATCCTGGTAAAAGTTCATAAATTATATGCCAAATGAAATTAAGTTTATTATGTCATCACTTTATGATATCAAATATTGCATGATAATAGGACAAATCGGCAAAACATTAAATATGAAATTGAAAACATTTCCAAGACGTCATTTACCAATTATCTCCCTAACGGTAACAAGAGTCTTGCGCTCGAGGAATTTAGCTGTAAATTGGTCGGGCACATTTGTTTTTAAAAATGCTTGATATTATCACGTTTTTTTCTACAGATTTAAAGAATGATTGTAACATTTTAATGAGTTGTGTCAAGTTTGCCTAACACTGGGTGCTATTGGATGAAGATATAACAGTTTCGAGATACGCAGTGATACAATACAACAAATGGACATAGTTGGCACAGTCAAATATAAAGGGGTGTCATCAAACCATCGAAAATGTGAAAAAGTAATCAAATCAACCCTATGTTTTCTGCATTATTGGAACAACAGCTACATATATCTAATTATCATTTTATCAATATAATTATAAATGTAGTCCTACCTAGATCAGTTGCAGGTAGGTTCCCTTGACATGTTTGTAACAGTATGCCATTTCCATATTCAATATACCCTACCTAGTAAAGAAGTGTACGTACGTATGTATGTAGTAGAAACAAAATAACAAGTGGAATGGTAAGGTTTGTTCAAAACAAATGCACGTGTGTCAGTATGTCAAGAATCGCCCATACACATAATAAAACTATTTTACTGCAAACATGATGACTATTTAAGTCGGCGTTACCTAAATTTAGAAAGTGATATTAAGGTTTGCCGTATAGTTATAGGATTTTGTTTACAGTTGGAGCAAAATATCAAAAACCTGTACTCTGGTACTAAGAAGTCTAAGTTTTTGTTTTCGTTGAAACATTTAAAAACACACGGCGTTTGACTGCGATTTCGGTCGGCGTTATATTTTACGTTTTATTAAACGGGTTTTTCTTGACATCGTCTGAAATCACCAGCAAATGCTCTGTGCTTTGAAGTGTTTTATTTTAATTAAAATCCGAATTAAGCATGAACACCCCATCTTTTTACCATTTAGTACAGAGTTATCATGGCTGTAACTGTGCATGTATGTGATGATTTAATTGTGAAGTGACATCAAATAATAATTAAGAGAAACTGAAAATTTGGTTGAGGAGAATTTCAGTTTGATCATTTTTATTAATTACATGAATTTTGAGCTGCACAAATACATTATCTGGATTAAAGGGCACTGTTTATTACTCTTTCAATTGTCACAGACACTTAATGGCTCTTAGAAATTACTAATGCATATATATTTGTCATAAAATATTTATGTATCAACATGTTTGATTTTCAAATTGAAATAAACAATCACGTCGTAATGATAAGATGTAAAAGTAACACAAAGTGTGTCTTATCTGTGTGAAAGTTAGAAATAAACAATCCCGTCGTAATGATAAGATGTAAAGGTAACACAATTTGTGTTTTATCTGTGTGAAAGTTAGAAATAAGCAATCCCCTCGTAATGATAAGATGTAAAGGTAACACAATTTGTGTTTTATCTGTGTGAAAGTTAGAAATAAGCAATCCCCTCGTAATGATAAGATGTAAAGGTAACACAATGTGAGTTTTATCTGTGTGAAAGTTAGAAATAAGCAATCCCCTCGTAATGATAAGATGTAAAGGTAACACAATGTGAGTTTTATCTGTGTGAAAGTTAGAAATAAGCAATCCCCTCGTAATGATAAGATGTAAAGATAACACAATGTGTGTTTTATCTGTGTGACAGTTAGAAATAAACAATCCCATCGTAATGATAAGATGTAAAGATAACACAATGTGTGTTCTATCTGTGTGAAAGTTAGAAATAAGCAATCCCCTCGTAATGATAAGATGTAAAGGTAACACAATGTGAGTTTTATCTGTGTGAAAGTTAGAAATAAGCAATCCCCTCGTAATGATAAGATGTAAAGGTAACACAATGTGTGTTTTATCTGTGTGACAGTTAGAAATAAACAATCCCATCGTAATGATAAGATGTAAAGATAACACAATGTGTGTTCTATCTGTGTGAAAGTTATACTTTTCTATTACTAAATAAAATAAGTAATTTAAAATGTTATTAAAACATTTTTAATGAGTATGGTCCAGTGGTAGAGCACCGAACCTATGATTGGAGGTTCGTGGGTTCGATCCTCCGCGATGGCTATGTGTTGTGTCCTTGAGCAAGACGCAATTTCCGCATTTGTTTAGTACCGGTTCTTCACAGGAAGACTTCGAGCGTGATTTTTCTTAGTTGTAAGAACTTGTTTCTCAATCGAAATAAAATAAATAAGTTTAAAATAAACTAGTGACTATTGTATATGGAGAGACGACAGAAATCGTCCGAAAAACATGTACCGCTAGGGGGTACTGTTAAAGAGAAACTGCAATCCTATATTAAAAACAAAAACTAAAACGAACGCCGAGACATCATAGTACATGTGTGTACAGAGTTTTGATAATTTACGCCAGATGGTAAAAAAATCCCACAGGACCACTGCGAAATAACATCAATGAGAATATTGCTTCTGTTAACAGAAAATCCGACAGGAGCACCGCGAACTACCTTAAATGGGAATATTTCTGTTGATACAAAATGTATACTATTCTACATTATAATATGTTTTCGGTCAGTATCCAAATCCAAAGGCTTCAGTGAACATCACATAAACCATGTATCCAGAGTTGGATATTAACCTTATCACCAGACAATAACTATTGTATTGAAACATTTAACTGATTAACCGCTTAGAAAATGCTCTATCGCGACATGCAATCACAGTATGTCACATTTTGAGTAGCATGCTGAGGCAAAGAAAACCTTAAAGCAAAGACGTTGGCACCTACCTGTTTCATAAATTGCACCGTTTGAATGTTGGTTACATTATCTTTAGGTAAATACTGTGGCAAACAGTCAAATTCATACATATATCCGAGTGTTTGGCCTTGTATAGTGTCTTTACTGGCATACACAGCCTGTTCCACGTTGTAGTTACACAGACATTGATAGTCACCGTTCACCGTATGACACAGTGTCAACAATAACAGAAACAAACACATTAACATAGTGATCATTTTTGATACAGTCAATGTGTAGTAAATATTCGTTTACTATAGAAGTGTGCCATAATAAATGACCTTGTATCGCCTTATCTTGTAAGAAACACAGCAAAAAATGTATACGGTAATTCATTGGCATTGACTTTTTGAACCCCACAAGATATGGCATGGTTTGGCTTATCTCTATAATACTCAGATTAAAATGCTTCCTGATATCTGTTTTATATCTGTTATATGTTGTATATCTGTTATATATCTGTTATATATATATATATATATATATATATATATATATATATATGTTGTTTATATAATGTATCTGTTATATATATGTTGTATATACTGTTTTACGTGTTGTTATATAAATAATGGTTACAAAGCGGCCGGCGAGTACAATATGTGTGTACAATTTGTGAGTACAATACGTGAGTACAATATGTGAGTACAATATGTAAGTACAATATGTGAGTACTTCATTTGAAGTAAATATGTGAGTACAATTTGTGAGTACAATATAAGAGTACTTCATGTGAGTACTGCATGTGAGTACAATATATGAGTGCAATATTTGAATACAATTTGTGAGTAGAATATATGAGTACAATTTGTGAGTACAATACTTGAGTACAATAGGTGAGTACAATATGTAAGTACAATATGTGAGTACAATATGTGAGTACTTCATATGAGTAAAATATGTGAGTACAATTTGTGAGTACAATACGTGAGTACAATACGTGAGTACAATAGGTGAGTACAATTTGTGAGTACAATACGTGAGTACAATAGGTGAGTAAAATATGTAAGTACAATATGTAAGTACAATTTATGAGTACAACATGTGAGTACTACATATGAGTATACTATGTGAGTATAATATATGAGAATAACATTTGAGTACAATATGTGAGTACTTTATGTTAGAACAATATGTCAGTACATTATTTGAGTACAATATATGAGTATTACTTGTAAGTAAAATATGTCAGTACTACATGTGAGTACAACATGCGAGTACAATTTGTGAGTACTATATGTGAGTACAATATGTGAGTACAATATGTAAGTACAGTATAGTACAATATGTGAGAACACTATCTGAGTATACTATATGAGTTCTACATGTGAGTATTGTTCTATTTGCTAGCTTTTTATGTGAGTTCAATATGTGAGAACAATATGTGAGTACAATCTGTGAGTATATCATGTGAGTACAAAAGGTGAATACAATATGTGAGTACAATATGTTAGTACTATATGTGAGTATAATATGTGAGTACAATATGTGAGTACAATATGTGAATACTGCATGTGAGTACTACATGTGAGTATGTTATGTGAGTACAATATGTTAGTACTACATGTGAGTACAGTATGTGAGTACTACATGCGAATACTATATTTGAGTACATTTTGTGAGTATAGTATGTGTGTACTACATATGAGTGTTTAATTTGAGTACATTATGTGAGTACAGTATAGGAGTACTTCATGTGAATACAATATGTGAGTACTATATGTGAGTAAAATATAACAGTAATATATGCTAGTCCTTTATGTGAGTTCAATATGTAAGAACACTATGTGAGTACAATATGTACTCTCTACTGAGAGTGTGCTATAATAAACCATCGACGTAAAAAATAGTAATTAAAATCAGATCTTAAACTTCCATGGTATACATTTGTTAACACACGTCTTCTAACAAAAGTAATCATATTTATAATGTGAGCAATTACACAATATATTTGCAAACCACAATGAATTAAAACAATCAATGGTTATAATAGATGCTTTAACTCTTTACTTCATATGGACACATTTGAACACCTCATATATAGAAGGCTTTTGAAAACAGTGTAGAACCAGACTGAGTACGTTTGCACTAGTAATCAGAAAAGTGAGTAATTAAAATCAGATCTTAAATTTCCATGGTATACATTTGTTAACACACGTCTTCTAACAAAAGTAATCATATTTATAATGTGAGCAATTACACAATATATTTGCAAACCACAATGAATTAAAACAATCAATGGTTATAATAGATGCTTTAACCCTTTACTTCATATGGACACATTTGAACACCTCATATATAGAAGGCTTTTGAAAACAGTGTAGAACCAGACTGAGTACGTTTGCACTAGTAATCAGAAAAGGTTCTGCACTGTTTCTGCTCTATCAGAGTAAATAAATAAAATGTATCTATTCATTGAAATTTACTATGTGTGGCTTTGGAGAAATGAACAGTCCAGTTAAAATGAAAATATGAAGTAAAGAGTTAAACGAAAGTTTTGTGACTATACATAAATTAATCACTGCACAATATAGTCGTCATTCTAAATGTCTCTCAATCAATACCTATATGAACATAATAATGGCCTCATTAAACAACTTCAGGAACCAAGGTTTTTCAACCTGTAAGTGTTTTGAATTATTTTCCACATGTATCTTACCATATGGGTTAAGTTAACTTGCTCGCTATCTCGTTATGTCCCTAATGTGTTGTTGTTTAGCTGTTTAAGACGAATTGATAAAGAGAAGCATTGACCGCATTTCTTTTATTTTAATGTTGGTATCTGTATGGAAAAAACGTGAGCCTTAACCGTCGTCTGATTATCGTAAATAACATAAAGCTTCATGAATTTATTTTCCAGCTTGTGTCCTTTGGCAGGTGGCAAAAATCCAAACATGGATTTTGAATGTCAAATATGCATCAACTTATCACATCATTTTCTCTTATATATATTTGGTATATTAAGTCAAACCGTGAGGCATAGTGGCATGAAATTCACATTATTTACAAAGATAACAAAGAGGGGGTGGGGGCATTAATCGTCATATCAGCAGCAACAAACCACACCAAACATATTCAAATGAGTCTATTCAGTCATCAACAACTACTTTATTTTCATTTTCGCTTACATATATTTAGTAAAGTAAGCTCCACTCCCTAAGCACCAGTAGATGTCATAAATCATGCTCAACAACTGTTTCCCGAGCGCTTCTTATAATAAGCTGAATCATTATTTAGTTTGACGTGAACTTGACTGTTTAGACCTGCTCCTAAGGCCCCAGTTGGGGTGATAACAATGAAATTCAGATAGGTACATGTATGAACCGTCATGTCAGCAACAACAAATCACACACAAAAAAAACATTCAGATAAATCTATTCGGTCCTAAGAAATAATGTGTTTTTGTCAATTTTTCCCCATCCCTAGGACTAAATTGTGATTCAAAGGGGAATGAAATTAACAAATTTTATAAAGAACGCATAGGCGTCAATAATCATGCTCACGATTTATTTCTGAGTGCTTCCTATATAATAATAATGAGATTTTTAAAGTTTACCTTTATTTTTAGGCCATACCGTGAGAACCATGGACATGCAATTCACACTTTTATAAAGAACCAGTATGCGTCCATTACCATGCTTACATGCTTGTTTTGATTAGAAGTACTTTACTGAAAAGAACAGCTAAACCGCTACTTTTGTATTTCCAATATATTCGTCAAAATCATTAAAATTTGTAAACGACATTGACATATTCGTATATATTGATTTATACGTAGTATTAATGGTGTTTGTTTGTTTCTTATTCAAATGCAAATTTCTAGGAAATTGCTCTGATACTTTTTGAGAAAATACATAAAATATCAGATACATAAAATGCCAGATACATAAAATGCCAGATACATAAAATGACATAAAATGTCAGATACATAAAATGCCAGATTCATAAAATGCCAGATACATAAAAGTTTAGGTGGCGGGTTAACTGTTGCGTTCAATGTACTTTTGTATTTTTCTATAAATCTGTTTATCTATTTATTTGTTTATCTATATATCTGTTTATCTATATATCTGTTTATCTATATATCTGTTTATCTATTTATTTGTTTATTTAAATACTTTAAAAGGACAAATACTAATTAGAAATGTTTTAACGAATGAAAGAGAAGAATGTTAAATCATTTTTATTTTATGATTGTTACTATTATCATTGTTAATAAATAATATTATTTTTAACTCATACTTAAGTTATTGTTTTGCTTGTATATTTATATGTCTTAGTAAACAAGTCATTTTTCAAGTCTAAAAATAAGTGTTTTATTCAAGTCTACACAAAATGTGGCGTAATGTACAATATTTAAGTTAACTTATTGTTTTTCTTGTATATTTATATGTCCTAATAAACAAGTCATTTTTTCAAGTCTAAAAATAAGCGTTTTATTCAAGGCTACTGACAGTGTGCTGTAATGAACCATCGTCGTAAATAATAGTAAATCAGATTTTAAACTTCCATGATATACATGTTGTTAACACTCGTTTTCTAACAAAAGTAATCATATTTATAATGTGAGCAATCACACAATATATATGCAAACAACAATGAGTTAAAAACTTGACTATATGTGGCTTTTGAATTTGGAAGAGTCCGGTTAAAATGAAAATGGGAAAAGAGTTAAACGAAAGTTTCGTGACTAAACATAAATTAATCTATGCTCAGTATAGTCGCCATTCTAAATATTTATCAAGCAATACCGATATCAACATATATATCTATTAACTCCCAGTTACTAAATTATCTAACAACGGCCACATTAAACAACTTTAGGAACCAAGGTTATTCAACCCGTTAGTGTTTTGAATTATGTTCAACATGTATCTTACCATATGAGTTCGGTATGCTCGCTCGCTATAATGTTGAATGTATAATGTTCCCTAATGTGTTGTTGTTTAGATGTTTGAGACAAATTGATAACGAGAAGCATTGTCCGTGTTTCGTTTATTTTAATGATGGTATCAGCATAGTATAAAACGAGTTGAACTTGTTTGACTCCGTGTACCGGCATGGCATTAGTAATGTTCGATGTAGAAAATGGAGTTGAATTGGAATATATGCAGCATCTCTGTAACTTTCCTCTAAATAGAGAAAAATACATAATTGTATATAGAAACTAATATCTAAACATGTTTTAACTTCAACATATTTCTTGGATTATATGTGTGTCATATAGTTTTAATTATAATTAATTTATAAAACGAACCAATTATTTAAAAACTTTATTATGAAGTTATGCAACAATAATTCTACGGCATAACCGATTTTTAAATATTGAATTTCGTTGTTTTTGTATTTTTTAATTGATGTACCTCGTTTCATCAGTCAGTATTTCAATGTCTTAGTGCAAGCCTTCTATAATAAATAATACTTTATCTTTAGTGAGCACGTGATTTGATATGGCGACTTATTTTATCTAAGATATTGTTAAAATCAAAATTAAATAATTTGTTCATCTAAAACTATTGCAGTTTATGTGACCTATACATATCGTATATCACCAGCCAGACTGATACAGAGACATATTGAACGACAGAGAGGGATATAATAATGCAAATCAAGCTAGATGCATTATGTTAACAATCTGCAAACCTGTAAAGTCGATTCAAATTCAACCGATTCGGAAATTAAAACTGTGAGCACGTAATTTATATCATATACAAAAAAAGGAAGAGAAAATGAATATTTAATACACACCCCAATTACCCTCTATAAATCGATTTTTCAAGATCTCCACCAAAACAGCAGTACACAAGGCCATACCGACCACGACGACGACAAGTGGAGCGATTTCTACCGAGCATGGGTGGACACGCTGGTGCGGGTATGCATCTGCATGCTATAAAACAAGACGTGAATCATATATCAAGCATAGGGTCGACACGCTGGTTCGGGTATGCGTTTGCGTTTCACTCTCGCCTTCAAGTGAAAGAACATCAGCACAACCTCACTGATCATTTCACAGTGACACATGTAGTGACATTTGTGTATATTGTCTGAAAGTATGGATTATCTTTGTGATGGTGATGCGGCAATGTCATTTGAATGATCATTTCCAGTCGGACATATCTTGCACATATCTTAAATTAACACATAAAGTATATACCAGGTTGGTATACATAGTTTCGATACTTGTAATTATATGCCAAACATGTCACGACGGTATCTGCTTGAATCATTTTTATAAGGGTCTCATCATAGAGTTAAACGGTAAGGTAGTGCATTGAATAGAGTTTGGTAACACGTTCGTCCCGGTACCGCTCAAAACAACACTCAGTTCTGGTGATGCTTATCAATATCACATACAATATATACAATGTTTTACCGTCAGTTTGTCTTGAAAGAACCAGTGTTATACATTTTATCCGCTAGTATAAGCACAATAAATCCACGCATAACTGTTTTAACTTCTTTCTGTTATATTGTAAATATTAATAATTACGATGATAATAATAACAGATCTCAGACGAAGACAATGTAAAACCTGCTTTCCTATAATTTATGTATTGAAGTGCATAAATGGGATAATTGCTGCTATCATCGATCAAACGTGTTTATCACAATTGCAAATGTAGTAGCCTCTCACCATATGTACAATGATATCTTACAGGATCAAATTCGAACAACATATAAACACCATATGTATCTCTGATTCGTTGCAAGAGACGACAATTGGACAGATAAACGGTTCTGATTCCATCATTTTTTTCTGAATAAGTGCATTAAATACATAATAGCACTGAACGGTGGCTTAGATGATGCAAAACCGTAACTGTATCAAAAATACTAAAACTTGAGGTACGATTTCTTGACTTTCGATTAAACTACTCAATATAAGCAGTATTGCAAAACATTACAAAATGACACGCATTCTACGTAACATCGAACAATGTTTCAAATGTTCTGATTAGCAGAAGCATCAAATTGATGAAATAAAAAGTGAACTGCTAAGCAAGTCATTGGCTCATTCAATATGGAAAGTAGAATTGTGCCAGGGAGCGGAAGTGGTTGCATAACTCATGAATACCAAACTAATCTCAGTTTGACTCTTAGTGGAGCAACTCCGCTAGCTAAATTTCGACAATGCTTAAGAAGTATAATTAGCTAATAGTTCAATTGTACATGTATGTTACCACACATGAAACTCAATTCAAAAAGTAGATACATACTACATCATACCATGAGCCTTAACCGTCATCTGATTATCCTTAACAACATAAAGCTTCATGAATTTATTTTCCAACTTGATGTCCTTTGGCAGGCGGCAAAAAGCCATACATGGATTTTGAATGTCAAATATGCATCAACTTATCACATCAAAATGATATATTAAGTCAAACCGTGAGACATAGGGGCATGAAATTCACATTATTACAAAGAGGGTGCAGGGGCATTAATCGTCATATCAGCAGCAACAAATCACACCAAAAACATTCAAATGAGTCTATTCATGTCATCAGCAATTACTTTATTTTCAATTTCGCTTATATATATTTAGTAAAGTAAGCTCAATTCCCTAAGCACCAGTAGATGTCATAAATCATGCTTAACAATTGTTTCCCGAAGCGCTTCTTATAATAAGCTGAATAATTATTTAGTTTGCAGTGAACTTGACTGTTTTGACCTGCTCCTAAGGTCCCAGTTGGGGTGGTAACAATGAAATTCAGATAGCTACATGTATGAACCGTCATGTCAGCAACAACTCACACACAAAAAAAAACATTCAGATAAATCTATTCGGTCCTAAGAAATAATGTGTTTTTTTGTCAATTTTTCCCCATCCCCAGGACTAAATTGTGATACACAGGGGCATGCAATTAACAAATTTTATAAAGAACGCATAGGCGTCAATTATCATACTCACGATTTGCTTTTTTCCTATATAATAATAATAGTTTTTAAAGTTACCTTTATTTTAGGCCATACCGTGAGAACCATGGACATGCAATTCACACTTTTCATAAAGAACCAGTATGCGTCTATTATCATGCTTACACGCCCCCCTCAAGGTGAAGTCGACTGCTTTGGCCTCGCCCCAAAGGCCTTAGGGGTGGCGACAATTCACAATTGTCATTCAGCTTTAAGTACTAAAGCTACATAAACCATTTCATTACGATTGGACTTACGGGTTTTTGAGAAGATGTCAAAAATATGAATTTTTTACTGACGCACTAATTTCTTAGGTCTAACCCCAGTGCCAACCTATGATACCCCCCCCCCCCCCCCCACCCACACACACACACACACACACAAAAAAAACACACACACACCATGAAAGGTCCCTCGATACAAAACAACACAAAAATGTTGGCCAGGGTTATACAACATTATAAAAAACAAAGTAAAAATTAAACTTTACCATCAGCTGGGATGACAAGATCCAGTGTTATACAGCTCATCACAAATATAAACACAATAACTCCTCGCATGGTTAATCAACTTCTTTTAATTATATTAAAATATTAATAACTGCACAATAATAACACATCTCGGGCAATGACAGTTGTGTATGCATGCCTTGCGGTTAAGTATGATGAATTGACGCACGTAATGATGCATACATGTTTCACATTTCTTTTAACATAAAGGTTATCCTCCTTAATTACTTGGCAATGCGCGGCAGACACTTTTGATTTTACGATGTTCACAGGTACTTGGCTTAATGGCACACGTTAATTAATGTGATCATATGTGATGACATTAAACAGTTACTTTATATACATTGTAACACATAATGTACACGTCTCAAGCAACAGTTATTTTTTGTCGTATAAACTTAAACGTTTTTAATCGTAAAACAAATTTATTTTTTTTATTTACCATACAATTGTTTCCGTAAATCATACTACACAGGTACACTGGTGCATAAATATCAGTTTTGAGCGAACTACCAAATCTGAGTAGGTATTGATCCTATAATAACACTGTTTTCCCTATAGTGCTTAGTTGAATAAGTTATCATATCTTAATACATTAATCCATCAAATTAGAAAAGAAAACAGAAACACCTTCAGCTACTGGTTATGCCGCTTAGTCTTAATGTTTTAGGTGATTATTTTCGATAAAATGTTATATTTATCATGCATAATCATGCTAAACATTAACATAGCACTTTTTGTTTCGGTAAAATATCTTAAAAAAGGTAAGATATGATTATATTAAAAAAAATAAATAAAATACTGTGTATACAGGGACATTTGTTTTGATTAGAAGTACTTGACTGAAAAGAACAGCTTAACCTGCTACTTTTGTATTTCCAATATATTCGTCAAGACTATTTAAATTTGTAAACGACATTAACAGATTCGTATATATATTGATTTATACGTAGCATTAATGGTGTTTGATTGTTTCTAATTCAAATACAAATTTCTAGGAAATTGCTTTGACACTTTTTGAGAAAATACATAAAATGCCAGTTACATAAAATGCCAGATACATAAAAGGTTAGTTGTCTGGAAATATGTTTCGTTCAATGTATTTTACTATTTTTCTATGTATCTGTTTATCTATTTATTTGTTTATTTAAATATTTTGAAAGGACATACTAATTAGAAATGTTTTAACGAATGAAAGATAAGAATGTTAAATCATTTTTATTTTATGATTGTTACTATAATCATTGTTAATATATACTATTATTTTTAACTCATAGTTAAGTTATTGTTTTGCTTGTATATTTATATGTCTTAATAAACAAGTCATATTTCCAAGTCTAAAAATAAGTGTTTTATTCAAGTCTACTGAGAAGTGTGGTGTAATGTTCCATCTATAAGATAATGTTTCGCTTGTATATTTATATGTTTTAACAAACAAGTCATTTTTAAATGTGTAAAAATAGCCGTTTTATTCAAGTATACTGAGAGTGTGGTGTAATGTACCATATATAAGTGATTGTTTTGCTTGTATATTTATGTGTAATGAACCATTGTCGTAAAAAATAGTAAATCAATTTTTAAACTTCCATGGTATACACGTTGTTAACACACGTCTTCTAACAAAAGTAATCATATTGATAATGTGAAGCAATCACACAATATATTTGCAAACCACAATGAGTTAAAACAATCAATAGTTATAATAGATTCTTTAACCCTTTACTTTATATGGTCACATTTGAACACCTCTTATATAGAAGGATTTTTGAAAACAGTGTAGAACCAGTACTGTTTGCACTAAGCAATCAGAAAAGGTTCTGCACTGTTTTCTGCTCTATCAGAGTAAATAAATGAAATGTATCTATTCATTGAAATTTACTCTGTGTGGCTTTTGAGTTATGAAGAGTCCAGTTAAAATGAAAATATGGAGTAAAGATTTAAACGAAAGTTTTCTGACTACATAAATTAATCACTGCACAGTATAGTCGCCATTCTAAATATTTCTCAAGCAATACCGATATGAACATAAATCTATTTCCTCCCAGTTGCTAAATTACCAAACAATGGCCTCATTAAACAACTTCAGGAACCAATGTTTTTCAACCTGTTAGTGTTTTAAATTATTTTCCACATGTATCTAACCATATGAGTTCAGTTTGCTCGCTCGCTATTTCGTTAAATGTGTTATGTTCTTAATGTGTTGTTGTTGTTGTTTAGCTGTTTAAGACGAATTGATAAAGAGAAGCATTGACCGCATTTCTTTTATTTTAATGTTGGTATCTGTATAGAAAAAACGTGTTGAACTTCGACTCTGTGTACCGACATGGCATTGTAATGATCGATGTAGAAAATAAAGTTGATATTGGGATACATGCAGCATCTCATCTTTGTAACTTCCCCCTAAATAGAAAAAAATGCATAATTGCATATAACAAATACATATTTAAACATGCTTTAACTTTAAGATATTTCTTATATTCTATTTGTGTCATATATTTTTAATTATAATTAATTAATAAAATGAACCAACTATGTTATAGAGTTATGCAGCAAGAATTCTATGGCATAACGAAGTTAAAATATTGAATTTCGCTGTTTTTGTTATTTTTTAATTGATGTGACCTCGTTTCATCAGTCAGTATTTTAAAGTCTTAAGCGCAAGCCTTTTATGATAAATAATACTATATCTTAAGTGAGCTTTTGATTTGATATAGCTACTTATTCTATCCAAAACATTGATAATCAAAATTAAATTGTTTGTTTATCTAAAACTAGTGCAGTTTGTGTGACATGTACACCACAGACCAGACTGATATATTGACATATTGAACGGCAGGTACGGTCTTATAATGCAAATCAAGCTACATGCATCATGTAAGCCATCTGCAAACTTGTAGAGTTGATCCAAATATAATAGATTCGGAAATTAGACTCGTGAGCATGTTATTTATATTATATACAAAAAAAAAAGAGACAATGATATTTAATACGTACCCACATTACCAGCCACCATACAATGCTTCAAGATCTCCACCAAAACAGCAGTACACAAGGCCATACCGACCTCGACGGTGGCAGCGGGAGCGAATTGTACCGAGCATGGGCGGACACGCTGATTCGGCTATGCATCTACATGCTAAAAAACAAGACGTGAATTATATATCAAATACACCCCATGGTAAGTGTTACTTGTATACAATATCATTGATTATTTTCTTATATAAAAAGCTGGTCATACCGCATAGCTGTTAATAAAACCAAAGGGAGCAAAGGTTCACACTGTCATCCTTGCTATTGGTCCATTAAAACATCACCCAAGGTGAATTTAAACACTTTGTATTTCGCTCTCGCTTAAAAGTGAAAGAATATCAGCACACCCTCACTGATAGTAAGTAAGTAATTTCTTTATTTAAAGAGAGTAACTCAATTGGTAAACCAATCCTTCTTTGAGGCCCTCGTATAAACAAACAAGTACATATACATTATTAAAAAGATAGAAAAATAACTTTCATTGATCATGCTACAGATATCACACATTATAGAATTAACAAAATTCTCACAACATGCTCCTGATAACAACTTCTCATTTACGCGCACGCATACACATACACATACACACACTCTTGCTTTTTATATTCGTATAAAAACATATTTTAAATTTAGAAACACATGCAGTTGTCCTATGTAAATTCGAATATAATTGGGGAAAAATAACACAACAATAATAAAATCGATAGAAACAAAACAAAAATATTTTTATTTTACAAAAACTAATAACGGTTTGGTATTTATTAAGCATATGGCTGTTGGGGGTACATGTGTTTTTAATTTCAATTTCCTTTTATCCAAATCAAACAATTACTTGCAAAAACATTTAACGAACACGCGTTTCTTATACTAAGTGGAATACTATACCATATAATTGCACCCAAATATAATAGACTACCTTTAATCAGTTCTATTCTACCGGTTCGGAATAAAGACATTTTTTTTAGCTTGAACACAACATGATAGATATATTATTGATTGATCGAAGTTGAATAGTTCACACAAATATGGCAGAGCTGAACCATCCAGTTTGCTATGTTATACATGAGTTTTGCCGTTTGCAGAAAAAACAGTTCGATCGATAGATAAAATAAAGACTTTCATGTTCATTTCCTTAAAAATACTTGCATGCTAACCTCTGCCGTTTAATTAACTTATTTATATTTTTATTTGAAATATTGTAATTCGCTTGGTATACTCCTATAATATAGGTGATTAAAAAATCCAAGACGAGATGAGTTCAAACTAGATTTATTCTCTATCTTTAGCGTACAGTGCACTCAACAACAGTCTCAACACAATATATACTGCCTATACAATATATTTATTATAGCCGTATCAATAGGAATGATCGGATATCCTTTCAACCGTATGTAGAAACTACATTCATTTTTGTGTAACCATGTGTTTACATCACATAGTTATACAACCAGGTTTTCACTCCAACTCACAGTCTCATCTTCTCAGTGGCACCAGTATGTAACTCTGTTAGAACTTCAAATATCCCACTCTAAAACAAGAAATGTCTGACTTGACACCTTCAAAACAACTTTAAACTGCCAACACAAAAGGTCAAATGACCGGTTTGGCGGGGAATTAGAATACAACAAATCAAGCATGAATTTATTATGATATGATAATGACGTCCCATCATTATTCTGTCCTTATCCTCATACCAAAAAGTCTGAATTACAAACAAAGTTTTTTTCTATTAAATCGTTTATAGTTCAACAACAGACACTATTACAACTTCAACAACATAATCATCCATGTAGACAATCATCTTTACAAACTTCTGTATAACAGAATCTATAAACTTTGTTTGCTCCCATGCCCTTAAATTGCTTCCTCGCAATATGTCCAATATACTAGTAATTGAAAAGGTACCACATGCTTACATAAGTTTATAACATCCATTTATTTTATTGGATCCACCATTTACATCCTTTCAAATCAAATAAGCAAGTATTTTATAAACATACAATATCAGTTTAAAATTTAAAAATTCTTTTCCGAAAGAGTATATAACAACTTCTGTGCCACCTTATGTCAATTCTGTTCAGTACTCCTGAATTCATCAAGACGTCAAGCGCTTGTGAATTGAAATCATATGGTCTTGGTACCATCTTGTTCGTCTCATATGTATCATGCCATGGTGGTGCTTATCTTTCTCTTTCTGTACGTCTTGGAATTGGATTTGATTGTTGTCTTGGCTGGGGCTTTGGTATATTTATTCTCTATTTTGCTTTAGTATCATCTTTAGCCATACCTCCTTTGTCTTCGTCTGTAACTGGTTCTTTACTCATTAGCAATCGCTTCTGTAGTTGTTTCTTTCTCTGTCGGTTTCTCTTCAATATCTTCTGTAGCATTTTCTTCTTTGATAAAATCTCTATTTCTGTACCGTCTTCATTACCGTCTTCTGTACCTCAGTATCTTCTGTAGCCATTTCTTCTTCTGTAGAAACCTCTATTCCTGATCCTTCTTCATTACCGTCACCTGTGTATGTCTCAGCATCCCTGTCTCCTGTTACTTTATGTTCTCTATGTTGATATGTATTATCAATATCTTTATCTCTACTATCTCTTTGTGTTCTTCACTTTTCTTTTTCTCTACATTTTCTTCACTATTTGTCCTTGTATTGAGATCATAGGCGTCCCCATTGTTGTATGTATGTGCTACATATTATTTCCCAATTTCTGTATCTGAATTTGAATCATCATCATCATTAGTGATGTCACTTATTGCAATATCATTTACTCTCTACTTTGATGCATCTAGTGTGTGTGTGTGTGTGTGTGTGTCTCTCTCTCTCTCTCTCTCTCTCTCTCTCTCTCTCTCTCTCTCTCTCTCTCACCTCTCTCTCTTTCTCTTTCTCACTCTCTCTCTCTTCGGTATTCTCTATGGTTCTTGGTCCTGTGCTTCCGGTTTCATCTGTTGATTCCCGACCTTGGACTGGAAACAGATGGTTTCTGTGTAATACTTTAACACTTCCTGATCACTCCGATTTAACTCTTAATACAGGGGTTTCCTCTCTTGGTTGTTCGATAACATCGTACACTTCATCTTCGAATCTGTCCGCGATCTTGTGTTTGCCGTCAAATTTCAAAATATTCACTAACACCTTGTCTCCGACTGAAATGGTTGCTGCATTAGCTTTTCTGTCAAAGTATTTCTTCCTGTTTGTGCTGTACTTTGTCTATATAATCTTTAACAATCTGATTAGTTCTTTCCATTCGTGTTTTTAATTATTCTATGTATTCTGTGTGTGGTATATCTGATGTTGGAATATCATCGGTCGCTTGTTGGAATACAACTCTATTGGAAGTTTCGATTTTCGTCCGAACATTAACTAAAAAGGGGAAAATTTTGTTGATTCATGAGGGGTGCTGTTGTATGCGTAGACAAGTGATGCTCAATGTTTCTTCCAGTCTGTTTTTAGAAGTTTCCAACGTTCCTAACAAATCCAGTAGCGTTCTATTGAATCATTTAGTAGTTCCATTGCCCATGGGGTTATAAACTGATTTTTTTGTCTTTTTCATATGTGTGATACTAGTAATATATAATTCTTTCATGATCTCTGATTGGAAATTGGCTCCTTGGTCCGAATGTATAGCTGTGGGAATTCCATAATGTACAATTCAGTAATTGTAAAAAGGATTCTGTCGTGCTTTTGGACTGTCTGATTCTTAGTTGGTATTGCCATTGCAAACTTTGTGAAATGGTTATCACTAACAAGTTTGATATTCCTTTTGCAGGCTTAATGTTCAAGTAGTCCATGCAAACCATTTCTAGTTGGTAGTATAGTTGTTATACTTATCAAACGTGCACGACTGTGTACACTACTTTTTCTCAGGAGACATCTGTCGCATCTGGAAACATGGATTTCAACATATGACGACATCCTAGGCCAATAGATTCTTTCCCGGAGTAATATTAAAGTCCTTTATCGTCCAGAATGACCTACACTGTCATGAAGGCCAACTAAAATATCTAGTCGGTAAGACTACGGTAAAACTAATTGTTCTATAATATCCTCTTCTAAGTGACGATATAATATACCACATTCTCATCTTGAAGTTCTTGAAATTTCATCTCATTAGTGTGTCATCTCTATTCCAGCTCATATTTGGTAATCTCTGATCAATGACTCCCCTTCTCCACCTCTCTATTGTGTTGTCTTGTCTTTGGCTACTCCGTATTTCTCGCATCTCTATCTGAGCCATTGGAGTTTCAGGATTTTCTGTTATTTCAACAGTGTTGATACTGGCTGCCAGGTAGTATTTCTATATAATGGCGAGAACACTATGCTGCTAAATATAGTCTTCACTATGTTGTTCTCAATCTTAACCATATCTTTCATTATAACTTCTTTTACTTCAGATATTTCAGAACTTGAAGATTCCTTTTTATCTAAGTTGATTGTGGCATTGCATTTCTTTGTCGTGTTCTCTGTTTCTGCTTTAAGATCGGCTTCAATTTGCCTCAATGCAATCTTAAACCTATCGTAGTTATCAACAGTATCACATTTGTAGGCTGCTAGATGTTTAATTTCTGATCTTAGTACCTTGATATAAAACTTGCTTTAGAATATCATCATCTGTTTTCCTTAATCCTTTTAAGTTAATGGCTTGCGTGAAAATCTCCTCTAGTCTTGATGCATAGATTGTAATTGATTCATTCCCTTGTTTCGTAGAGTAGACTTTTCTCAGAATGCTCTCCCTTGTCTCTATGTTACCAAATGTACTGTTCAATTTCGCCATAACCTCGTTAATTGTAACTCCTATCCCTAGCCTTCGTACCACATCGCTTGCATTCCCTTTTACATCTCTTCTAACACCAAGTAATATGTGTTCCTCCGTAAAATATTTGTTTGCAATCAAAGCTCCAACTACAAACCTAAATGTTTTCAGCTTGCATCACCTTTGTTCTCTTTTCCATAAAAAGTTGACACTTTTGTAAAATGGTAATTGTCTTTACTCTTCGATGCTTCTGGCTCCGATTTAGTATAAGAACTAAATTTTAAAGTTTTCACATCTTCTATGAATGATAATAAATCATCTGAATCTTCTAATTTCACGGGTTTAATTGGCAACTTACGAAACGCCTCTAAGATTCTTTCCTCTTCTTCATGTTAATCCTTTTCCACGTATGCAATCTTCCTGATTCAGCCGGTTTCGCTCCTTTCGCCACACTGAGTTTGTCTTCTTACATAATTCTTGTTGTTATGCTAAGTCTTATGAAATTCGAGTTCCAATCAAATGTTTACTTTCTCATAAACTTAACTTAAGGTACTAAATACAGTCGTAATAGTTTACTTAAATGTTGATTTCTCCTAGAGAATTCACCAATACACCTGTTAAGTACTAAATTCTTTCATATATTCACTAAACTATGTATCCACTTAACTTAAGTCAAAACGTAACTCAAGTATCACTTTACTCTAATATCACTTCACTTCATTATTCACTTAAACATATTCACTTAACTTTAGTATCACATAACTGAAGAAGTCACTAAAGTTTTCAATACATTTGCTAAACTTAAGTATTCACTAAAGTATTAAACGTATTCACTTTATATGTTTAAGCACTAATTATCCGTAGATAATTCGCTAAAGTGTTTTTTGATAATTCACTTTATCAACAACCCACAATTAATTTGTATTAGTTCAATTCACTGTTTTCACTTTTTTATCATCTCCAATATCACTAATTATATTCCCTGAATGCATTTTTTCACAAATTCTAATATTACATGTTGATTTAATTAATAAAATTAATTAAAACCTTTCAATGTTAAATATTTCACTTAATAAGACATTAATGCACTCTTTTAAGTACTCTTTAAGGCCCAATGTCTTCAAGTACTGGTTACAACGCAAAGTTATATCCGGTTACTTCATATATAATATATTTATAAAGCAAACGCAATTCCAAGAATTAATTCAAATAATTATTCTTTCAAAATTCAATTCAAGTTATTCACTGTTCAATAACCACAATAAATTATAACAGTATTATTGCGCTCACTTTACACTTAATTCAGTATACCATCTTGTGATCAAATATTCTTTCGAAAATGTGGCTGTATTTTCAACTAAAGTTATAACATGTATAAGTTACTTTCAATATTACTTTCAATTGTCTTCCAATACACTACTTTCAATTTTTATCAATTCAATTAAACAATATACTCCCCACACAATACCTGTTTTGTAATATTTATACACAGTGTTACTATCCCTTCAAATTTATAATTCTATTGTCCAATACTATTCATCAATGAATATTCATTCAACTATAGTACCAATTATCACTATACCCTTATAAAAATCAATAATCCACAATTATCAATATATAAACTTTCATACTAATATTTTAGTCAATATCAATTAACCAATAAGCTTCTTCTTTATTTATTTTATTTTGTTTTTGCGTTATTCAAATCTTTCAATGAAGCATCATTTATATATGTGTATATCAACTGCAACACAATTTAGCAACACAGTTTGATAACCGCAACACGATTTATGAGTCGCAACAACGAAATTATAAATTTCAAATAACTTATAAGTCACTTAACTGTATTATTATCAGTAGTCTACATGTGCATGTATTTCAGAATCTTTCTTGCTATAACACAATTATTTCAAATAAATTTTGGACATATACTAGTAATATAAAAAAATTCAAAGTTCAAATTTTATTTTAATCTAATTTTATTTTATTATTTATTAATTGTTCTAGTTTATACCTGATCAACCCGATTATACCCAAATATAGGTCAAATAATATTTAAATTTCCTTTTAGGAAAAATAAACAACCACTAATACAGGTGTGTGGAATTAAATAGCTTACTACACTGTAATACCAATCTCAATTCATGTTTGTTTAAATTCCAGACAAAGTATTTTACTCTATATTGAAATAAAAAATTAATCTAGACAAAGTACACAAATCTCTCTTTCAAAGTAAATCACCATCAATTTATACATGTACCATCTCTAATACTGTACCAATTTATCTTTCTTTAATTATTAATCTATCTTAAATAACACCTTTTACTACACTGCTGTAACCCTTGTTTCAATATAGATCAATACACATGCAGAATTTTCACTTGTGATAATCTTAATATATAGTAACTGGCTGCCAAGTTACCTTGTCAAAGTAAAGTGGTCACATGGTATTGTACATCACAACTAGAAAGCTGTCAGCCAATAAAATTGGAGATTCCGTGGGAAACCAAACAAGCTAGTTTGCATATGAATGAAACACTTGTGTATTGATACACATAAGAAAGTAGCTTTGTTATGTACTTTCAGCCCAATATTTGGTTCAATGAATAGCACAATATTTGAATTGTTTCAAAAGAAGCAGTATAAGAAGACAAAGAATTATTAGATAGTCACTTATATAAATAAATGTTGGTTAACTTAGTTATGGAGTATATTAATCAAATAAAAAACCTTCACAATTGATTTATTAATCAAACAACATGCGAAAGTGAAATCTCTCAAACATATTTGTCATTCTTTTACTGTCCATCTTATAGTTAAAAAACTGCAGTTTCAGTTGAAAAAAAAATTCTATTTAAATGACTGATTTTTGGAACTGCAATTTTCTGAATATCTATTAAACAATTTCTACTTAAAATCTGTTGAACAAACATGAATCTTTTCTCTAAATTGTGAAAACCACTAGATCACAAACTGACACTTTATTAGAATTTTCAGTTAAGTAACAATCACAACCGTCATTATATCATTTAAAAAAAAAAAAAGTTCCAAAGTCACAGAATCTCGACCGTGGTCGAGCTATTTAAAATGTAAAAGTTAAAAGTTCCAAAGTCGTCGTCGCTGCTCTAAACTGGTTGTCGTCTCCTGGGCATCTATCGTTAACCAAAGCCGGTTGGCTGTTCTTCCGGAGTATGTCAGTTATTGCCATAGTTAACGTACTGGCACAATACATTCCTGTTTATTTCTCAAGGTTATGAGAAATTTCTTGTATATATAACGAATTTCCAGTAATCTCTCAAGGTTATGAGAAATTCTTCCTAGTAACAATTCAATCCTGGTGATTTATTACTGTTCGAATAAATTTCTTGACACTGTTATCGTTAAACACTGTTCATAAATCATAGACCCTCGTTGGGCGCAATTTTGTAACTCGCTTGGTATTTGGTAGCACTCCTATAATAACGGTGATAAAACAATCCAAGACGAGTTGGTTTCAATCTATGTTTATTCTCTATCTTTAGCGTACAGTGCGCTCAACAACAGTTTCAACACAATATATACTGCCTATACAATATATCTATTATTGCCGTATCAGTTGGAATGATCGGATATCCTATCAACCGTATGTAGAATCTACACTCAGTTTATGTAACCAAGTGTTTACATCACATAGTTATACAACCAACTCACAGTCTCATCTTCTCAGTGGCATCAGTATGTCACTCTGTTAGAACATCAAATATCCCAATTTCTCACAATAATTCTTAAACAAGAAATGTCTGACTTGACACCTTCAAAAACAACTTTAAACTGCCAACATAAAAGGTCACATGACCCGTTTGGCGAGGAATTAGAACACAACAAATCAAGTATGAATTTACAACCTGAAGGTCAAAAGGAAGCAACCCCTTCCAAACAAAGTACAGATCAAACCAAAAATTCCTATGTAGTGACCTTTGTGTATATTGTCTATGGTATGGATTATCTTTGTGAAGTAATGCGGCAGTGTCATTTGAATGACCATATCCAGTCGGACATATCTTACACATATCTTACATTAACACATAAAGTATAAACCAGGTTGGTATACATAAGTTCGATACTTGCAATTAAATGTCAAGCGGGGTGGTAGTCTAACGGATAGGTTGTGGGTTCGATCCCCCGGTCGACCCGATGCCTCTCACAAAACAACACTCAGTACTGGTTCTACCCAGGAAGCGGACTCGAGAGCAGTTCATATAAGCTCTGAGTATTCATTGCAATCGAGCTGAATCAAATTAGTATAAACTAAAATTAATTTAATGACACACATGTCACGACGGTATCTGCTTTAATAATTTTATAAGGATCTCATCATCGAGGTTAAACGGTACGGTAGAGCATTGGATAGAGCTTGGTTACATGTTTGTCCCGGTACCTCTCAAAACAACACTCAGTTCTGGTTACGCTTATCAATATCACATACATGATATACAATGTTTTACCGTCAGTTTGTCTTGAAAGAACCAGTGTTATACAGCTTACCGCTAGTATAAACACAATTAATCCCCGCATATCGTTAATATTTACGAAAGTAATAACAACAGGCGAAGACCATGTAAAACCTACTTTCCGTCCTATATTTTATGTATTGAAGTGCATAAATAGGATACATTGCTATCATCGATCAAACGTGTTTATCACAATGGCAAAAATGTAAACAATCTTGTGTTTTAAAATGAAGTAGCGTCTCTTCACATATACACAATGATATCATACAGGATCAAAACAAACATCATATTAACATCATATGTCTCTGATTCTTTGCAAGAGACGACAATTGGACAGATAACCGGTTCTGATTCCATCATTTTTTCTGAATTAGTGCATTAAATACAGAATAGCACTGAACATTAATGGCTAAACTGTGGCTTAGATCATGCAAAACCATAACTATATCAAAAGTATAAAACTTGAGGTACGTTTTCTTGACTTTCGATTAAACTTACTCAATATAAGCAATATTGCAAAACTTACAAAATGACACGCATTCTGCATAAAATCGAACAACGTTTCAAATCTTCTGATTAGCAGAAGCATCAAATTGATGAAATAAAATGTGAACTGCTAAGAAATCATTGGCTCATTCGATATGGAAAATAGAATGGTGCCAGGGAACGGAAGTGGTTGCATAGGTCATGAATATCCAAACTAATCTCAGATTGCCCCTTAGTGGAGCAACTCCGCATCTAATTTCGACAATGCTTAAGAAGTAAAATTAGTTAATAGTTCAATTAGACATGTATGTTACCACACATGAATCTCAATTAAAAAAGTAGATACTTACTACTACCATACCATGAGCTTTAACCGTCATCTGATTATCTTTAATAAAATAAAAGCTTCATGCACGTTTCCAAACATGGATTTTGAATGTCATATATGCATCAACTAATCACATCATTTTCTCTTATATATATTTGGTATATTTAGTCAAACCGTGAGACTTAGGGCATGAAGTTCACGTTATTTACAAAGATTACAAAGAGCGGGGTGGGGCATTAATCGTCATATCAGCAGCAACAAATCACATCAAAAAAAACTCGAATGAGTCTATTCAGGTCATCAGCAATTACTTTATTTTCATTTTCGCTTTATATATACTTAGCAAAAGTATGCTCCACTCCCTAAGCACCAGTAGATGTCATAAATCATGCTTAACAATTGTTTCCCAGAGTCTTCTTATAATAAATTGAAGAAGTATTAAGTTTGCTGTGAACTTGACTGTTTTGACCTGCTCCTAAGGCCCCAGTTGGGGTGGTAACAATGCAATTCAGAAAGGTACATGTATGAACCGTCATGTCAGCAACAACAAATCACACAAAAAAAACAATTCAGATAAATATATTCGGTGCCTAAGAAATAATATGTTTTTTGCCAATTTTTCCCCATCCACAGGACTAAATTGTGATACACAGGGGCATGAAATTAACAAATTTTATAAAGAAACCATAGGCGTCAATATCATGCTCATGATTTGATTCTGGGTGCTTCCTGTATAATAATAATAAGAAGATTTTTAAATTTTACCTTTATTTTTAGGCCCCACTCCACAGGGCCATACCGTGAGAATCATGGACATGCAATTCACACCAGTATACGTCCATTATCATGCTTACACTCCCCACTTCCACCAGTATTTTCTATAGTAAGAAGATTTATTTTTTTAAGTTTACTTTGAATTTGACTGGTTTGTCCCCGCCCCAAAGGCCCAAGGGGTGGCGACAATTCACAATTGTCATTCAGCTTTAAGTACTAAAGCTACATACACCATTTCATAACGATTGGACTTACGGGTTTTTGAGAAGAAGTCGAAATTGTGAATTGTTTACTGACGCACTGATTTCTTAGGCCTAACCCCAGTGCCAAACCATGAGACCCATGGACATGCTAATTCACAATTTTTATAAAATACCCATATGCGTTTATCATGCTCATCGTTTATACCCCCCCCCCCCCCCCACCCCCCTTGAGACAAAACAACACAAAAATGTTGACCAGGGTTATACAACATTATAAAAAACAAAGTAAAATTGAACTTTACCATCAGCTTGGTTTACAAGATCCAGTGTTATACAGCTCATCACTAATACAAACACAATAACTCCCCGCATGGTTAATTAACTTCTTTCTGTTATATCAAAATATTAACAGCTGCACAATAACAACGCATCTCAGACAAAGACAGTTGTGTAAGGATGTTCGCGGTTAAGTATGATGAACTGACGCACGTAATGATGCATGCATGTTTCACATTTCTTTTAACAAACATAAAGGTTATCCTCCTTAATTACTTGTCAATGCGCGGCAGACACTTTTGATTTACGATGTTCGCAGGTAATTTGCTTAAAGAAACACGTTAATTAATGTGATCACATGTGATGACATTAAACAATTACTTTATATACATTGTAACACATATATTTACACGTCTCAAGCAACAGTTATTTTTGTCGTATAAACTTCAACGTTTTTAATCGTATAACATAATACGTTTTTTTATTTACCACACAACTGTTTTCGTAATTCATGCTACACAGTACACTAGTGCGTAAATATCAGTTTCGAAAAAACTATCAAATCTGAGTAGGTATTGATCCTAAAATACATCCAGCTGAAGCAATACTTGTAAGATGCCATGTTATTGTCCCATATTGTTATTCAATCTGACTGTTATATAAATTTTGTATGTACGCTATATTACAAATCGGTAGTGTCTAGATACAATGTACACACCCACATATGAAAAGGTATGTTGATTTTTACGAATGGTGTTCTGTTTGTTTAGCAAAGCTCTACATCTGTGTTACCTATAAATTACCAAACACTTTTTGTAGATACCAAACTATACTTATCCCTTTGGAATTCCCCCTTTTTCAAGTAAAAACTTAAAAATATATTGTGTACAGGCATTTAAAGCATTATCAACAATGATAATGTATATCTTAGCATTTAATGTATCACATGTAACACATATGTAAGTGTTTACAATAAAAAAAACTAATTGTAATGTTTGCTTGTAAAACAGTTATAAAATTGTTTTGAAAAATGCATTTTGTTTATTCAAGGGAATGTGGTATAGGAATACTAGTGGCACATAAGAGCAGATGACAGAGCCTGAAATAAATATTAACATATAGGTTTGTTTACAATTTGTTTAATATAACAATACTACTTGCATTCCTCTTAATCTCTAAGTTCCATTCTTATCATGGAATACTGACCATATTTTATTACCTCCACAATTTTTGTTACCATTCACTTGATGTGAATATTATCACGTTTCCATTTTGGCAGCAATTCTTATCATTTTTAATGATAATAAATAGAAATTACTCAAAACTGTAACAGATATCACATGTAACACAACATACCGTTATTTTCTTCTTACAATCTGGACAATAAATTGGTCACACCATGTATATATATATATATATATATATTCATGGAAAATCTGATTAAACATATGGTTGTAGCTTTTCTTATTATATTATTAGTGTCCATGCTGCTTTGGTAAGCTGTGTCCTTTGAATGCTTCGCTTCCTCTTGATATCTCCCGAATCAGGTCTAGTATTCCCCCAACGGAATAAAAACAGGAAATTCTATGCATGTCCCACAATTCATAGCAATTCGTGGCTTTCTAATCTGTGACGTATTTCAACTTCAGTTGAAGCAATTGACCAATCAACGTGCTCAATTATGGCTTTTCCAACATTGCTATTTAACGGACGCAATCAGCAGTAATGTTAATTTGAAAGAAATATTCGAAAAACAAAGATTTTTATCACATAAAACGCTGTTTTACATAGTACGACAAACACTGTAAAATAATCAGTAAAACACCACAATTTGAAATGTTTTTTTATGGTTTATGAAAAATTCCAAAAAACATTAGAATAATATATTGTATTCATATTGTAAAACATTCACATAAATAATCTTGCTAAACTAATTGTTATCAGTATGCTATACACATCCGATAAAAAGATGTTTTTGAATCAAAGAAAGCAATAAAAATAAAGAAAATACGGGACTTGGAGACTGCTTATGAGAGGTATTTGAACATGAAACACCCTCACTGCCCTCCCTGACACGGGATTAAGCCGTATTCTATTCGTGAGCTACACGAAATTTGAGGACTAGAGAATAATAACATCAATGGGTCACCGTACGTACTCATTGTGTCGACCGGCCACGCAGCACGCGAGATACTACAGCTGTGAAACTAACACAAGGAAGTTTGGTCAACCCTACTTACCAGTACATGCTATGTTTCCATACTTGTACAGTTGCCTCAATCAAATATGAACTTATTACTTAAAATGCTTCGCCCTCTAAAAGACTTCAAACATGTCGTAGTTTGTACATGTATGCGCTTATCGGAAATACCTGATTCTTTATTTTTATGTAGTAATATTAATGTAGAGAGCTTCGTGCTAAATGTGTAGACATAGATATATGATAATGGATAAAAGCTAAAACTAGCATAATAAAGCATTTCTGCGAACATACATTTATTTCATATAAAATAAGACATATAATAAAATAAGACAAATGGCATAAAGTGATAATATTAAAGAAATCAAATAATAATTAAAGAGAACCATGTATGCGGAACTAGTTAAGTTTCTTTATCGTATTTGCTTTATGCTAATTAAGTTTACCTTCTTAAAATCTGTGATACGGTCCCGAGTCTGTTTCCCGGGTAGAACCGGTACTAAGCGTTATAATGTAGAAGATATCTGGTCCAGCGCGGATAGAACACTAGACTCCTTGCTTGAGCCGCCACCTCGCTTAAACTTGTACGTTTATGTTTAAACATACCATTGGCTTTAAAATGCAGTTTGTCAGTAACAAAATCGCTAGAAATGTATAAAAATATAATATTAGTTTAAAGAATCACATTATTATTTATAAATAAATACAATCTTTTGGAACTTAAAATCAGCCAAAACATGACAAAAAGAACGTTTAATCAGAATTGAATCAAAATGAAACGAAATCCCAATTCTAAGAATAGATATCACGTACATAAGGCTGACATTCACGTCGTCATTTGGACTCTTTATGCCATAAACCAAATTCAAAAAAATGGAACACATAAAACGAAATAAATCGCAATCAAATTGAAATCAAGTGACTTATTTGACACGCAATTTTAAGCGGCGCATCTGTTTCAATATAACCTGGGTGCGATAAATTGCTTTGACTTATTTTCCTTGTGACAATAAGGGATCGATGCTTTTGGGAAAACCGTTTTTTGCATTTTTATTCAGATGTAAGATACTGATATACTTCTTGATAGAGGCTTCACCTTCATATTCGATTATTTTACAAAAATAAACATAAACGAGACATTGACCCCGTTCGAAATGTCAAGGAATTGAGCAAATCAGACATTGTCTTTGAGTAGGGATCTGGAACAATACAATATAATACCTGATTTGTAAAACATGTTTCTTTTATGAATATGGCGAAGGTGAATGCTTAACAATTATTGAATATACAGATGAACAGTATATGCATTTGGCACGATGGACGAGGTTGTGTGGATGTTATAATGAAACATAAGAAATAGAAATATGAACATAATCAAGAATAGAATAAAGTAAAAAGAGCGGCGAGTTTGAGAGGGGTGACCAAAAATGACTTTCACTTTTGAGGTAACAAGCCCTTAACAAGAGAAATGTCATCACTACCTGAAGGACTGTCCTAATATGAAGTTCCATACTAGTAACTAGTGTTACTTAATTGTTATAGTAGTGAATGAACATCATTTCATTAAAAATATCAAAGGGCCATAACTCAGTAAGAAATTGTGAAATTTAAATGCATAGATCACAGGCTCACGTTCAGATGATATACTTGCTGTACTGTCTCAACACTGTAAGAAGAATTGCGTCTGTATGGATTTCGGTCAAACGTGTGATGTATTAAATCAAGTTAAACGCACACGTAAAAGACATCATTCAAAATAGAAACATTGAATCATAACGTCGATACCAGATGCTCATTAAGACCATAAACTTGCTGTTAAGGTAAAATTACAAAAAAACATAACTCCATGAACTTATATAGTTTGAACACAGGCTCATGTCTGACCATGTACCGGTTCTACAGCAAGTTTTATTTGAATCGCCTTTAAAGTGTTGTAAGTGTCGCGTTCGCAAGATCGTTGGTCCAACGTGTGTTGAAAGTTTAAGCTAAAAGAACAAACAACTCGATAAAAAGTCATTGAATCGGAAAGCCTGGCCATGCGTTTCACTTCAATGAGCTCCAAAAATGAGAAGAGTTGCATCCGCAAGGTTGTTGGCCGAAAACTTGAGTACAAATGCTGTATTGTTGAATAAAAGGGGGAGTTGAGAAGAGAATTGAAAATGTTCAATTCATTATACGTGGTTTTCTTATATGCAAGATAAGTTATAACGATGTAACAATGTTACAATTTCATGCTCATTTTCAAGATTTCATAAACAAATGTAAAAGTATAGATGAGATATTTTGCAATTTAAAACCCTCCAGAGCTATTACAAAACAAATATGGATCCCGTTTCCGTCTCAAGTCATCATACATATGGTAATTGAGATCTTACAAATCAACTACACGACATCCTACTAGTGGATAAGGCAATTGTTTGTTTTATACTACATGTACCAGGTAGCTTAATTACAAATATAAATTTTAGATTATCACGCTTTTTACTCTCACTGAACACCTGTTTCAAGCAGCTTATTGTATTTAGATACATTTACCGTTATTGCATGAATAATATGACTGAGGCCTCAAATGTCAAGCCTCGTGCTCCAGCTATACTATAGATAACTGATAGGCTCGGCAATGTCTCTTGTTGGATATATATTTCCTTGTTATCGACCCATTTCAAGTTTGTACTTTGACCTATTGATTAACGATGTGTTTCAACAAAATGCCGTTATCCGATACTTTAAGATACTATTAGAAGACATTATAACATATGTATAGAACAAATCTGATATCATCAGTAACGTGATTTATAACCGTTGATGAAATTGAGTTGTCCAATTACAAACTCTTTTTATTGTGCTATGCTAAGTAAAAAGAAAAACACATAACAGTTGATTAATGATAAATGCGTATATTTAAGTCTAATGTGAACTAAGCACCGTCAACCGGAAGCGTAGGGCTGTAGCAATATATAGAAATATAGGTATATCGCATTTAGCTATATCGTAACAGTTGTGTATTTATTGACTACATGACGTATATTGCAATACAGCAAGGAACCAATTAAAATACATTTTACAGCACAGAAGTACACCTGTTAAGCACTGTACTTAATGTAACACACAACCAGTGCTGTACTCGAGATGGTAAAAGGTATTATTTTATTGTATTCAATGGCGTTCCTGCTATATCATCACTCGCGCTTGAAGGCGGTTGTAAATTTTCTATATTATAACAATCACAGGACACATCCGTCACAACATCTCTGGCAGAATCAATCTATATACTAATGCATAGCTACCATAATATCTTAGGCAAAACCAGTCCATGTATACTTATCACAGAGCATAGCCGTCACATCTCTGGCAGAATCAGTCTAAATACTAACCAGAACATAGCTACCATAACATATTAGGCAAAACCAGTACATTTATACTAATCACAGAGCATAGTCGTCACAACATATCTGGCAGAATCAGTCTATATACTAACCAGAGCATAGCCACCATGACATATTAGGCAAAACCAGAGCATATATACTTATCACTGAGCATAGCCGTCACATCTCTGGCAGAATCAGTCTATATACTAACCAGAGCATAGTTACCATAACTTATTAGGCAAGACCAATGCATATATACTAATCACAGAGCATAGCTACCATAACATATTAGGCAAAACCAGTACATATATACCGATCACAGAGCATAGCCGTCACAACATCTCTGACAGAATCAGTCTATATACTAACCGGAGCATAGCACCATAACATATTAGGCAAAACCAGTACATATATATTAATCACAGAGCATAGCAACCATAACATATTAGGCAAAACCAGAACATATATACTAATCACAGAGCATAGCCGTCACAACATCTCTGGCAGAATCAGTCTATATACTAACAAGAGCATAGCTAACTAACATATTAGGCAAAACCAGTACATATATACTAATCACAGAGCATAGCCGTCACAACATCTCTGGCAGAATCGGTCTATATACTAACCAGAGCATAGCTACCATAATATCTTAGGCAAAACCAGAGCATATATACTAATCACAGAGCATAGCTACCATAACATATCAGGCAAAACCAGTGCATATATACTAATCACAGAGCATAGCCGTCACAACATCTCTGGCAGACTCAGTCTATATACTAACCAGAGCATAGCTACCATAACATGTTAGGCAAAACCAGTACATATATACTAATCACAGAGCATAGCCGTCACAACATCTCTGGCAGAATCAGTCTATATACTAACCAGAGCATAGCCACCATAACATATCAGGCAAAACCAGAGCATATATACTAATCACAGAGCAAAGCCGTCACATCTCTGGCAGAATCAGTCTATATACTAACCAGAGCATAGTTACCATAACATATTAGGCAAAACCAGTGCATATATACTAATCACAGAATATAGCCGTCACAACATCTCTGGCAGAATCAGTCTATATACTACCAGAGCATAGCAACCATGACATATTAGGCAAAACCAGAGCATATATACTAATCACAGAGCAAAGCCGTCACATCTCTGGCAGAATCAGTCTATATACTACCAGAGCATAGCTACCATAACATATTAGGCAAAACCAGTGCATATAAACTAATCACAGAGCATAGCCGTCACAACATCTTTGGCAGAATCAGTCTTTATACTAACCAGAGCATAGCCGTCACAACATCTCTGGCAGAATCAGTCTATACACTAATCAGAGCATAGCTACCATAACATATTACGCAAAACCAGTACATTTATACTAACCACAGAGCATAGCCGTCACAACATCTCTGGCAGAATCAGTCTGTATACTAACCAGAGCATAGCCACCATTACATCTTAGGCAAAACCAGTGCATATATACTAATCATAGAGCATAGGCGTTACAACATCTCTGGCAGAATCAGTCTGTATACTAACCAGAGCATAGCCACCATTACATCTTAGGCAAAACCAGTGCATATATACTAATCATAGAGCATAGCCGTAACAACATCTCTGGCAGAATCAGTCTGTATACTAACCAGAGCATAGCCACCATAACATCTTAGGCAAAACCAGTGCATATATACTAATCATAGAGCATAGGCGTTACAACATCTCTGGCAGAATCAGTCTTTTTACTAACCAGAGCATAGCCGTCACAACATCTCTGGCAGAATCAGTCTATATACTAACCAGAGCATAGCACCATAACATCTTAGGCAAAACCAGTTCATATATACTAATCACAGAGCATAGCCGTCACATCTCTGGCAGCATCAGTATATATACTAACCAGAGCATAGCCGTCACATCATCTCCGGCAGAATCAGTCTATATACTAACCAGAGCATAGCTACCATAACATATTAGGCAAAACCAGTACATATATACTAATCACAGAGCATAGCCATCACAACAGCTTATACATATCATTATATGCATACAATAATCCCAGAACAAAGCTGTCATAACGTCTTAGGTAGAACCAGTGCTATAATAAGCATAGTATCATAGAACACATTAGAAATGAAATTACAAACATTGTGTGTCATGTTCAATGATAATGGAACGAGAATGTGCGTTTCTCTAAATGGAACTACGTGTCATGTATACAGTACTTGTCAATTGACCCAGTTTTGATCAGTGCATTGAAACATTACTTGAAACTCCTTGAAACAGATTACTAAGGCAGAGGGAAACAACTGCAATTCCTTTGCACATTGAGAACCCATATAATACATGTCTATCTTTCTACTGGTACAGCAAAACTCTATCACAGGGATTATGTGCAGGAAAAAGTGCACAGATTCTGAATCACTGATTAATATAGAAGTTGAGTGAGATATTTTACATGAACTTGGTATGACTCTCCTTATTCAAGTGAAGTGAATGTACATAGGTCAACTACAACATTTGGCTGTTGATCTAGCTTTTATAGCCATATGGTTGAAGTGTACCGATATTATTGGAATTAAGCAACGAAGGACGAGTCAGTTCTGGGATCGGCGACTGCTGTCACTTTAATGCTGACGAGGATAAGATATGACTTGTAATTTATGGAAGAGCTAATCCGCCATAACTCTTAGTCTGAAATTTGTCGTTTGTTCTTTGTGCAATGGGTATAAATGTTTCTTTCTTCTAAGATCTTTGTGGGAAATGAAACATTTCACCTTTGTAACTTTACATTTTGTCTATCTTACTATATCCTATCATTCTAAAAGTTACATACGTCTTGTCTCTGTGTGTCAGATTAAACATTACTAGCTGCGTAAAATGTATTTTTAGAATTTGATGTATGTTACGATATGTGTTTCGGCTGCAGTCGGTCACGAATATCTTTTTATTCCGATGTTCACCCCCTTTGTAATGAGTTTAAGGAATGTATTTGGACAGGGTACCGGATTATTTCGACTGTGCTGCCGCTGAACGTCATCATTGTAATAAATCACAACTTCACATTATAATGTTCAGCGGTGCTGCAAATTATATATAAGTCCCCTGTAATCAACCCAAGAAGATACGAATGGAAATATTGTAGTAAACAGTCATCGGAATTCGCAACACTAAAGTCTTACATAAAAGGTCTTTTGACCTTACATAAAAGGTATCTTAGGTCAATTTATTTTACTTCGATTGTGAAACAAGTTATAACAACTTAAGCAAACCACGCTCGAAGAATTCCTGGTAAGAACCTGTACTAAGCATAAGAGGAAAAGCGTCTTGGTCAAGGACACCACACATAGCCGTCGCGGAGGATCGAACTGACGATTCTCCGATCATGAAATGAAAATGAAAATTCATGAAAATTTTAGCTCTACCAAAATGTCCTCCATCATAGTAAAGTACTATCCTAGACTCAAATTAAAATGTCCCCAAAATGGAATAAAAAGTATCACTTTTTACCACTATTTGTCCCATGAAGTTGGGCATGAAACTTTCAGCATGGAAATAAGTAAATTTCACCAATTTTTACTTTCCACACAGTTTCCTTGATAAAATAAATTTAGTCAGTCACAGAAACATAATTATTTTATTTACACAAACATAAACTTATATTTTATATTGATCATTTGCCAGTTTGACATTTTCATTCAACCAAAATTAAGCTCACTATAAAAATATATACTCTGAACATCCCTATACTTTTTTCAGCCGATCAGAGAGCTCCTCTCAATGGTGGTAGCTGACCATATGTTCCATATGACCAACGATGTAAACAAAGCAACAGCGATTCTACTAGCGACGAGTCGATATTCTTTCTTATACGTTTAGCGGTACCTGTCGTGATAATTTACAATGCCAACTGTGTATTTCGCATTGTTACATATGCCTCAGTACATTGTACAACATGCTTACTGCATAGTTTAACGTTTGCAATTCGAATCCTTTTAAAACACATGATTATGCTGAACTCGTTATATTATGACAGGAGGTATGTTACTTTTACAATGACAGGATATAATAGGATAGATAAATATTAAAGTTACAAAGGTGATATATTTCATTTCCAACAAAGAACTAAGAAGAAAGAAACATTTACACCCGTTGCACAAAGAACAAACGACAAATTGCAAACTTAGATTTATGGCGGTGATACCCTTGTTGTGCAGTTGGGGCTCAGCCCTAATGGGATGATTGACCACTGTCACTTTACAAGCAACCTGCTGCAATAAATCCCCACTAAAGGATTGCATGCTTTCATAAACATTTCCCGAATAAGGCGCTTCGGGAGTGCCTTTTGACAATACCCCTGGGTCTTGATGCAAATATGCTAACAACTGGACCACCGCAACTTCATTTTGAATTTTCATTTAACAGAGAAAACTATTTGAAACAACATGCATGCTTGAAATAAGTATTACACTGGTTGTAATACTTTTAAAATTATTTTTAAAAAAGCACTGTAGATTACTATGTCACGATCTGTTACAAAAGCTCCTTGTCGTGCATTATTATGTAAGTGGCACTATTACCAATATCATATACACTTACTGATTAAATAGTTTTCACCGACTGCAACTTGCACAATAACAAGTGTATCAGCTTTTATCTACGTAGAATTGCTCTAAGAACATTCTCAACAATATGTCGGCTGGCGGCCCTCAGCTGGGGTCATGTTGTTCTTGTTGTTTGGACAACAGATTTATATCTGTAATTTATCAAATTTGTTCAATAAATAAGCATTTAAATGTGAGTATATATTGTTATAATATATATATATTGCATACAACATATCGTGTATCTAACGTAATTATGCTGTCTTAACGTCACATGTTATCGGACTATTTTTTAGCAGTATGGAAAGTTAAATTATTCGATTTAGCCAAATGCGCGCATCTTTTGTCAAGAAGATCTCAGCCTTGTTTCGGCTTATATACTATTCTTGGTATGAATGTCCAGTCTATCATATGTCAGGTTACGGACAGAATTACATCCATGGACCTCAGCTAGGTGTTAGCTTATTTACTATTCTAGGTATGAATGTCCAGTCTATCATATGTAAGATTACGGACAGATAACATCTATGGACCTCAGCCTGATTTCAGCTTATATATTATTCTAGGTCTGAACATCCAGTCTATCATATGAAAGGTTACGGGCAGAGCACATCCATGAACCTCAGCCTAGTTTCACCTTATATACTATTCTAGGTATAAATGCCCAGTCTATCATATTGAAAGATACGGGCAGAGCACATCCATGGACCTCGGCCTAGTTTCGCCTTATATACTATTCTAGGTCTAAATATCCAGTCTATCATATGTAAGGTTAGGGCAGAGCACATCTATGGACCTCAGCCTGGTTTCGGCTTGTAAACTATTCTAGGTATAAATATCCAATCTATCATATGTAAGGTTAGGGCAGAGCACATCTATGAACCTCAGCCTGGTTTCGGCTTGTAAACTATTCTAGGTATGAATGTCCAGTCTATCATATGTAAGGTTAGGGCAGAGCACATCTATGGACCTCAGCCTGGTTTCGGCTTGTAAACTATTCTAGGTATAAATATCCAATCTATCATATGTTAGGTTACGGGCAGAGCATATCAATGAACCTCAGTCTGGTTTCGGCTTATTAAATATTATAGGTATATATATCCAGTCTATCCATATGTAAGGTTACGGGCAGAACGTATCCATATACCTCAGTCTGGTTTCGGCTTATGTACTATTCTGGGTATGAATGTCCCAGTCTATCATATGTAAGGTTACGGGCAGAGCACATCCATTGACATCAGCATGGTTACTATTCTAGATATGAATATCCTAGTCTTTTATATGTAAGGTTACGGGCAGAGCATATTCATTGACCTCAGCCTGGTTTCGGCTTATGTGCTATTCTAGGTATGAATGTACCAGTCTATCATATGTAAGGTTAAGGGCAGAGCACATCCATTGACATCAACCTGGTTACTATTCTAGGTATGAATGTCCAGTCTTTCATATGTAAGGTTGCGGGCAGAGCATATCCATTGATCTCAGCCTAGTTTCGGCTTATGTACTATTCTAGGTATGAATGATCAGTCTTTCATGTGTAAAGTATCAGGCAGAGCACATGCATGGACCTCAGCCTGGTTTCGGCTTATATACTATTCTAAGTATGAATGTCCAGTCTATCATGTGTAAGGTTACTGGCAGAGCACATCCATTGACTTCAGCTATGTTTCGGCTTATGTACTATTCTAGGTATGAATGACCAGTCTTTTGTATGTAAAGTGTCAGGCAGAGTACATCCATTGACCTCAGTCTGGTTTCGGCTTACATACTATTCTAGGTATGAATGCCTAATATATCATATGTAAGGTTACAGGCAGAGTACATCCATGGACCTCAGCCTGGTTTCGGATTATATACTATTCTAGGTATAAATGTCCAATCTATCATATGTAAGGTTACAGACAGAGCACATCAATGGACCTCAGTCTGGTTTCGGCTTATTAAATATTATAGGTATATATATCCAGTCTATCATATGTAAGGTTACGGGCAGAACGTATCCATGGACCTCAGTCTGGTTTCGGCTTAAATACTATTCTAGGTATGAATGTCCAATCTATCATATGTAAGGTTACGGGCAAAGCACATCCATGGACCTCAGCTTCGATGATGGTTCCGTAACACCATATGTCGAGCCCCGATACAGGGATGCAGAATGTGTAAATCACGACAGCACGACGGTGACGGTATTATAACACAGTTTGTCGAGCCCCGATACAGGGGTGCATTATGTATAAATCACGACAGCACGACGGTGATGGTATTATAACACAGTTTGTCGAGCCCCGATACAGGGGTGCTTTATGTATAAATCACGACAGCACGACGGTGATGGTATTATAACAGTTTGTCGAGCTCCGATAAAGGTGTACAGTTTGTGTAAATCACGACGGTGACGGTATTATAAATATTATGAATATCCAGTCTATCATATGAAAGGTTACAGACAGACCACATTCATGGACCTCAGCCTGGTTTCGGATTATAAACTATTCTAGGTATGAATATCCAGTCTATCATATGTAAGGTTACGGGCAAAGCACATCCATGGACCTCAGTCTGGTTTCGGCTTATGTACTATTCTGGGTATGAATGCCCAGTCTATCATATGTAAGGTTACGGGCAGAGCACATCCATTGACATCAGCCTGGTTACTATTCTAGGTATGAATGTCCAGTCTTTCATATGTAAGGTTACGGGCAGAGCATATCCATTGACCTCAGCCTGGTTTCGGCTTATGTACTATTCTAGGTATGAATGTCCAATCTATCATATGTAAGGTTACGGGCAAAGCACATCCATGGACCTCAGCCTCGATGATGGTACCGTAACACCATATGTCGAGCCCCGATACAGGGATGCAGAATGTGTAAATCACGACAGCACGACGGTGACGGTATTATAACACAGTTTGTCGAGCCCCGATACAGGGGTGCTTTATGTATAAATCACGACAGCACGACGGTGATGGTATTATAACACCGTTTGTCGAGCTCCGATAAAGGTGTACAGTTTGTGTAAATCACGACGGTGACGGTATTATAACACCGTTTGTCGAGCTCCGATAAAGGTGTACAGTATGTATAAATCATGACAGCACGACGGTGATGGTATTATAACACAGTTTGTCGAGCCCCGATACAGGGGTGTATTATGTATAAATCACGACAGCACGACGGCGATGGTATTATAACACCGTTTGTCGAGCTCCGATACAGGGGTGCATTATGTATAAATCACGACAGCACGACGGTGATGGTATTATAACACCGTTTGTCGAGCTCCGATATAGGTGTACAGTTTGTGTAAATCACGACAGCGATGGTATTATAACACCATTTGTCTAGCACCGACACAGGGCACAGTTTGTGTTAATCACGACAGCACGATGGTGATGGTATTATAACACCATTTGTCTAGAACTAACACAGGGGTACATTAGGACAGCATGACGGTGATAGTGCTATTACACCATGGCACAATAATCCATAAGTTGATTAACGCTACGGCAAAGTTACGCCCATTTACAACTACAAGTTTAATTGGTATGCGTCCAAATCCATTTTTCATCAGATTTTAGAATCCCAATGTTTCAAAAACAAACTTTTGTTTTCAACAATTCAAATCAGTCAATTGTTTATTGGCATATCACGTACAGTGTTATGAAGCGGTACTGCATCGAATCGAGGATCGGCGATTCATGCGTTCGATCCTTCCCCACAGCGATGTGGGGTGTCTTTAAGCAACACAGTTTTTCTGCATATGATATCATGTAGTACTAGTTCTACCCAGGAAGATTTCCAGCGTGGTTTGGGAGTTCTATTAACTTGGATTTCAATCGAAGTAAAATGAATGAGTTTAAACTACCACAGCATAATAATTTCTTCAATATCAAGAGTGTTACAGTTTTGACGGGTAAAAATAATCTATAAAACAGTAAAATATAATGAACTTTCTACGCAGTCTTAACTGGTTCAGATCTCAAAAAATATCTATTAAGAAATTACCAATATGAATTTTCAATACACCTCTTGTAATACTATCAATAATTTAGCATCTTTGTATTGCTTCCCTATAACTTTCCTGATTTCTGGTCTCGCACTCTATCAAAGGTTTTGTTGAATTATATAAAAGCAATACAAGCGATAAGTTGTTGTAGTTTAAACATATTTTATTCACAAATAGTATACAATTACATTGGAAATATCAGTTAATATATAGTTAGCATATATACAAGTATGAAAGAGGTTCATGAGAAAGTTTACTGCATTTGTGCATGGAGATACTGGATTTTTAAAAAAGAGGTACAAACTTTACACAGAGTGTTGATCAATGAAATAGCTCCATTTATAACTAGATTTGGTGTAGATCCGTTTTATAGGTTTAACTGTGATATACGCATATTTCCCATTTCAAAATAATGATTCCAATGTCTGATTCCAGTTATAAGAAAATAAAAAAATAGAGAAAAGGTAAAAGACCAGTGGGTACATGTTTGTTCACGTTTAATATAGATTGACAATGGTTGGGTGTAACAAGTATCCAGGTATAAACTCACCATTCTTGACCCCTGTTATTTCTCACACAACAATTAATTTTGTACTGTTCTACATATATAGAGAAATGCACTTCTGGAACACTGGATACATTACCAATGGTTTTAAAAGTACAATCTTCCCATAGATAGTCCTGTGTTGGTCCAATTATGCAGGAAAAATATGGGGTTGACCATGGTTGCTTTTTCATAATTTTGATGGTTTGGTGGCACCACTTCTTTTTTAACAAATCTGCCCATTTGCTCAAGTGTATCACTACTCACCTTTAATCTGTTATAGCATCATCAAACAGTTTCCAATGTCGTTCAAACTTGGCAGAAAACATGAAAAAATTCCAATTGGAACCATTATTATGCACAAAGAAATATGACAGTTTATACTTGCCCAACCGCTTTACACAGCTCTAATTTCTTGGGTGTAAGAATCTTACTACTGTTATATTAGGGAAATAATTCTTGTATGAGATCTGTAACCCCTTCTTATATATATTTGTATTGTACTTTAATTATACCTTAATATAATAATATACTGTTGTTGTCATTTGAATACTACGTCTTCCGTTGGTTATGTACTTTTGTATTTTAAATTGGTTGTTTGCACATTTAAAGGTTCGATATCATAACTCAAATTTGAAACAATTTTACCAAACAATACTTCTTACATCGATCAATATTTCCCTAATACCAAATATATTCATTACCTAGTCGTGCATAGTATTCGACATGTCAATGAATTTTTATAGTAATGTTCAGTTTAGTAAAAAAAAAAAAAGAGATTTGAGAAATTTGACAAACACTATCCAATTATTGAGACGAAACAGCCATGTGATCAGACACTTGAGCCCTTTGTAACATGGCATCGTATATTACAATAGCTACAAAAGACACAAATTGATGATATGTACATAGCATATACAACATAGTAGGAAACATCATATCTAGGTATATCTTGCAAATCCCTTTCCTGAACATTCGCCGACCCGATAAGCTCAGTCTGTTGCTGGTCTGACTATCGATCAGATGGTGAGTCTGAATACCCGACATGCAACAGTCTCCATGATGATTGATATATTATCATTTGTCTCTCACCACTGATTCAAGTGGGTAAGTTATCAGTTACGTGTGGAGATGCGGTGTGCTCAAGTACTGGTTAACTTTTCAGGATCCCAGGAAACAGTGGTGGGGTTAACTGATCATCTGTTATTCCTCGATGGCATAAAAAAACGGTAAATAATCAATCAATCAATTAATCCTGGGCATTCAGTCTCCCTTCAGTAGATATCACTTGAGTTTGGACTACCAGAAACAGTAAGTTCTTGCTTAGTACTTAAGCCTAACAGATATCGATTCTATCATTATTTGTATATGTAAATACATCTAGGAATTAAAGGCGCTAGATATGTTAATAAAAATAGGACTTCATTACAACATTTGAACAAAAACTCTTTATATGTAAAGTGCATTTATAAAATTGAATGCATTTTGCTTCTAATTCACTGCTGTATATAGAAAATGTATCGGTGTTATACAATTCTACAAAAATATGTCTTTGCAATTCTCCAAAACTCACACCAGTATGTATCCGGATGTGACTGTCTAAAAATGAAGGCTGTACAGATTTTTAATTACAATGCCCGATAATCAAAAGGCTAATCACCAGTATGTATCCGCATGTGACTGTTCAGATTGGAAGACTGTAAATGTCTCATCTCATATGACTTATCACCGGTATGTATCTGCATGTGCATGTTTAGTTCTGAAGATAATGTAAATGTCTTCCTACATACCTAACATTCAAATGGCTTATCACCAGTATGTAAACGCATATGCCTGTTTAGATATGAAGATGCTGTAAATGTCTTACTGCACACCTGACACTCAAATGGCTTGTAACCAGTATGTATCCGCACATGCCGGTTTAGAGCTGAAGATGTTGTATATGTCTTAACGCACTCCTGACACTCAAATGGTTTGTCACCAGTATGCATCCGCATGTGACTGTTAAGTTCTGAAGACATTGAACATTGCTTATTACACACCTGACACTCAAATGGCTTGTCACCAGTATGCATATGCATATGCCTATTTAGAGCTGAAGATGCTGTAAATGTCTTACTGCACACCTGACACTCAAATGGTTGGTCACCAGTATGTATCCGCATGTGACTGTTTAAATGTGAAGACTGAGTAAAGCTTTTACTACACACCCGACACTCAAATGATTTAATACCACTATGAATCAGCATGTGCCTGTTTAGATATGAAGAAAGTGCAAATAGTTTACTACACAACCTGATACTTAAATGGTTTATCACCCGTGTGTATCTGCATGTGACTGTGTAGACTTGAAGCAGATGTGAAGTGCTTATCACACAGCTGACACGCAAACGGTTTCTCTCCAGTATGTGTCCTCATGTGAATGTTCAGAAATGAAGAATATCTAAATTTCCTATTACACTCCTGACACTCAAACAGCTTATCACGAGTATGTTCCCGCATATGTTTGATATCACGAGTATGTTCCCACATATGTTTGTTAAGATCTGATGACTGTGTAAATTTCTTAGTACACACCTGACACTCAAATGGCTTAACACCAGTATGTTTCCGCATATGTTTGTAAAGATTTGAAGACTGTGTAAAGCGTTTATTACATACGTGACACTCAAATGGCTTATCACCATTATGTGTCCTCATGTGATTATTTATATGTGAAAGATGTCTAAATTTCGTATTACATACCGAACACTCAAATTGTTTATTGCCAGTATGTATTCGCATATGCTGTTTTAGATGTGACAACGTTGTAAATGTCTTATTACAGACCTTGCACTCATACAGCTTGTCGCCACTATGTATCCGCATGTGACTATTTAAATATGAAGACTGCGTAAATGTTTCATGGCACACATGGCACTCAACATTTTTATCTGTGGTATACGTTCTCAGAAGATGATTCGATGACACTGGTGAAGTTACTATATTTACATCATTTTTACATTCTACATTATTCACGGAATCCATGTTACCGCACATTATTTCCATTACTTGCCTTGTTCCAAAAACGATGTTTACACAAAAACTGTCTTTTCTTTTCCTACTAGAATTCGATCTTCAATTATATTCTTATCAATCTAAAATAGAAATTACAGTAGGATATTAGCTGAAATACACAAATAAATATTTTAATTAGCAGATTTAGAAGAATTGAACTTTTATTTAACAGGATACCAAACAGTCAAGTAGAACTGTATGTGTATGTTTTACATACGCATATTCTATAATTAACCGATTAAAAACTCATCTTCACATATTAAACATGAACAAAGACTTTTGATTTTTATGGGTTTTTTTAACTTATATTACTATTGTTTCGGGGTGCTTGTTTCGGCCAAGGAATTCTATTTTATATTTTTGAACACAATTTAAGGAGGAAAAACAAATATTATGCATCAGTTGAGCAGTCTTCATTAGTGGTAAATTTAAAGACTACATTTTTTTAATTCAAAAAAATATCACAAAAAAATAAGGTTTTGATGGTCAAATCTCTGAGTAATACTTTAAAATAAATCATAAATATGTAATCAATTGGGTTCATATATTCTTAATGTTTATAGTAAGAAATATATGTTTAACTTCTTTCAGAAGTTATTGCAAAATATGTAACAAGTGTTTTCTGTTTTGGAAAAGTTGAACTTCCATTTGTTTTCCTCATTTAAAACTAATATCATATTTCCGGTATGTCGAGTTGGCAGGGCAAACATGTCTAATATCATATTTCCGGTACGTTGAGATGGCGGGGCAAACAAGACTTATATCATATTTCTGGTATGTCAAGTTGGCCAGGGAAACAATACTAATATTATACTTTTGGTATGTCGAGTTGGCCAGGCAAGCAAGACTAACATCATATTTCTGGTATGTCAATTGGCCAGGCAAACAAGACTAATATCATATTTCTTGTTTGTCAAGTTGGCAGGACAAAGAAGACTAATATCATATTTCTGGTATGTTGAGTTGGCGGGGCAAACAAGTCTAATATCATATTTCTGGTATGTTGAGTTGGCGAGGCAAACAAGACTTATATCATATTTCCGGTATGTCAAGTTGGCGGGGCAAACAAGACTAATATCATATTTCCGGTATGTCGAGTTGGCAGGGCAAACGTGTCTAAAATCATATTTCCGGTACATTGAGATGGCGGGGCAAACAAGACTTATATCATATTTCCGGTATGTCGAGTTGGCGGGGCAAACAAGACTAATATCATATTTCCGGTATGTTGAGTTGGCTGGGCAAACAAGTCTAATATCATATTTCCTGTATGTTGAGTTGGCGAGGCAAACAAGACTAATATTATATTTCTTGTATATCAAGTTGGAGGGACAAACAAGATTTATATCATATTTCTGATGAGTAGAGATGCTTGGCAAACAAGACTGATATCATATTTCTTGTTCGTCGAGTTACTTGGCAAACAAGACTAATATTCTATTTCTGGTATGTCAAGTTGGCGAAGCAAGCAAGATTAACATCATATTTCTGGTGTGTCAAGTTACTTGGCAAACAATATTGATATCATATATAATATATATCAGTCTCCGTGATGATAAATATAAGACATTGTGTCTCATTATCAATCATATCTCACTGCTGATTCAAGTGGAAAAGTTACTAGTTACTTGCGGAGATGGGGTGTGTTCGCATACTGGTTAACCTTTCAGGATCTCAGGAAACAGTGGTTAGGTTAACTGGTCGTCTGTTAGCCCTTGATTGCACATCTACCTACAAGAACTCGACAAATCATCTTAGACTCTTCAACCAACTTAAGAAATAAATGTCTTATCCAGCCAAAGGTGCAGCACCAGGAGAAGTAGCGACCCCGCCGATGCTGTCCACTTGTTATGTAACCAGCTTATTCTGCTCACCAAAATGACTAGTTTCAAAGCACGAGGATAAAGAAAAACTTCTCCATACAAACATCAGTCAGTTTTCACTGAGATAATTAATTAGATGTTTAATCACCTTACGCCTGAGATTAAATAGCTTGTTTGATTGAAATTAAATGAAAGTATAATAGTTAACAGGATGCCAGACTGACATTTCCTACTTTCGATCTTATGGCGAAAATTATTGTTAATACATTTTAACACATGGAATGAGAAGAAACGTATACAAACCGAGATAGAAAATGTCCAAGTATCAAATTAATTTTGACATTTGATCGATAAATAAAATATTGTAAATTGTACAATATCATCTTCTGCTTATTTCCAAGTATGTTGAATTCTTTATTTTTATTTCATTTAACTTGTTACTTTTTATGTTGATAAGTAGAAGTTTATTAGTTTTGTGTAAATCTTAAGAATCTTTAAGTGAAATTAGGATTAATAATATCTTTTATAATACACTACTTATTCATAAACTATTTTCTATGGAAATGATGTTTACTACTGAAAAGCACATGTATGTATTATGAAGTTACAGTAAAGAAATTAATTCATAGGAATAACTTTTGATTAATAAGTGTACTTCTTACTGCAATTTGTCAAAGCATTATTTCCCAAAATAATAAATCACTGTTGTGTTTATAGATGATTTGTTGTAACTGATATGTCCTCTTGTGTTTATAGAAGTATTGTTGTAGTTGATATGTCCACTAGTGTGTATAGGTGTTGTGTTGTAGTTATGTCCACTTGTGTTTATAGATGATTTGTTGTAGTTGAAATGTCCACTTGTGTTTATAGGTGTTTTGTTGTAGTTATGTCCACTTGTGTTTATAGATGATTTGTTGTAGCTGATATGTCCACTTGTGTTTATAGATGATTTGTTGTAGTTGATATGTCCTCTCGGTTTACAGAAGTATTGTTGTAGTTGATATGTCCACTTGTGTTTATAGGTGTTTTGTTGTAGTTATGTCCACTTGTGTTTATAGATGAATTGTTGTAGTTGATATGTCCACTTGTGTTTATAGGGTGTTTTGTTGTAGTTGGTATGTCCACTTGTGTTCATAGAAGTTTTGTTATAGTTGATATGGTCACTTGTGTTTATAGGTGTATTGTTGTTGTTGATATGTCCACTTGTGTTTATAGGTTTATTGTTGTAGTTGATATGTCCACTTGTGTTTATAGGTGTTTTGTTGTAGTTTATATGTCAACTTACGTTTATTGAAGTTTTGTTGTAGTTGATATGTCCACTTGTGTTTATAAGTGTTTTTGTTGAAGTTGGTTTGTCATCTTGTGTTTATAGAAGCTTTGTTTAGTTGATATGTCCACTTGTGTTTATAGGTGTTTTGTCATAGTTGATATGTCCTCATGTGTGTATAGGTGTTTTGTTGTAGTTGGTATGTCCACTTGTGTTTGAAGATGTTTTGTTACAGTAGATATGTCCACTTGTGTTTATAGGTGTTTTGTTGTAGTTCATATGTCCACTTGTGTTTGGAAACGTTTATCAGTTAAACTTGTTAGCAGAAATTGTTTAAATATAATTTTAAAATTATCACAAACAAAAACGATTTATTTGTCTAATTTATATAATCGCTTTCTACACGTTTTACCGACGTATCCAAAGTCACATGATAGTATTGTGATTACCCCATTAACAAGGTATGGACTAACCAAGATCTCCAATGTAGCTAGCGCCTTGGCCTATGCTATATGTAGGATGGAGCCGATCTCGGAGGAGGTGTCCTTTTAGTTGTAATGTAGATATGGTAATGGCGGATTCTTCCCATCGACAGACTGGTTCCCTGGTGGCCAATTAGACTGGTACCGAATCCGTCCGAATTACCCGAAAGGAGTGAAACGGCCCACATGGGATATGCCTGATTTCACCACACTCCTCCCAATTTTATATTTAAAGTCCCCCTACCCCCATTTCTCTTGGTTGTACAAGGTTGACCAATTGCCTTGTAAAGAACCCATTTTATGGAACATATAATCTCTGACATATGAGTATTATATGTATGCCTCTCAGAGTAGGATATATGAAACTCAATGGCTTCATTCTTTTAAAACTGATTTTTTAAAACGTCATATTGCTATATGAACACGTAAAAACACTGATGGAGCTTTTTGGCTCCACGAGTCAATTGTTTAAAAGCCCCTATATCTGTATTTGCACATAAAATAGTTAAATGATGTAAAGAACTCCTTGGTTCTATTTACTTTGGATCTCCCTGGATCCTTCATTTAACTCAGTAAAACATACTTATAAAAATCCCCTGTTCCCATATTCCTTATCGGTTTACAAGGCACTTAATGGAAGGCTGTCTTCCGTTAAGTCTGACACTGGGGTCTTCTTGGATCCCTTTATTCCTATATAAATAACCGTCCAGATGGAACACAGGACTCCATCTAGTGTCTAAAGGAACACCCTGGTTCTCCTTTGACTGAATTGACTATTTATTGTGGCAATAAAACATTGTAGCGTTGACCGCAGTTTTCTCTAAGATAACCTCCATGGGTTTATCTAAGATCGAACCTATGATCTCGGCTACAAAGCCCAATAAATGCGGGGCACTTATTGAGAACTCTGCGCAGACAGGGAAGTAAGGTCCATCCGTTTCCAATAACAGCTTGTCAAACGGAATTCTCTTGAGTGCTTCAGCCTGCCTTACATTGAAGGTTTTGGCTGCGCCCGTAAAACCAAACATTGTGTTGGGAAATGCCTCTGTCCATCGGTTCACCGTCTCCATGGATCCCGTGAAACAATGTAAGTGGATTCTTTGACTGGAAGAAACCTGCTCTTTGAGCAATCCAAGGCACCTCATATAGACCTCAAAACCTGTCGGATCTGAAGCCATGCCCCGGCAATGGAGGACGAGGACCTGGTGTGGGTTCAAGTATCGAAGCAGGGTCTTTAACTGCTCTTCTTGAAAAAACCATCTGTCTGGGTGGACAGAATGATCTAGCCCAATTTCTCCCAGCCCCACAACTTCGGGCATACCCAAACATTTCTGTAAAGCAAGTTGTTGGGGTACGGACAACATCTTCTTGGGATGGGCCCCCACTACTACTGAAGCCCCGTCCGCAGCTAGTTTCCGCACCTCCTCCCTGTCTGGGTAGGATTCAGGGTCACAGAAAACTATGGTGTAGCCTGCGAGCTTCAGGTGGTACCCATATTTTTGGTCATCGAGCTCCATGGCTTCGAAAACTTGTTTCATCGAAGAAGATGTTGACAATCCCAACTTCTTTCGTGTCCTATCCAGATGGAAATGACTGTCGAATCCATACAGGACAGGTAACCCAGCTTTACCTACAATGTTTTCATGTTCTTGACGTTCCAACCCTGGGAACATCATGGAATGGTTGGGCTTCCGCACAGGTAGTTCCGACCGTGGGAACGTCTGTGTCTGACCAGAGGGGGGACGGTTATCCACAGCGATGAGAGTTGCTTTGAGCGTATCCAATCTTTCTTTGGACATGCAATTTGCAATGGCTAACAAACATCGCCAGTGAATAAGAACCGCAGGTGATGTAGGCGGGTCCAACGAGAATGTAGCTGGAACTGGCCACTTCTGAGATATGCACATCTGTATCATAGATTCCCTTTGCGGTTGGGTGATTTCCCACCCTGGGAAAATCAACCCGCTGTAGCCAATGTGGCTGACTACATCGCTCAGGGTAGCTTGTGATCCCAGCATATTTCTGGCAAAAGCTGTCAACGCTACTATGCGTTGTTGGCATAGAGCTGTTGTTGGTGGCAATTGTTCGTCAAAAATAGCCGGGATATGTTGTTCCAGGAGATGTCTTTTGACAAAGCTCGTCTCCATGTTACAACCGGGGATGGTGCAGATCTGGGGCCGCCTTTTCCTTTTCTTCCCCCTGGTTTGTACGACCTCCTGAGGATCTACTGGTAACTTTTGATTCTCCTCAGTGCGAGTTTGTTCCTCCATGGTAACAGACTGCACTGATATTGGAGAAACTGGGTTCAGTGAATCCCCAGGTTGGCTGTGTGTTTTTCTGTTAGAGTTCCAGAAGATCATCGACCCCTCCATGGGGGCTTTTGTGACTATTCTTCTGTTACCCTTACCCTTTGGGTGGGTGGTCTTAGGTGCTGACACCTGCAATTTTCTCTTCTTCCTGGTTGGTTCAACTACTCTGGTTCGTGACTTACCATCTTGTCGTTGCCATGAAAGTGTAGAGGAACCGTCAGGGGAAGAACTAGAAACTGCAACGGTATCAGTCCCTCTCCTTCCCGGTGAAGATCGAATGCAAACTTTCAAATTAATGAACGAGTCTGATTCTTTGGGTCTATTTTTCTTGGGTTGAATGACCGGTAATTTACATGAAGCTGCATCCGTGGCTGCTTTAACATGTAATGGGGGTGGCGTATCCAGACCACTTTGAGAGGTATGGGTGGTTATAGGGACAACTGACGTTCTGGGGGTATTGTCAGGCAGACCTTTTCCCACCACCTCTCTCATAGAAGTTCCGGGGAGCTTGTGCATAGTTTCGGGTCCTGTTTTGGAAAGGATCCCCATGGTTCCACTTTCCTTGACCCCGACTACTGCATCTCTGAAAGAAGTCCCATCCACCACTAACTTCGTCTGAGGTGCCGAAATGGTGCGCTCATTTGGTGTGGTGGTTGTGGTTAGAATTTCCGCTCGCCGTTCCATGTTGGGGTTTGCGTCCAGTCTAAAATCTCTTACAGGGCTAACTTTATCCCCGACAACTTTCACCTTTTTGGTATGGATTCTCCATATATTTTCGGATATCCAGCTGTCAGGGAGAATAGAGGTAGCTTCCCTGGCTGCTCTCTTCAACCACTGATTGGATTTTAGCCTTTTAGCTATTGCTACCTGGCCGAGCGTTAAGACCTTGGCTTCTTCCTGATTTAAGCCCCTGCACATAAATAACCCCATAAAAAGATCGCCGGCCTCCATTAATTGGCCTGAGGTAGTGTGATGACTTACACTATCCCTGAAGTCTTTCTTCCTTTCAGGTTCCCGGTGATACATTCCTGTAAAAGATTGTATGTTATACCTTTTACCCCTATTATGCAACTGGAATCTTACATAAATGGCATCGATATTTGTTTATGTTTAGGGAATCTGAAGGAGTTATATCTACACATGCACCATGATACCACTCTATGCAGTAATCGCACTGAATCATGAACTGACCCCCCCCCCCAAGGTTTCTGGCATGAACAATAAATATCATTGTCATTCGAGTCCAAGGGTTGGTGATCTCCTACTTTAAAGTGTTTAATCCAGGATGGTAAATTACGATCTCTGCATGGTTTTAATCGATCATGGTTGGTAACCAATACTACATTTTTTAACTGGACTCTATATAGATATGGGGTAATTTTTTTAGTTATAATCCCAGGTCCTTTCCAGGGTGGGCTTAACTTTCTACTTTTACCCTTAATTGTCGCAGTGTCCAAAATATAGACCGGGTCCCCCTCCTGATAAGGCCTTTCTAGGACGCGCAGGTCATAGTTGCGTTTCATTTGCTGTTGGGTCATTTTCAGTCGATTCCTAGCCAATTCATGGGTTTGTTGCATTTTTTCGATTAGCTGAGAAACATATGGTCCTGGATCTTCCCGATCAGTGTTTAATCCAGATGCAACCATTATATAGGCTGGTGTATTGACCTCTCGACCCAACATCATTCTATTTAGTGTGAAACCCGTGGTTCGATTTACTGTGGATCTCATTGCTCCCGCTAATTAGGGTATAAATACATCCCAATTTGTTTGCTTTTTTCCCACAAAGCAACGTACCGCATCCATTAAAGTTCGATTATACCTCTCCACTTGATCATTTGAGGAGGGTCTATATGGTGTGGTACGTTTTTTATGGATATGTAAAGCTTCACATAGAGCAGTGAACAGTTTACCTTGGAAGTTACGTCCTTGGTCTGAGAATATTTCTAACGGAATTCCGTTCACGGCTGCTTCTGCGGTAATTTCAGCAGTTTGAGTGGGGAGAGGGATAATTTCTACCCACTTAGTAAATTGATCCACCATCATTAGGATATGTTCATTACCTCTTGGAGTCTTCGGTAATGGCCCCAAAAAATCAATATGAACTCTCTCCATGGGAGCTCCAGCATGCTATTCGGTTAAGGGGTATTTTCCTTGTCGATTTGGTTTCTTATGTTTATTGCAAATATCGCAAGACAATACATATTTTTCTATATCTTGCTCTTTCATCTTGGCTTTTGTTCTGGCAACTCCCTGGTGACCAGCAGATGGCAAGTCATGGTTGGCGTTTAAAGCTGCATTTTGTAGTTCTTTGGGAAGCAGCAAATCCATGATGTTGCTGTCTTTTCGTAGAAAATGCAGTACGCCATTTTGCATTTTAAGTCTTTCTTTGTTGACCCAATAGAATTTAGCCGCGGTATTTGCCAAGAATAAGTCCCCCTGTGATGGGGTTTCACCATCTTTAATCCAAGAGAGAACAAACTTTAAACTAGGGTCTTGATTTTGTTCTTTCTTTAGATTTTCGCACGTTATACCCCAAAAACTTTCATTGTCTGACACAGTGATATTTTTTATAACCACTGTCTCACCATGGCCATCAATTAAGTTTATTTCACAGGTACCTGGGCATACTTCCACGGTAATTGGGTATTCGTCCTCTTGAACACCAGGTATTACGTTTACACCCTCCCTGGGAGTGTTCCTGCCTGGATAAAGCACATTGCTGGTTTCACTATTCTGGCCTGGGTTCCGGACCATTGATACTATAGCATCGGCACCCTCCCTGAGAGTGCATTCTGTTATTTCCTCCTGGCCTTTCGGATCCCATATCATGGACATTCTCCTCTGACCATCCTCCCATAAAATAGGTTTCACTAGAGGTATTGTGTCATCCACCTCTTTGCAGAACGTTGCCCATTGTGCATGGACACGTGTGCAATAGTGACAACCTTTACATGGCAATTCTGACAGAGGTGTGTCATGATTATAATATCGACAGAATCCTTGCCCTGGAATTCTGGATAATGCATCTGCATTTAGATGGAGGCTACCTTTTCGATGTTTTAGAACCATATTATATTGGTTCAGTTCTTCCATCCATCTAGCCAATTGTCCCTGTGGCTCTTTGAAATGCATCAGCCAGGTCAGACTGCTGTGATCAGTTCTTATAGTGAAGAGTTTCCCTAAGAGATAATGACGAAACTGTCGAGTGAATCTGACGACTGCCAGAAGTTCTTTACGAGTTGTGCAGTAACGTCTCTGCTCAGGGGTGAGTGAGAAACTTTAATAAGCAATTACCTTTTCTTGACCTTTTTGGATTTGTAACAACTCTGCCCCAATAGCATAGTCTGATGCATCTGTATCTAGAATGAACTCGTCTTCTCCATTTGGTAATGAGAGAACTGGTGGCCGTCTCAATCGTTCTTTAAGCGAGTCGAAAGCGCTTTGTTGATCTGGCCCCCAAGTAAACTTATTCTTTCCAGTGAGAGCATAGAGTGGATATGCAATCAAGGAAAAATCCTTAATGAAGGTCCTGTGGTAATTAGCTAATCCCATAAAACGTTTAACATCTTTGGAACATTTTGGGACAGGCCAATTCTCAACTGTTTCTATATCTTTTGTATTCATTTCTAGAGTATCATGACTTACCATTCTACCCAGAAACTCCACTTTCCTCTGGAAAAAGGTACATTTTGTTGGCTTTAGTTTTAGCCCATATTTCCGGAGTCTTGAAAGTGTATTTCTTAGGTTTTCTAGATGATCATCAAAGTCTCGTCCTAGGACCAAGATGTCGTCCAGAAAGGCTAAGACCGTTTTCCAGTTTAAACCTCGTAAAACTAGATTTATGGCCCTTGCAAAGCTCGCGGGTCCGAATGGCATCTTAACATACTCATACAACCCATATTTTGTTATAAATGCTGTCTTGCTTTTATCAGACTCCTTAATGCCTATTTGCCAATAAGCGGAGTTGGCATCCAATTTGGAAAACCACTGATTCCCCACAAGAGTATCAACGCAATCATCCACTAGAGGTACATCTTTTACCGTCACTTCATTTAATGCCCGGTAGTCTATACAGAATCTTACTGATCCGTCTCGCTTCCTAATTAAGACTGGAGCTGACGCCCATTCTGAAGATGAAGGTTGTATTTCCTTAGCATCCAGCATTTTCTTCAATTCTGCTTCTTCTTCCCCTACAAACTTAAGTGGTGTGCGTCGCATTCTTTGCTTGATGGGTTTTGATGTTCCTGTGTCGATCTGGTGCACCGTTTCTGTGTAGGTACCCAGATCATATGGCTGTTTAGCAAAGACATCTTGGTACTCACAAAGAACCTTTTCCAATTGTTGGCATTGGTCTTCAGACAAATTCTCTTGTGAGGCCTGTAACATGTCTTTGATATGTTCCGGCACTGAAACATCTGGACGTTTTCCTCCCTGGGTCCCGTCATTTTGTGAGTGTTTCAGACCATGAGAAACACCTCTCTCTTGTTTCAAACCCTGAGAAACAGTTTTAACTGTAGACACATCCTCGTCCTGGGTGATTGTATCTTCTTCAACTTCCTCAGCCTCATGTGCTGTGGCAATTTCATACCCCTTTTTTATCACCAGATATTTATCAGGTATGTTGGCAACACAAATGACTGGGGATGTATTCCCCAAATGAGCCGACCGTTGGATCATTACTTTCAAGTCTTGGTTTGGTTCCACAACATAATCTGGCATTTTGCTGTTAAGCATACATGAAATTCGCGTTACCGAATTTGGGGGTATTACTTTTCGTTTAGATACAATGCCTTTGGCGACTTTAGGACTGTCTTTTGTATTTCAAATCTTCATGGGAATGGTGGAATCTCCAATAGTTAGACAATTTTCCTTCATGTTGAGGTTTGCACCGTATTTAAAAAGGAAGTCGAAACCTAAGAGCATATCATCTTCTATTGGAGCTACATGTAGATTTTCTGCATAGGTTATGGGTCCCAGTGTTAATGATACTGGTCCCACTATAAAACCCTGCATAGTCATTTTCCGTCCTGCTGTCTGCATGCGTATTTTCTTTAATGTAGCGGGTTTATTAGTCAATGATTTATACAGCTTATCTGAAATTATTGTGACTTCGGCTGCAGTATCGACCACCGCATTGACTTTACATCCCGCTACTTCTATTGGGACTGCAAACAGTGACGTGGATTTAACACGATTTACGACCACCTCTACCATTTCCTCATTTTGCGATTGGTCTAGTTTCAAGCCTTCATGGTCTTCCTTGAGTCCCATAAGTGATTGGCTTGACTTTATTGATTTAACTAAACCTGTATGGCCTTCCTTGGGTTCCATACTTGTTTGGTTCATGACATGGCCATTATTCAATGCTTGGGTCGGTTTGTGGCCTATCTCTCCGACCCCTACATGTTTAAATGGTTTTCTGATTGAAAAGACACATGTTTGGAGCCACGGAGTTTCAAACAGTCCTTTTTGAAATGTCCAGGCTTACCACAAAAGAAACAAAGTTTGTTGGTCATATCTTCAGGAGAGGAAGATCTTGCATTGGTTGATTTTGGGGATAGTGACCTTTTTCTGGGGGTTGGGGTTGAGGATTGGCCATTATTTTTTCTCACTTCTGCCAGTATTGACTGTAAATCTGTTGCCATTGTTAGCAGTCCAGATTTCAGATTTGTTAGGTCACTTTTAACTCCCGCCATATCTTTCTCCAATGCTGCCATTCTTTTTTCCTGAGGTGACCACGTGTTTCTCTGTCTATTTGGGTATTGTTTGTTTGGTCGCCTGATCGGAAATTATAAACTGTCGGATCGTCTTCATCAGAATCAGATTCAGAATTACATATCTGATAAACCTTTGGTGTTTTTTCTGTTTTGGGTTTGACCGCTACCTTCCCATAGGGTGCCGATTGAACATATTTATACCAGTTATGTGCATCCATTGCTTCATCCATAGTCTGAGGCTTTTGGATGCACACATTTTGTCCTGCCTCCTGATTTTTACAACCCTGGCAAAATTTCAGTATACATTGGCGAACAATGTGTTCTGGTAAACCCCTAAAGGCTCGATTTGCAAATTTTCGCACACGATCACCCCACTCTTCCAAAGTTTCGTCCGATTCTTGAAGGCATTGTTGAAACTTTGCCAAAGCTGCTTCGGGTAGCTCCTTGGCCCCAAACCGCTTCTCCAGCTTTTTGAGCATTTCTTGTAAAGACATGTCATCATTAGTTTCTATACAGATGGCATAAAAGTCTTCTGCCTTTCCTGTTAGTGTCCATGCCATTGCATCGCTGCATTGTTTCTCAGTCCATGAGGAAGCTGCTGCATAGCGCGTAAATTTTTGTTTGAACACTGCTCAGCTGGATTTGCAATCAAATACAAGGGTTTTTGGGATGGCATATGGTTTGAACCCCATTTTGTCTGTTTTTCTTACAAACTGGGTGGTATGGAGTTCTTCATCCGAATCCGCCCGATCATGTCCTTCCCACACCGAATTATCATAGTATGCCTTTTCTCTCCTTGGAAAATGACTACGCTGATACAATGCTCGGTGGGGCCCTTCACTCCTTGGAAAGGGTGGTCCACCGTAGTGGGGGGAATGATCTTCTTCACCCTCCTGGGTGACCTGCCTTGCAGACATGGCATGCCTGCCGAATATTTCGGCCTTGTTGTCTATCATTCTAGACATTGATTTTACAAATGCAGAATCATCCACTCGCTTTTGTAGGTATGGGGAGTGGTGTTCTTGCCTTTGTGGGGTGGTCTCCAGTGAATCTGAAGAGGGCAATTTTCCCTGTGGGTTTGCTTTATATCCCCTTGCCTTATTTTCACTGTAACCCTTTGGTATATTTAACGTGTCTGCATCTGAGAAATTCAAGTTAATATTTGGTTTAAAATTTATTGCACTGATGACTTGCTTTGTCACTTTTAATTTTGGAATGGATTTAAGCATGTCCACTGTTATGTTTCCTTCCATTTCTCTCAATCTGATGATGGAGTTGGCTATCTTTTTGCCTACTTTGGGGATAGTTAATAATTCTTCTTCCTCACAGAAATTGATGTTAATTAGGTGTGTAGACATCTTTAAAATATGCTTAAACACTTAATATACCAAAGCGTAGTATAATGCAATATTTCTTGTGGCAATACTAATCAATATGTTGGCCAAGGATTGGACAATCAGTCATATGTGACACTATATTTTTTTTTTTTTTTTTTTTTTTGAATGGGGTTTAACGCCATTTTTAACACATTTCAGGTTATATATGGCATATCCAGTTTTACTGGTGGAGGAAGACCTCAGACTGAGTCAGACTGAGTAGAACCACCGTCCTTCCGCAAGTAACTGGACACTTTCTCACATAAAGTTTTTGGAGCGAGCGGGACTCGAACCTACGACCATAGCGGTGAGAGGTAAATGATCTTGAGACGGCGCCTTAGACCACTCGGCCACGGAGGACCCTGTGACACTATATGATTGTAATATTACAACTCTGGCAATATTGATTGGCCGTAAAACTATAGTACTGCTACCATGGCAGTATATTAAGTTTTGATATTCCAATCCTTTGATACAATATCTACAATTGGGATACAACACTTGTGGTATTGTATTTAGCAAATCAAATTGAAATTTCAGCTGATAACCTGTTTTACAATCCTAACAAAACACAGTTTTAGCTGGTGATGAGGAATTTTATTTATTATTCTACAACCCTGGCAGTAATAATGAGAAATTCCTTACACTTACTTGTATTTGTTTGCCAATCACCTCTTTGGCTGTATCGAATTCTCACTTTGCAGGCCACTTGGCTCTACGATGAGTATTCTGTTCGAATTTAGGCCACCTGGCTCTAAATAATGGCTCGATCAAATTTATGCCACCTGGCTCTAAATTTGTCTGGAGGAATGTTTTTTACAGCTGTTTTTTTTCGAACTGAAAAAGCAAAGAAACAATGATTATCTTTCCTATAATTTCCTATCTGCTATTCTTTGTAGAAATTGTTGCAGAATTATCGGAAATAATTTCCTATCTGCTATTCTTTGCAGAATTATCGGAAATAATTTCCTATCTGCTATTCTTTGTAGAAATTGTTGCAGAATTACCGGTAATTTAAAAAAGAATTTCAAAGCTCCCGCTTCTTGTTTTTATTGTTCGACCCCGTTTCCAGTTTACAACGGTTCCGACTTTGGAACGAATTGCAAGTTGCAATTTACTATTTTATTGTCCAACCTTGTCCAATAATGTAACTAAGAGTATTAATTATGTTATGCAACCAGCAAACCTTGCTTTGTGACAGCTGTAGAACTATTGCCAAGTTGAAATCGGACCTTGGTATTGGTACGATACAAAATGGCTGATTTTTTTTCAGCCGAGAATTTCCAACTTTTCGTTTGAAAAATACCCCGCTTTCCAAATTATCCTCGTCGCCAATATTGTGATTACCCCATTAACTAGGTATGGACTTACCAAGATCTCCAATGTAGCTAGCGCCTTGGCCTATGCTATATGTAGGATGGAGCCGATCTCGGAGGAGGTGTCCTTTTAGTTGTAATGTAGATATGGTAATGACGGATTCTTCCCATCGACAGACTGGTTCCCTGGTGGCCAATTAGACTGGTACCGAATCCGTCCGAATTACCCGAAAGGAGTGAAACGGCCCACATGGGATATGCCTGATTTCACCACACTAGGTTTAATCGGCGTGTTATCAAGTATACCCAAAAGCAATCCGCTTACTTTACGATACAGTAAAAAAATAATAATTATAATTATAATAATATAGAATTATTATTATTATAATAATACAGCTTAGTCAAATGGAATGGTCCATGGAATGGTCCATGGAATGTGGTCGCAGGACGATTCGTATTTCTGTACAATCCTCCTGTATCGAACAAAAAAGACGAACTTACTGTAAAAATACTTACTGTTGAAGAAGATGACCGTCGACTACGTTGTTCAGTATCTAACCAAAGAACCATCATTTATATTAGAAGCTTCGATAATTAAACGAGTCCCTTGATATTTATTGAGTAAATGGCGATATTTGAAATAAGGGAGGTCACTGTTTATTTTGACCGTGGTCGTTTCGTCCCCATTTCCTTTCGAACTCATGGTCGCTTCGTCGCTTCATTGTTGCTCAACATTTAAAGGTCTTGTTTAGTTTAGATAAAACATATTTTATAACTTATATTACATAAATTTGACATCACATGGTAATACATATTCATATATAACATACGCAAATGAATTGAACTGCAAGTTATAACAACATTAGTTCACGCCATATCATCAACATCAATATATTATATATACCGGAATGAAATGTAATAACATTCATAATATAGGTTATAATTTTGAATGAATCTATAATCTTGAGCAGAAGAAACACACAGAAACGTGAAAAAAATGAAGGGAGAAATCCCCGCTTGATAAACTTACACTGTTGCCCGTCACAATAGAAACCAGACAATCGCCCCACATAATGTTAAATTTGAAATTTCGACAGCCACGCATAATATACTTTACTAATAAGTTAGTCGATTTGAAAATGTTGTGTGCTTTTAATCTATTTTTTAAATTCTTGAAAAATAAATTGATTATGATTATTTGATATACCTGGTGTGCCGTACAGCAATTTCCTTGTACTTAATGGATGAAATTCACGCGTATTGGTAAAAAGTTGAAGCCTTTCACTCCTAAAACGGTTACACTTGAAAATAAAATGTTCTGAATCTTCTAATTCATTACAACAAACACAAAACGGACTATCTCTTAGGTGGTTAATATATAGACCACCATTTAAGTTACTGCACTTGTTCCTCAAACGGGCATATTAAACTGCTAAGTATCTTTTTTTTCAAACAAAAAGAATGTGGGGACCGGTTGAGGTTTATTTATGCTTTTTAAGTTTGCTTTTGCAAGTAAGAAGTAAAGGTGACTCTCAAATAGACATGTCAAGTTCGTTCCATAATTTAAGTGATGAAGGAATAATTGACGTTGAATACAATTCTGTACGCTTTGATAATGTTACAAAATTGGAGTTATTTCTTAAATTATAATGGTTTAAATCGGATATAGTTGGTGGAAATATTTCGTTTAAATAGTTGATTAAGCCTCCATTTGTTCTGTATAGACTAAAATAAGTTTTTGTATTTTTCTCCTATCTTCCAAAGAAACCCAACCAATTTCCTTTTAAAATGTTTCTATTGATACAGAACGTGTGAGACCCGTTACTATTCTTGCGGCTTCATGTTGTAGTTTTTCAAGAATATCCCTTTCATAAACTGTACAATTATCCCAAACTATTGATGCATATTCTAGTATAGGTCGTGAAAAAGAAATATATATTTGATTCAGAGTTTTGCATGTCAAGTTAAATTTCATAAATCGCATTGAACTAAGAACTTTGGAAGCTAAAGTTACGATATTTGAAATATGCTTATGCCACTTCCCATCTTTACTAAATGTTATTCCAAGATGTTTATGATGGTCAATCTATGTAAGTTGTGTACTATCAAAAAGTAAAGTTGGCGTTTGTCTATCTATCAGAGTACAGAACTTCCTTTGTAAACTGATTAAACTTGACCAGCCGCTGTTTTGCCCAAAGAGATATTTTTTTGTAAATCGTCATTAATAACAGTTTCCATGTATTTTGTGTCGGATGAAGATACCGCAAGAGAGCTATCATCAGCAAAAATTCTTGTCGTGCTTATTAAGGAATCAGCAATATCATTTACATAAATTAAAAACAATAACGGTCCTAAAACAAAGCATTGAGGAACACCTGTATTTAAGTATTTTATTTCTGAAAAGGAAAATTGTACAAATATCCTTTGATTCCTATTTGTCAATTACTTATATATCGAGTTAATTAGATTGCCAGATATTCCATGCTGACGAAGTTTGAAAATTTAACCTTTGTGCCACACGCGGTTGAATGCCTTTAAAATGTCACAAAATACCAAGCACGTAGACTTTTTTCATCAAAAGCTTTACATATTTGACTGTAAATGTCAATTACTTGATAAAAAGTCGAATGACCAGGTAAGAAACCAGACTGTTTTTCAAATATGTATTTGTTTGTATGTAATTAATTGTAAATATGTTCAAAAAGAACGCGTTTCATAACCTTCCCTGCATAGCTGACTGGGGTAATTGGTCTATAATTAGAGTCTTTTGCTCCTTTTTTAAACAGAGGCTTTACCGTGGCTAATTTCCAAACATTTGGATATATATTTTCTATTTTGCTGTGACCGATTGTACAATAAAGAAAGGGGCGAACAAATAGTTTTAGAATTTTCTTTTAACATACGGTGATTGATTTCATCTGGTCCAATAGCTTTATTTAAGGCTAAATTTGTTAAAATATCAGTAAGTTCTGTTTCCGTGATATTAAAGTCACTTAGCATTGTGTTAGTTTAGTTTTAGATCTAAATGCAGGTGAGATTAAATGAGAATCATCAACTGATGAAATTGATATGAAAAAGTCATTTAAAGTATTAGCTTTATCTACATCAGATATAGAATACACATTATTAGTGTTAATTAGTGGTGGTACTGTCTCACAGCTTTTAGAATTTTCCTTAAATAATATTTTGATAGTTTTCCAATAATTTTGTGGATAAGATGAGTGCATGTCACATGTTGAATATTCAAGATTATTACTACATAGTTCTTTAGCATGTTTTTTTCATGATATTAATCTTATTTCTGAGGTTTTTGTAATTTTACTAATCTGATATATTACCTGAGCTGAGAGTCATTACTTTTGTCTGTCCCGTTTACGAGAAAAATTTCGTATCCCAGAGATGTAACATGGTTTATCTTTTGACCGGATTAGGACGAGACTGTTTGGGATTCATAGTTTTATAAATTCGATAAATATCGTATTGAAAGATTTTTCGGCAGAATCTAGAAAGCCGTTTAATATATTTGATCAGTCTGTCGATGAAAAAAAGGTTATTCAAGGTATTAAAATCATCTCGTTTATAATGCCAAACTCTTGTTTGAATGGCTTGTTGGTATAGAAAATACTTTCTATAAACGCATTTACACCGTAATGGTCACTTATGTGGGCAGGTGTTTCAAAAACACCCGAATTGAGACATTTCATCTGATTCAAAGGTCTTGTTTCAGCCTCTTATATATTGTATTGCTACCATATAAAGTTAAATGGCTAAGCACTTTCATGACATAGTTTTTTTCTTCTCTTTTTTGACTGAATTTTGATTTAAAGATGAATTGTTACCCTCTTTATAACCCTGTAGACTAGGCTTAAATGTCATATTATAATTAGAATCATATCTCAAATGAAGTGCCGATGCGACCGGAAGTCCGAAAGCGGACGAAACTATTGCTTTCGAAATAAGCGATGTCCTCCCTTATTTAAATATCGGCATTTACTCGATAAAATATTGATCGACATAATTATCAACGTGTTCCTTTAATTCTCGACGATCCTATATAGTGGTATTTCTTTCAGATGCTAAAAACCTTAGTCGCGAGTTATTTCTATCAACAGTAAGTATTTATTTAACAATTAATCAGACTTTTATTGAGTTGGATTGTAAACCAATATATATCGACCTCAATCCATTCCAGTTGACATTTACTGTATTATTTAAAGTTGGTCAAGAGTTTTTGTCAACTGCATTTTAGTCCGTTTTCTCGATAGAATAAGTATTTTTTGCTTGTTTTTCGAGACAATTAGGTCCAGTCTAGGATCGGACGTATAAAGCCTTTGGCGTCATTGTAACTTTGAATTGTAATTTTGGCAACGATTGTTCATGAAATATTTCTATTAACGACGGTTCGATGCAGATATGTGATACATGTGTAGGCCACAACATTCGCAGTCATTGCATTTGCCGAATAGTTGTGTTGTTTTACACATATTTTCATTTTCCCCACACTCACCCGAAATGTGATGTAACAAAGTTGGGAATCCAGTGACGTCGCGCACGGTAATGGTACTTGCGTTATAAAACTAATACCCGAAATATATAAAACTGTTTCCGAATACTTGATCAGTTTACACCGAGTACACAGAATGGGGGACAACTCACGCACGACATCAAACAACAACAACACCAGACCAAGAAATATTGTCGCTATGTTTAGGGAGCACAATGAGCGGAAGTTGGCCAGACGTGCAGGACCCAAATTAAAGGGTTCCAACTATTTTGTGTTTGAACAATTTCCCAAAGAAATTGCTGATCAGCGAAGGAATTTAGTGCCTAAGATGCGAAAGGCTATACGTGATGGTAAGAGGTCATGGATCAACTACGATACCCTTTACATTGATGGAAGACCTGTGCGTAACGAGACCCTCTAGGATGACGCGGAGGCGAAGCTTAACGTTCTTTTGTGGAATGTAAATGGCCAAACAAACACAAACTTGAAGACAAGGACTTTATTAACAAAATTAGTGAAAATAAAAAAAAATCTGAATGAATCATGGACAGAACTCTTCCGATATTACAATGGGTATAAATGTTTTAATTTTTATCGTAAATTTCAAAATAGACGACTGAAAGATGCAGTGGGGGTATTGTCGTTTATGTTAATGAATGCATCCATGATGGTATTAAAATTGTAAGAAATCATCATGATGGTGTTATTTGGTTAAAACTAGATAAAGTCTTTTTCAATTTAGAAAATGATATTTTTATTGCAAGTGTTTATGTATGGGTAGAAAACTCTCCAGCATACAATAATGTTGATGTAGACTTTTTTTCTATTTTAACAAAATGATATTAATTACTTCCAACTACATGGTACTGTCATTTTATGTGGCGATTTTAATGCTCGCGTTGGTAACGGTTCTAAGAGTGATTACGTCGTGTGTGACCGAGTAGTTGACTTTATTGATAATTGTGACTATTTACCAGATGTGCCTATACCCCGGCGGTCCTCAAACTCTATATGCAATTCCCATTGGATCAAGTCAGTAAACATATGTAGGTCAACTGAATTACGTATAGCCAATGGCAGGTTAGGTGGTGATCATTCAATCGGAACATCTACTTACGCAAGTTGAATTGGGGCTAGCGCTATCGATTACATAATTTTGAGTGACCGTGATTTCATTGTATTGACAATTTTCACGTGCAAGAGTTTTTTGAATAGTCAGATCACGTACCTCTTTCCTTTAATTTAGTCAATACAAATTTAAATTTTCAGGTGTCCTACTACCGGTACACGAGTACTAGTATTAAGTGGGATAACTCCAAACGCGATGATTTTCGCAGAGGTATAATTGCCAGGCTTGCGGATTTCAATTCAATTTTAAATAACATAGATATTAATGATATTAATACTATCGACTCAAGTAATTTTCAAATATTTTAAAAGATGTTGCAAACCCAATGTTTGTCAAAAGGGTAACATAAAAATACCAACGCCTCTAAAATGTACGATAATAAAGTGTGTAAGAAAGCGGATTGGTTTGACGATGAATGCACTGCTGCGCAGATAATATATAAGAAAGCTGTGAGAACTTTTAATAGTTATAAATCGGACGAGAATAGAATTTATATGTGTACTGTTAAATCTACGTATAAGAGTATGACAAGAACGAAAAAAAAGGAATTTTGAGTTTAGCAAAATAAAACAAATAGAGAAATTAAGACACTCGCAATTCTAGAAACTGTTTTCTAAAAAGAAAAACATCTAATGGTAATATATCTGTTGATGACTTTTTTAATTATTTTTCTAAAATGCATAGTGACTTACCTAATATTCATAATGAGCAATCTGAGCAGTTTTGCTCAGATTATGATTTTGTTCCATCTGATTGTAATTTTAATGAATTAGACCAACCTATTTGTATTACAGAGGTCGAAAAGGTCATTCGTTCTTTGAAAAGAAACAAATAATGTGCTGGAGACTGGATTTTATACGAGTACTTTATAGAATCTATGGTTATTTTATCTGCTCACATTGTAGATATCTTAATGGTATTTTAAATTCCGGACACTTTCAAAAAATAATCCGAATGATGTTATCAATTATAGGGGCACAACTTTAGTAAGCTGCTTTTCCAAGATTTTCACTGGGGTTTTGAATAATAGAATAAATAATTGGTCCGAAAATAACTAAATAGTGAGTGCAATTTGGATTCAGAATAGGCCGTTCTACAACAGATGCAATATTTATATTAAATGCTATTTTTCAAAAGATATTAAACGAAAAGGGGTGGGGGGTTATTTTGTGCGTTTGTTGATCTAAAAAAAAGCCTTTGATAGCATATATCTCAATGGACTTTGGTACAAATTATATAATCTGGGAATTAATGGCAAAATGTTAAGAATAATAAAAGATATGTGCAGCAATGTTTTAACGTGTGTTAAGGGATGTAACTCGTATTCTGACTTTTTTGAGTGCACAGTTGGGTTAAAACAAGGGGAGATAATGTCGCCGGTTTCATTTTCTCCTTTTTGTAAGACTTGGGAGCTATTTTTGCAAGGTGATCAACGTTGCGGGCTCACCCTTGATGATATAACTTATATTTTTATGCTTTTTGCAGACGACATGGTAATTGCGGGTAAGAGTGTGAGTGAATTACAAAACAGTATTGATCTTTTAAAATCTTATTGTGACACGTGGAGTCTAGAAGGCAATACTGAAAAAAAACAAAAATAATAGTCTTCAGAAAACGTGGCAATAAGCGTCCTGATGAAAAGTGGACATATGGTAATGTTTTCAGAGACGGTTAATGATTTCAATTATCTCGGAACAGTTTTTAACCACACTGGAAATTTCACTCTCAACCAAGAAACGCTCGTGGGTAAAGCATTAAATTATCTGTTATATAATACAAAGAAATATACAATAAAAACAAGAGGTACGTGTCAACTGTTTGATGCTTTTGTAGGCTCAATTTTTAACTACTCCAGCGTAATATGGGTTTTCGGTAAATCGAAGGCTATAGAGAGAATTCATCTTAATTTTTGCAAATCATTATTAAATGTTAAATCTTCTTCTTGTAATGTTGGTATTTATGGGGAGCTTGGAAGATATTCTTTATTTGTTACACGATATACACGGATCATAAAGTTTTGGAGTAAAATAATTTGTTCTAATAATATATTAATTGTTCACTTATATAATTCCTTGTTAGAGGATTGCAAAACAGGTATTCAAAATTGGGCTCACGGTGTTAAATCACTCTTAGATAACTACGGATTTATTTTGTACTTGTTTGTCTTGTATATAGGCAAATCCGTGAAAATACGTTAGTTCATTTTTCTTTAAGAAACCAAGTGTTGATAAATATATCATATTGATGCAAACAGATAAAGTCAAGAAACTCAGAAACTTAGGTAACTATGTTAACGAATTTTTTTGCCCTACGCAATAATTTAACATATAATACAAATATAGACTAGTATAAAAACATGATTTGTATGTTATATCTAGAAATGCTACGAATTGTATGTATATTCCATTCCATGTGTTATATAATGTATCTTTCATGTGACATTTTGAATGTTAATAACATGTGTTAGACAAAAAACTGTATAGTTAACGTCTCAATAAAATCTGTTATCTATCTGTTATCTGTGTAACTAGACAAGCCATATATACATATATACAATCAGGTGCATAAAACATAATACACATATGTTAAAGAACAATCTTTGAAATAAATTGCACATTTTTTAATGACAGTAAAACCTTGTTTGAACTTATAATTGAAACGTATTTGATTAATTTATTTTTTTTAGAAAAAATCGCGAACATATAAATTTTAAAATCGTATCATACTAAAAAAAATATGTAGAACATGCTTATGAAGAATGAAATTTATTCACTTGCTCTGAATGGTACAGATTTCGTTTTTAAAATGTCCTTTATGATTTGCCACCCTTTAGCATTTTTACCAATAAAATAACGTCTGTTCTCACATTTGAACATATTAACCATATTTTTAACGCAGAATATTGTCTTTTGAAAATTATATTAACGAGTAAATTTAGTTTCTGTTAATGTCCCAAAATATTGAAAATTTTGGAAAAAAAAACATTTGCACCTCGTATCAAGCATTTTCTTTGTCCTCTATCAAATATTGACATCGTCATTCTGACGTTATTTTTATACGACCAAAACCTATTGAGGCCTCTAGTTATGTACATGGTATACTGTATTATCATAGTTATCGTAGGTACAGTTATATCTGGTTTTGATCTTTTAATATCCGCAGAAAATCGTGATTTACTTGAAGTAATTGATAATCCGATATTCGACTTTTTTCTTCTAAAATAAATGATACCAAACACATGCATAAAAACGTTTTCATTTTTGCATGTTTACTTATGGCAATACAGGATCTTTGAGTACATAAAGGAATGAAGTATTATAGGAATATTTATTTTTATTAACTTAAAAATTGGGGTAATCCTGGTATACCTCCTTTAATAATTATGAATGTGTTTATTTTACAAGTTTAATACGAATTAAATACTCTAATAATTCTAACACTGTTCAAGTGTTTGAAAAAAAAAAGATCAATCTAAATAACCAACGTCAGTCAAAAACAGAGAAAAAAAATATAACATGAAAGCGCTTAGCCATTTACGTTTAACTTTATAGGGTAGCACACAATATATAAGAGGCTGAAACAAGACCTCCGAATCAGATAAAATGTCTCAATTCGGGTATTTTTGAAACACCTGCCCACATAAGTGACACTTACGGTGTAAATGCTTTTATAGAAAGTAATTTCTATACAAACAATCCCATTCAAACGAAGAGTTTGGAATTATAAACGGAATTATTTTAGTACCTTGAATAACCTTATTTCATCGACAGATTGGTCAATTTTAGCGTATAGTTACTTCCCTTTGGGTTATAGCTCTTTTGTTTATGCGCGTCATGATGAAGCGGTCGCGCTGTCCATTAGTTACAAAGCGGGATTTATTCAAATATTAAAACTAAATATACTTGCACCAAGGTGTGATATGCGAGGAAAAAACAGGCTTAATACATATTTAGTTCTTCTAGCGGTATTCGGTGTAACTTCTCCGAGCCAGTTACACAAAACCTTTTTCACGTCTTGTTTTGTTTTGCATTTTTTTTATTCTTCATGTCTTTAAGGACTTATAAATGTAGACTATATATAAGTCTCTTGATGTCTTCCACAAATTGCACAGTTCCAGTGGGCTCTTCCAAAATTGTGTTAGACAGAGAGGCGATGACTCCTGCCATGTTAACTGTTGCTTCTGGTTGTCGTCGTTGGAAGAGCATGTGAATGCGCGAATAGACGGGTTTGGCATATATTCCATTCATAATTCGCTAAGAATTTATACTAAAACACTATAGCACAGACTGAAATTAATATGGATTGTTGGCCCTCACATATGGATTTTTGGCACTGGCATATGAATTTTTGGCCCTGTCGTGACACGTGACATTTAATGTGCCCGGTAGGCTAAAACTATATCATGCAAAAAAAACAAGTTTATTTTGTTACTATATATAGTAACACATGTAATAAATATTGATATTAGTTTGGATTTATTCATCACTTTATTAATTAAACTAATGAAAATAAAATATATTAAACTTCATGACATGTAACTGCGAAAATTCGAAACATGATGTTTTATAATCATTTACAAGAGTTATGCCCCTTTCCAAAATAGAAATAAAGGGTCTGCACACATTTGCAAATATTCTAATTTCTAATTCCTACAACAAATAGCATTAACGAACGTTATGTATACATCACGTACGCACGTATATACGCCATACAGCCGGAAGCCAGTGTTTTACTGCAGTAGCTGTAACATTATTACTTTGTAGCGTTCATATCTGTATTACGTTTGTAACTTATGTCTGTAAAACATCCTAGGTCTAAATGACAATACAGAAAATGTATGTATAAATTAAATAATAAATCATATGCAAATAACAAATTGTTTTTATTTATTTATTTTGTATGGTGTTTAAGGCCATTTTCAACACATTTCAGGTTTTATATGGCATATCCAGTTTTACAGGTGGAGGAAGACCTCAGACTGAGTCAGACTGAGTAGAACCACCGTCCTTCCGCAAGTATCTGGAAACTTTCTCACACAAAGTTTGGAGCGAGCCGGACTCAAACCTACGACCTTAGCGGTGAGTGACCTTAGCGGTAAGTGATTTTGAGACGGCGCCTTAGACCACTCGGCCACGGAGGACCCTGCAAATAACAAAACGTAATTGAATAGATGCGGTATAGTAACTGTATTAATAAAGTTTGTCATATTAGGTGTGTACTCGTCACATTTCCGAACTTAAATTCTGACTGAGTCGTGGTCAAATGTGCAATTGTCACGTTTAGCAAACGTTTAGAAGAAAAGTACAAACGATCTGTAAAATATATTAAATAAATGCTTTATTTGATAAATGACATAAAAAACATATTGAATAAGCCGCTATCTTCAGTTGAAGAATTACATGTAAACAAAAATCAACCAACGAGTAAGAACATATCTGGTTTAAAAAAAAAGAAATGAAACCATAGCTTACAACTTTATACATGTGACTGCTTCATACTTTTAATTTAGATATCGATTAAAAATTTTAGTTCCTGAAGTTACTGTATTGTTAGCGGATTATATGTTGTTTTCTAACGTCAACATGATATTGACGTGAAGTTTCTAGGTCGTTCAGATAATGCTTTTATTTTCTCATTTTTCCACGTATGACTTTCATTGCTTTTCTAAAAAAAACTTCTTTGGTAGTTTCTTTGAAAACATCTGGATAGTTTTAATTCATACATAAAACTATATATAATCTTAATTTCCTCCATATATAAAGAGATAATGCATATTATGCAAACATGATCAATGGGAATTATTTGAAAAGATTTATGAATACATTTAGTTACAATTTCAATATTGTCTAACAATTATTATTAACATTTCAACATGTAGATTTCACATATGGTCAGCTACCACCATTGCGTTTTCCGTAGACTTACATTATAACGTTTGACCAAATTTTCACTATTTCTACCATTCGCGAACCAAAAAGTCCTACACCATATTAAAGTACTATCCTAGACTCAAATTAAAATATCCCCGAAATGGGGTCAAAAGTATCACTTTTTACCACTACATGTATTTGCCCCCTGAAGTTGGGTACCCCCACTTTTAGCATGAAAAAAACTAAATTTCACCAATTTTACTTTCCATACAATTTCCATAATAAAATGAATTTAGTCAGTCACAGAAACATAATTTTAATCTTTTATTGACACAAACATGATTAACTTATATTTTATCCTGATCATTTGCCAGCTTGACATTTTCATCCAACCAGAAATAAGCTTACTATAAAAATATATGCCCTGAACATCCCTATACTTTTTGCAGCTAATCAAAGAGCTCCTCTCAATGGTGGTAGCTGACCATATAGAAATAGTTAAAGAACCATATGAAAAATGAAGCAGGTAAGTAATGTTTGTACGATAGCTATTTACATAAATGAAAACAACAACAACATATTTGACTTACATAAATGATAAGGATAATAATCATAGTTATATATTGTTAGAAATAAATATTTACATGTCTTATTGTTTATTAAAATTCACATTGATGACAGCCTTAATCGAAATGAAACATCAAGACAACTAAGATGAGCTCGCATGCACACACACACACACACACACACACACACACACACACACAGAGAGAGAGAGAGAGAGAGAGAGAGAGAGAGAGAGAGAGAGAGAGAGAGAGAGAGAGACTTGGTTAAGCCGTACCAACCTTATAATCTATATAAATCAGTCATGAATCCTTTCATTTTTAGAGGTACGGAAAAGTATGATGTAAGTCAACGGAAAAAATACTTGTTTAATTTTAAATTTTGAGTTAAGACGACACAATTGCCAAATAACAGTAATTTTCTCTTGTCAATAATATGTTTAATAGGGTAAATACCCAGACAGCTTAAGGCAATATCAGTTCTTGATCCTGTCGGTATAATTTGAATACGCTTAACGCACTGTCGATGAGTCCGTTCCAGGGGACATAACTGATGTTAGTCTGTGAGATCATTCCACAGTTCACTCCCATATAGCGTTTGGGAAGAACAACCGATTCATATATACACTTTGGTGTTAGACGTGTACTCCATTTCTATAGATTCCACAGTCAGCTATACTGAATAATGTTTTCTTAATATTGTACAGCTTTCTTTTATGTTTTCATTTAATGAAAGGGATTTGTGGCATGGTACCCCCAGATGTAGATAGCTTTCCGTTTCTGAAATCTTCATCATTGCCTAGCTTACATTTGGGTTGTGCGGGCACCTTTTCATTAAAAATAACGACTTTGCATTCACTCGTATTGTATATATGAGTGAATGAATGAATGAATGAATGAATGAATGAATGAATGAATGAATGAATGAATGAATGAATGAATGAATGAATGAATGAATATCTTTATTTCCTCCTCTTGGGAGATTAATATACAAAATTGACATACAATGTGGGCAATTTATAACATATATACAAATTACATATAGCAAGAGTTTACATATAATGTATCATGCAATGAAAATGCAAACATTTCATATTATTTTATCTTCATTTTTGCTATGCTGAATAAATATAAAACTTCTATGCACATTTTGAAATTAAATATACAAATTTCATTTACAGTCTTACTCACATTACATTTACACCGACAAGTCAAGTTTTAGTTGATCCCATTTGCTTGAACCTTTTCGCAAAAGCGAAAAATCGAAAAGGGACAAGGAATGGAAACTTGTCATCCATCTTATTTCGATTCATAATTAAAGAAAGTATTGTTGGCATTCAAATATGTATTTGAAAGCCATTTTTAAGAATAATACGTTCTCCTCTATTTCAAGGGTCGGGCCAATTTCAGCACCTAGAAGTTTAAGCGTTAAATCTTTCGGATTCAAGTTCTTTATCTCGTCGATAACCGTGTGGTTGCTCAGAGTCGTGTATACATTTGTTAAAAATGTATTTCTTTTATCAGCTGTGATGAGACAACTTGAAATAATGTGTGAAATGTTGTTATGATTTACTTCAGAACAATACGGGCATCCACTGTGTTTGTCGCTTACGGGCCTTTTATAATATAACGAAATGATTGTTCATTTGATATTTGATAAACAATAGCTGGTTTGATATCTGTATGTAACAATTTAAAGTAGTCGAAATCGCTGTCAGCGTATAACCTATTTTTCCACAATATGTTGTCTACCATATTATGAGATAAATTTTCTTTTAACTTAGTAAGTTCGCATTCCACTTTTAATTTAGTAAGTTCGCATTCCACTTCCGATTTGTAAGTTGGATTGAATGATGCGTCTGGACTAGGTGAGTAAAGCTCACTAAAATAGTTTTTCCAACCCGTGATAATTAGCTTCGGCTCTTTTAGGATAAGTACCGTTCAAATCCATTTCGAAACCCGAGTCATATGACTTTTTATTTCGAACGATTATTTATTAGCTTCCAGAATTCATTGTTTTCTGATTTTTTATAATTTTGATATGAAAGGGAATTGGCGCCATTTGGCTTATTTTCGTTTAACCATAAGTAGCGTTTTGCTTTCATCTCATTATTCCAATATGGTGTTATGTATGGTTTAAAACATAACTTTGGAATATATAAGTTTAGTTTAAACATATTTTATTGCCATAAAAACACATTTTACAATATATACCATGCATATAAGTCAAATACAATTTAAGGCAAAAGGATCTGGCCAATATATAAGTATTGCTAGGTTAACTATTAGCACAATAGCCGAGTACAAATCGTCATATATCCAGGTTTTTTTTGCCCATTTTAAAACATCACTATTATCTAAGAAGTATTTATAAGAATCTAACTGTACCATTTTTCACATTTCGCCAGTTTATTATACGGGTATTTAATATTTCCGTTTCGGTAACCGTTTATATAGAGTACGAGCAAACAATGATACATTTAATGCATTAGTCATTGATAGTAAAATTTGGTAATAGTAGCTACTGCACAAAAATATGATCTACAAGTGTTTCTCTGTCACTGTTATAGGACACATTATTGAACTTCAATCCTCTGCATAAGGCAAGTGTATCAACTGATTTAAGATCAAACTTGTTCGTAAGCTGTGATAGTAATTTACCTCTTGAATCTAAATTAAAATTTGTTGCTATGCGTTCAGATTTAAGTTCAGTATTGTAATCACCTATAACAAACAGAGAACCCTTATCTTGATATGTACAAATGATTTTTTTTTCTAATTCCTCAAGGTATTGTTTATACAACCGCATAGGATGGTCTTTACATGGCAAATATACTTGAACTATATATGTGTAACAACCGGGAGTTGTCATGATTTGAATGCCAATAAAAAGTATCACGGTTTAGGTCTAAATTGGTCACAATAGGGTTCGAATCTCTATACCATAATAAAGCGAGACCACCCTACCGACTTTTCTACCCGATACGATGTCTCGATCAGGGTCAGATAAAGCATAACTACTGTAATCAGTATTTATACTATCCAATAAGTGGAGATCTTTTCTAAAGAGCCAGTGCTGTGATATTCCACAAACATCTATTCTATATTTATTGAGAAGGTCAGTCAGATAGCTAGCACTAGACATAATGCCTGTTGAATTACATGTAGCAATATTAAGTTTACCTGTATCCAAGAACACTTTCATTGTATTCGAGATTTCTATTCGACGTCAACGTCTAATGGACAATACGGATTATAATCATGGTAATTAGCATGCGTGTATCGATCACGCCTGTTAACATGATTCCACGAGTCATTCGGGTATTTGTGATTTTCATTTGTGAGCGTTTGCGATCTGTGATTAGAAGTATTCCCAGTATTACGGTTTTTTGGGGCGGTGCTTTAGCAGCCGCTCTCAAAACTAACATGATTTTTTTTCAATACCGCAAATCTACAACCGTGTATCGTGTTAATGCAAACCTAACAACCACTAATCTAATAGTTTCATCACCTGATAAGCGTTCGAGCTCGCTATAAACGGTAGATTCGCCTATTTCAACGAAAACATTAATATTATAACAGATAGCGACAATTCATACCTATAAACAATTCTGTATCGTATAAATTCCAAGTTAATATTCAGTGCTATTAATCAGCACACAGGAATTAAAGCGCATGATTGAACTAGCGTCACAGTGACCAAAAGATTACGCCATCTTGTAAAATCAAATTCCAGGTCACGAAGTATATCGCCAACAATATATTGCAAGAGTCGTATATTTCGGCAAGGACTTCAGATAATAAGTACTTGATTTCGGGAGTCTGATTTCGCTTTTTTCTATCATTTTAAAAATGTGTACGGGAACAAAACTGTTCTAGCTCTGTCCCTTATGCCAAGGAACTATGATTCCTCGTTCTAAAAATAGAGCTATGCTAATGCCGATCACGTGACTTGCGGTTTCTTCCAATTGTTTAAAAATAGACTTCCTAAAAAGAATTCGAGATTGATCGAGTTATGAATAATGCCAGTGCTGTTTTTTTATTATTTAGTAAATATTTCATATATTTCCAATAATTGGAACGGTAGATAATTTCCATTTAAACATATTAGAGTTAAAGCATTTGTGTTTCCGTAGCAAAAATACGCAAACATCCAGATGTGTATAAAAATCGGCGTCATAAAATTTTGGCTAGTGCAGTTCCATATATGGGGTGATATAGGGCCTTTAGAAAATATAAATGTAAGAATCAATTATTAATGACGACAGACACATTAAATCATAAAGTAAAATAGTAAATGAATATACTCAAAGTGGAATTCGTCGTGCTAGATTCAGGGCACTTTGCTATTTATACTGTACTTGATAGAAAGCTTGGCATTTCTGAAAATATCATGAGTTGAGTTGAAGATTCAAATCTCATATCATTGAGTTGAACTAATATCTTGAAATTGGACATTTGCCAAATTTAAGAGTTAATATTCCTACTATAGCAGAAATACACTTTCAAAGGCAAACCATTCAGTTACGTTCTTTAACCTATTCGAGAAGTGGGTCAACGTTAAGCATAGAACATGTAGATTTTGTACCCTGTAGTAAGAATCAAAGGTAATCGGGATTATTCTACTTCAACGTATGCAAACTGACCTGTTTGTCTAAAACAATAGCGACATTTTACATCTTATATGCTCCGCCCCCATTCAGCACTGCAGTGCTTTGATTGTAATAGTTGTAAGATTACCAAGGTCGACATGTTATCCCCCTATGTCAGAAATAAGTATTGCTGTTAAGCAGATCAGCGTTGTTGTCGTCTTCAACATTAAGGTGAACACTTGTGGTCCTTTTTCTTATTTCGAAATATAGAAACTTTTGTCACAGTCGGTCTCTTGTCCCTTCTGTAATCGTTGGTCGAAAACCACCTACGTAAAGGACTCACACCATTATTATATCCCTTAAGTACTCCAGACCTAACAGATGAACAAGGTAGAAATAAAACTTTAGTTCTCTTTTTCTTCTTTTAGCAGGGCTTTGTACTGCAATGATTTATTTTTTGCTAGCATGAGTTAAATGGTCAGTATTTTAGAACTCACCACTGAAAATTTGATGCTGATACCAGCTATCTGGACAATTCTGTGTCATTTCAGAATTGTTGGTTCGAACCGCATCTAGGGTAAATAGTTGACATATTTTTACTCTGGAAATTGATAGGTCTAACAAAAGCATTGAATTTTAAAAAACACAACCTAGTCAAGGTATGCCTTTTCCCCCTTTATAATTGCAAATCTTTAACCAGTGAAGAATTTGAGCCCAGACACATGATGCATATCTTGATTTTTCACTGTGTTTTGGACATAAATGTTACAATGTAGCCCTATGGGAAATATAAAAGTGGTGTGAGACGTAAAAGCGCTTTGTGCAATATCGCACGTACTGTGTAAAATCATCATCATCATCATCATCATCATCATCATCATCATCAAATCCGGACGGTTCATTTGTCGACAGAGTGGGTTTTACAAATGACACATATGTCCCATCCGGAGATATTACTGGTACTCTGGGACTTCTTTGTTTAGTCTCGATCGTAGTGTCTGGGTGGGTTAGTAGCATTAAAATGTTCTTGGGATTTGAACGTCTCGGAGATACGGTCCAGGTCCTTGTCATATTTTAGCTTTTAATTAATGTCAGTAAAGGAGACCGATTTCTTTTTCAGAGTATGTGTTGTGTTGGGCTTTCGTGTCGTTATAATGGATGGGATGGGTAGACCCCCGAAGGAGGAGTCGGTTTCCATGTCGTCTATTATAACATTTGGATAATTGGGCTTGGCTGTGTAAACGTGACTGTCAGGAGAGGCATTTGTCGTCTGTGGCATATCTATAAGTGTACTTATGTCGGAGGCAGTGATATCACTCCGAGTTTTAACGGGAGATTTTGGGGTTAAAGTCGTGGTATCAGTTTCTCTGTCCGTATGGGGTAATCCTAACTTCGTGTTATTTTCTTCTACACTTGCTTTTAAATGAGCTAATGCGAAAGATACACTCAGTGAATTGCCGTGCACTTGTTCTACATAGCATGCATTTTTATGTATATTTGTGTTACATGACTGTACATTATTCAGTACAGTTGTTTGAAATGAAGCAAAACACGTTTTAAATTGGGCCAAACATTTCTGCAAAGTGTCTTGTTTTATGGTTACATCAGACTTGAGCTCCACAATAGAGTTTGTTATCGACTTCATATCGTCACAATGTATTCTTTCTGACCTGTATGTCTCTGTTTGATCAGTAGCACGTCTGCTTGAAGCGACGACACTGTTTTTTTTAATTGGTTGATTTCCACCTTGCAATGGCACTTGTTTGTCGAAACTGGTGCCGGCGGTGTTGCCACGACGGAAATCCTCCGGTTGTTCTTCTTCGACGTGAAGATAAGGTATTTTATCATACAAAAGTCCTCTCCATCGATAACGGAGATTAATGCATGATTGCCATATGCAAGTTTGACAGAGGTTGCCTCCCCCTGTCGGGTTTTCATACGTCTCTTAGGGTCACTGTTGATTTCAAATGGGAAAGTCGACTGACTCGCGAAGAATATTAAACAGCATATGTCGGCTTTGTTCCAGGTTCGAGTTAGAATGGTGGTATTCTAATAGAATTTGATTGACAAACATAATTTATCACATGGTAGGTCTCGGACCCATGCTTTCAAACGGTGAAGGTCTGCAACTTCTTCTTAAAGTGGTTAATCGTAAAGTAATGCATTTGAATGTTCATTTTGGTATTCTGACGGTAAAAAACAGATGTCGTCATTGAACATCAATGACGATGCATTTATCTGAAAGCTATTTCCATGTTGTTCAAGCTGGTCCCATGGTACCGTTAAGGGTACTTTCACCTCGGTATTATCCCAAAGTAGAACGGATTCAAGTTTCGTAAGGTCACTGTTTTGTCCCATTATCCCGCGGGGTAACTGCTTCACAATAAAGCGTGAACACATTTTATGCTCGCTATTTTAGTCGAGAACAAAGGAAATATCTAAATTCACCAATATTTCTTATTTTACAAATGGCAAATCTTATATGATTATATGATTAGATTGTCAATATAAAGTTTTTTTAAAAATCCATAAATTATATCCATAAGAAAAGTTCAAATTTCACAGAGCAAAAATAAACACAAATTTTCATACCTATTTTTTTTTTCAATTTCTTCCTTTTTTTTAATCTTTTTTTTCAACTTTGCTTCTCTACTTCAGTTTTTTTTTGGTAATATCGCAACAAATGAGAAACAGGCCGAACACTTTGAATGATGGCATGGTCTATCTTATCTGAAACATTGTCAATAAAAACTAACCATATTTTGAAAAGGGTGATAGTTTTATGATGTCGTTTTAAACGTGAATATCTATGTCAAATTTAATTGGTCGATGTGTTTTATATATAATAAAACATGATTCCCGCTCTTCTTTTTATATCATTACCAACCGTGGATTGAAATACAATATTGATAGTGTACGTATACATATATAGAAAGTGTACTTATACAAATGTACATATTTAGATAGTGTACGTATACATATATAGATAGTGAACCGAAAAGATATCAAAGTGGGTTAAAGTTCAACTGAAAACACTACATATATGCATGAGTGTTTAAAACATAATCAGTCACGAATAGTTTATCACGTAATTATTTTGTCGATTTTCCCGTGCGATAGTGAAAGCATTGTTCCATAAACTAACAGGATCGCAGTTTATTTGAAACACACCTTTGATATCACATTCCTGAATCTAGAATCAAATAATCCATAAATAATTGGATTTACCACAGGCTTTATAAAGTATGATCTCAGAAATAAATTGTATACTACAAGCGTGCTATCTGACATATTCAATTCAAAGTCAGGAGTCAAGGCTTTTTGAAATGTAATAATAAGGTAAGGGATAAAGGAAATTACTGATGAAATAGTAATCATCAACATGATCGCCGTAACATTATGCGATCTGCTTCTTGTCTGCTGTGTTGACTGCTTCGTTAGACGTGTCAGTTTCTCTTTGTTTGTACACGCATTGTCAGCGACATCACGTGATGTGTTTGTTGAACTTGCTGGCGCAACAGGCGTTAACTGGTCATCTTCTTGTTCAATATCAACACATTGCCTGTCTCCAAATAAACTCTTTTTACTGTTTCGATATTTCAAACGTTTACTGTGTCGTTCTTCCTTTGTTCTATCGTTCAGTTTACCTGTTACTCCCGCTGTGTTATCGGTATCTTTTGGTTCGTGATCAACGTGTCCACTGTGCTCAGAATCATGAACACAATCTTTGGTGTCAGTAATTTCCTCGAATTCACATAATTCCGACGTGTCCAAATTAAAATTAGATGTGTCCTTTTCTTCGAGTTCATTTGTCAGATCGTTACATGAAATTGATACGATGGTTTCCTCCTCAGCTGATTCGTTGCTTTTTTCTTCCTCTATGGTGTTCTTTTTAAACGAATACATTCGTTGAGGTTCGGCATTTTCGGCCATACTTTCTCGATTGGTATGAATCAACGTATTTACGCTAGAAAAATGTCCATCATCTTGATCAATTGATTCTTGTATAAGGCATTTGTCTCTATATAGAAGCTTAAGTAAACTTTCGGGCTTCATAGGATCAGTTGGATTGAATTTGTTGTCACGTTTCACATCCTGCAACCTGAGAGCTCTTATGATGTATATGTACAACATGGATATGGCACAGATTCCAGCTATAGTCTGGAACCAGAAAAATAAGATGTACAACGTTGGATAAATGTCTTCCGGCAATCTCGGGTTAATGGAGCACATAGCGATTGATATGTTAATCTGCAGAAATGTTCCGTTAATATTGCATTTTGGATCCGTCGCTACATACTCTGTATCGACAGAATATGAACCGTATATGAGAACACTTGGGCTGGACACTAAAAATCCAATGCATATCATTGTTGCACACATAAATTTAGAGTTTCTCAAAGAAATCTGCCATTCAAGTGGATGACATATTTTTCGGTATCTGTCGACAGCGATTAATACCAGCACAATTGAGCTTATGCTCACTTGACATATACCGATGAAAACAAATGCTTTACACGTTGCATTCTTGGTAAACGTATATTCATTTACTATCTTGTATATTTCTATCGGTATTAAAACGACACAAGAAATTAACTCCATTGCCGATAGAAATATAAGAAAACACCTGGTATTGGATTGTTTAAAATTTGTAGAATAAATATAAAACGACAATCCGTTACCAAGACAACCAAACAACGACACTAACCCTAGATAAACTATGACAGGCGAAAGAAGCACAGTTGTTGTTGAAGAAAAGTCGCTCAAAGCACATTTTCTGTACTCATCCATTTTATTGTTTATTCAAATTGTCAAACACAGTTTAGATAAAATTTGTTTAATTATACAAGCACGCGTGTGTGTAATTGCGGCGATACGACATGAGCAGGTTATTTACAGTGTTCACAAGATTATATCTATGTCAGTGAGATGCATGCGTTACATTGTTCCAATCGGCAACTATCATAAAATGTTAGTTAGTTACTAAGTAGCTGACTTTACAAAACACACCCTTACTTTAACCAGGTATCGGTTACGTAAGCAAATCAGACACACAGCGTATGGAGTAAAAGTTTTATGTAACTTAGTGTTAACCATAGCACAAAGCCATAATAATTATCAATTTTTTGTCATACATTTATAACGGATTTACGTATATGGCATTATGCATGTTTTCAAATAGACGCGTGTTTTCAAATAGCTGTTTGGCAACTATTTGGCGTCTAAATACTCTTCACTGCCAAGAACAATCCCCGAAGTTGAATTAATAATGCACATCCATGTTTGTTTAAAACCGCAATACTCGCAGCAGTGTTAATGTGAGTGTTCCCAAGAAATATGATCCAAAAGCACTCCGAATACGAACACTAAGCAGACTGTGTGACGGTTCACTTATGTCATTTCCGTCTAAATATTGCGTCATGTATTGATGAACCAAAACGCACACGTGTGACGAACAGGCAATCCTTTCCATACCATCTGTGTTCACTGGTAACAACTAACAAACTGAATGAATCTGTAAACAAGATCTCAACTTGTATTAAACTTTAATGTTTGTAGTTACAAATCGTTATTTCAGGATATACAATGTACGTCCATATTTTACCATACGTCATATCAATCAATCAATGAGTATCATACGCGCGTGCAAAGTTTCATCTTAATTATTTACTGTGTATGAGTCCAATGAATCTCTATGAAAGAACATATCGTCATTCCCAAAGGAAATATTGTTAATACAGTATAGTGTTGCGATAGTGTACCATTGTTCGCGAAATTTTATACTATCGGGTGTTATTATGAGCAAGTTAAATATTAATTGAACCCTTCGTCACGCCGCTATTTGTTATCGTCTCCACAAATGCAGTTGTAATAACACAGGTTCATTATATCTGAAGTGGTATTGGTTGCCGCGTTTTAAATTAATCAAATAGAAACTCAGCTATTACCGATGACTAAAAAAGATTAAAAAAACACGCTCATACTTAAGGGTTGACCAAAAGGTCTGATGCACCGTGCATCAGGCATTTCTGGTCATTAAATGTATTTTTTTAGTTATGTACATGTATAAATAATGATTATAATAATAAAAATGTCTTTAACCGGAGAAATCAGTTAAATAATTCAATGTTCCGTGTATATATACAGAACGTAGCAGCTAATCCGTCACCTGACATTTTATGTATTTTCACAAATAGCAAAGCAATTTCCTTGACAGGACTTGAATAAGAAATAATATTTAGGATAACAATGACTGATACATAATAAGCAATACATTATTGTCTGTTAATGTCGTATACACATCATAATAACGCTACATGATATTTTGACGAGAATATTACATAAATGGCTGTTCTGTTCAGTATATTTGATCAGTGTGCAAATGTGTTATTTTAGCGGAACCGTAGTGGGAAGAGTGTTGGCCGCTCACTCACGCCAGAGGTTTCGGGTAACACATTAGTATTAAGGTGATCAATAACTGTGTCCACATTACAGTCGGCTTAGCAATTATAAGTTGAATCTATTAAAACGCAGGGTTTTTTATTTTTACTCTTTTATGTGAAAATGATATAATAAGGTTGACCTTTTGGCCCGGTGTTGTACAGTTTGCCGTCCTAATCAATATTTTTGTGTCACTTATATAGAATGGCAATGCCATAAAATATATGCTTAGTACTATAAAAGTAGACATATTCGTTTGCGCGTCTGACTATCAATGCTCGAATCCCCGCTCGGTCACAATCTCCGTGATTGTTGATATACGACATTGTGTCATTGTCATTCGTCTCTCACCGTTGATTCAAGTGGGGAAGTTATCAATTACTTGCGGAGATGTGGCACGCTTGAGTATTGGTTAACTTTCCAGGATCCCAGGAAACAGTGGTTAGGTTAAGTGATCGTCTATTAGTCCTCGATGCGTAAAAATTATGGTAAATAGTCAATCGATCAATCAACAATCTATTATCCTTTCTACTCACTATATTATCTTACTTGAAACATATCATTTTCAAACATTTTGTATTCTTCCCAACTTAGTGTTAATTAATAAAGAATAATTATTTTGGCATACCTCTTAATTATGGATGTTAAAATCATTTTGTGGGGAAGAGTCCTAACTAGTGTGGGTAGCATTTGCAGTGTGGCCGAATTGAATGACCCGGGAGCAGCTATCGTTCCGCCCACTGATCACATGGCGTTATTTGTCCTAATAAATACAATGTAATACGGTGTAATGTTTTCTTCGAGACAATGCGGATAGGATAATTAAATTGCAGAGTTTGCCAAAAAAGCGATTATATTGAATACGAACACATATCAGACCTGGACTTAATCGACTTCTTTAATGATGTTCCAAGTAGATGTGTGTCTATGGATTAATTGGTTAATAGATTTGGGGATAATCCGGTTGATATTTGTGAATATACTACTATGTGCATTTTGACTGAATGATCGGAAAATAGCGATAATGATAAATGTACGTGTTTCATGCCCATTGGGAAAAGCTTCTTAGAGTACGTGTTTAATTCTTATTTCAAAGTATTCATAATTAGAATGAACACTCGAACCATGTACCACTTTTATTCGACGATGTTGTAGATACGTTTAGAAGTAATACTTATCAACAGACGAGAGAATTTAATTGATGGAATGAAAGAGATATAGTGAGCTTCTTAAATGATTTATCAGGTCCGTGCATAACATTGAGGCATATGTAGGCAAGTATTCTCAGAATTTATACTCTAAAAGGGCCGACAAATACTTTATGAAAAAAAAGCTTAAGTCTTTTAGACCTACACTAAAGCTTTTGTAGTAAGCGAGTACTTACAGCAAAGAAACTGGTAGGAACTTAAATGCTAGCAAAAGAAACTTCTGAACAAACAATCCATAGCACAACTTAACATATCGAAAACTTTACAGCTATAAAAAAAAAATGTAGACAATATTATAAATACTGTTTACGTAAAATGAAATGTAATTATAATATAGGACATCGGTAGGAGGGAAATGTATGGACTAAGGCGGGCGCGACCGAGGTAATTATGGTTTAAACGAAGACAAAAAAGTAATGGAGAAAGTGTCAGTCTATCTGATTCCAATGAACATTCTCTAAATCAAGTCCAAGCTTTAATGACAAAGTCGATTCTTTCATGAATAAGTGCGACAGTCAACAAAATTACAACGATTCGACATATGAAAACTCGACTTCCCGATGTCTGAGATGGAAACATTTACAGTCATTAAGTAGATATTGTATTGAAGGCGAAACAATAAACAATATACTAAATATAAGTTCCCGAGTCAATGTTCGGAAGGAGTTATTATCATTTTTTTCTAAAATGGAACGGTCATGTTAGGTTAATTCATATCGGGGGATTACATTAGCCAATTGTCTAGGAAATATTTTCACTAGCATACTAAATGTTAGAATTAAAGCATAGTCCATATAAATACGACACTCACAGATGCACAATCTGAATGTAAAACTGGACACAGCACAATTGGCGCATTTATCCTACACAATGTGATACAAAATATATAGAATTCAGAAAAGCGCATGGATGTATGTACTGCTTTTATATATAACAAAAACGTTTAGACTTGATTGATATAAATGAACTGTGCTACAATTAATACGTGAAGTTCTGATAAGTAAAGTACCTAATCTACTAAGGTCAATGCTGTATTTCGAAGTTAAAGGATGTGTGCAACATTGAAACACATTGTAAAACTTCTTCAAGTGTAATGTCGGTTTGTTTCAGGGGAAGATCACCTACCCTGTATTGTTATGCCACTTCATAAATGATTAGAGACATGTTTACAAAATTATATATTCCTGAATTACATTTGATTTACCAGCGATCTTCATTATTATGTTTGCTGATGAGTGCGTGCTGTTGAGTTAGTCATTCGAAGACTGACAATCGCATTTGAACCAATAAGAAGCGTATTGTAAACGATATTAATTGCTGGTGGTTTATTTCGGAAAGGCACAGACAGAAGTTTCCGAAGCATGTTTCCATTGAGAAATCTAACAAAAGAAATTTGAGGAAGATATCCTCTTATTATTTAAAAAAAAAGGTTTTAAATATTATTCAAATTGATGAATAGAGTTATAATGTTAACAATGTTAACAATGTGTTAAATGTTTTATATGAATACATGTTAAGGATGTGCAAAAACAACACATGTAAAAATGAACTATTTCTACAAGTAACACGTTTCCACGAAATTTAGTTTTTCCGAGATTCCATTATAAATATAACACACTTTGCGTGCGTAATTCAAGCGCATTGCCTTTGTACCATGTGATCAACACTACACTGAAATATCTGATTATTTTACTATAATGGAAAATGAAATCATACAAAGACACTGACTAAACTAAGACTTTCATCGCACAAACGTTATATGGAACAGGAAAGACAGCGAAATATTGCACGTGTCAGTTATGTCAACAAAATGACCTAGAGGACGAATATCATTTTGTTAACTATGTGATGCATTTGGACAGTTGGGAGATCAATATATCAATGTATATGGGAAGGCTTAGTATGTTCAAATTCATTGATTTATTAAATATTTAGAACAAAGTAGTGCCACCACTAGAATTAACATTATAACATTATTAAGAGATAACATTATCAACATTTATGTATAACCTTCTAAACATGTTTACCAAGTTTATGTCATTCATTTGCATGTCATTCTTATACACATGTAGTAGTGTGATATATACGGCAACACAATATGTTTAAATCGAAATGTAAGACACGTCCAATGGTAGGACTATACTAATGTACACAACATAATGACATCATCTATTTTGGTATTTGTTCGAGTTATTGCTACCACAAACATTAGGGAACTACTGCTAAAACCATACTAGCTCAATTTTCCATCTGTTTTTTGCCCAAATGCAGAAAAAACGGGTTATGAATAATTTATTTTGAAACTATTTTATTTCACATTTTGGACGACCCTCCTTTATGAAAAGAATACATGTACCAGTAATAATAAAAATATGACTTGTAGTTCAGATATGGCTCTGACCCTGTGTCAACAGTATTTGATATCAGTGTAGAGACTATGTATTGGCCTGGATGTTTGAATAATGAATACGCTGATAAACATCGTTTACTCAGCTCAGATTATGCATTGTATTGATAACACAATATCCATTAAGTACGTGATTACGCACTAAAAAAACTCGGAACTGTTGTTGATAAAACTAACCTTGTAAATGTTTGCTTGTTGTTGTTTTTTATAGTTGTTATCATTGTTGTTGTTTTCTCAACAGTAGTTCAGTTATATAACTGCGGTCGGCGCAGGTAATCATCATTCCTGGGATCCGCTAGACAGTTAACCAGCAGTACCAGACACACCTTTTTCATTGACTACTTCTTCACATGTTCAGAGGTGAGAGACTCATGGCCGTGGAATTAGTCGGTAATACGAACTCGCTACCCCTTGTTGGCGCTACATATTCAAACAAATAAGCAGACAAACTATACAACTGACCAAACAAGCGAAATTATTGCTCTCATTGTACGCATATTACAGACTTCAAATTATTTCAGAAATAATGAAATTGAAAATGACTTTTTTATCTGAATAGAAGCTGTTTACATATCCTTTATGGAGTGATTTCGTCATTCCACCCTTATCTCCAGCTTATGATCAAATATGTAGTATAACGCTTAATGGCCCTTCTCAAAGATATCGGATTTATCAGCATTATCGTACAAGTATGTAAATATCATATTCTAACAACGGCTCTTGTGTTCATGGTTTCTGCGTGTATGTGTATTTCTGATGCTATCAACCAATATGACTTGTAGTCTAATAACAAACACTTTTCTGGAAATTAATATTTGTTAACATCAAATTTATTAAAGTGATTTATGCTATAGAAAAACAATATGTTCAGTTTAAGCCTTCAAAATGATTTACATATGTATTGTATATAGACGCAAATCAATACTGAGTAGTGATCCGTCGGATAACCACAATCCTGGTTTGTCTTAAAGGCACATGCGGCAATTTATATAAGTGTTCACCTTTAAAATTATATTTTTGATAATCATGTCTACATGATGCAAATATGAAATTAAAATATCGCAGCATATGCCGACCCTTATTTCTATTTTGAAAAGGGCTATAATTCTGGTTAATGCTTAAAAGGCTGTATTTTTCGCGGGTTTGTGGTCATTTTTATGACAAAAACTGCTTACATGTATTTATATACTTACATATGTATTAATATGTTTTAATTTCAGCGCTGTATCGATATGGTTAAAACAATTTCAAGAAAACATCTATGTGTGTTTTAAAGATGTTCTTTTTCATTTATCCAAAACTGGTGTGCCATCACTAGTTTCATAAAAACAACTATCAATATTTCATGAGTGTGGTATTTCAGATAGTAAAGGTTGGCGATAATATATGAGTGTACGTTCAAAGATGTAAAATGATTTAATGCATGAACTTGGGTAATAGTAATGAAAATGGGTCCATGGAAATATCAATTTCACTATTGTCGTGTGCAGCTTTAATATCAATTTTACTATTGTCGTGTGTCTCTTTAATATCAATTTCACTATTGTCGTGTGTCAATTTAATATCAATTTTAATATTGTCGTGTGCCACTTTAATATCAATTTCACTATTGTCGTGTGTCACTTTAATATCAATTTCGCTATTGTCGTGTGTAACTTTAAGATTAATTTAACTAAGTGGTGTGTACATAATCATCCGATTGCACTGAAACACCCAGTTTCGTTGAGTTGCCTAATGAAGACGATTTCATAATACAAAATCAAATATTCTTCTTCATTCAAACACTAGCAATGGCTAATTTATCAATAACAAATATATAAAACAATAAATCCGACGATAACTGCTGAGAATAAACGATTTTTGATCGATATTCTTCGGTGTGTGTAATATTGTGTTAGAGTGTGTGTGTGTGTGTGTGCGTGCGTGCGTGCGTGCGTGCGTGCGTGCGTGCGTGCGTGCGTGCGTGCACGTGTACGTATGCGCATACCTGCACTTGTTCGAAAATAAAACGGTCCAGTATTAACAATTAACACCTATGTATATTTTTTATTTGATTGCCGATTGTACATGTGGTTCCTGCCAGGCAAACCATGTTATACACATACTAATGCATACTAGTATAATGTCCTATGTACGATGAAAACGTGTAACGGAGATATTGCGACATGTTATGATTAATCTGTAGTCAAAACCACATTATTCACTGTGTCATTTGTCAAACTTTTTTACCTTCGTGTATTTATATACTAAATCTGTTGAAATCATTTTGTCCCAGGCTCTTTATTATTCTTATTATTTTTTAACCTGCTGTGTAAGGGTGTATACCAGCTCCTCGTCTTAAAAGGCCATCCTATCTGCCGCTTCTGTTCTGGCCATCCTATCTGTCGCATCTGTTCTGTTCATCCTATCTGCCGCATCTGTTCTGGACATCCTATCTGTCGCATCTGTTCTGCCTATGCCATCTTATCTGTCGCATCTGTTCTGCTTATGCCATCCTTTCTGCCGCATCTGTTCTGTCCATCCTATCTGCCGCATCTGTTCTGTCCATCTTATGTGCCGCATCTGTTCTGGCCATCCTATCTGCCGCATCTGTTCTGGCCATCTTATATGCAGCATCTGTTCTGTCCATCCTACCTGCCGCATCTGTTCTGGCCATCTTATCTGCCGCATCTGTTCTGACCATCTTATCTGCCGCATCTGTTCTGGCCATCCTATCTGCCGCATCTGTTATGGCCATCCTATCTGCCGCATCTGTTCTGTCCATCCTATCTGCCGCATCTGTTCTGTCCATCCTATCTGCCGCATCTGTTCTGTCCATCCTATCTGTCGCATCTGTTCTGCCCATCCTATCTGCCGCATCAGTTCTGTCCATCCTATCTGTCGCATCTGTTCTGCCCATCTTATCTGCAGCATCTATTCTGGCCATCCTATCTGCCGCATCTGTTCTGTCCATCCTATCTGCAGCATCTGTTCTGTCCATCCTATCTGCCGCATCTGTTCTGTCCATCCTATCTGCAGCATCTGTTCTGTCCATCCTATCTGCCGCATCTGTTCTGTCCATCTTATCTGCCGCATCTGTTCTGTCCATCCTATCTGCCGCATCTGTTCTGGCCATCTTATCTGACGCATCTGTTCTGTCCATATTATCTGCAGCATCTGTTCTGGCCAACTTATCAGCGGCATCTGTTCTGTCCATCCTATCTGCCACATCTGTTATGTCCATCCTATCTGCCGCATCTGTTCTGTCCATCCTATATGCCGCATCTGTTTTGTCCATCCTATCTGCCGCATCTGTTCTGTCCATCCTATCTGCCGCATCTGTTCTGTCCATCCTATCTGCCGCGTCTGTTCTGTCCATCCTATCTGCCGCATCTGTACTGTCCATCCTATCTGCCGCATCTGTTCTGGCCATCTTATATGCAGCATCTGTTCTGTCCATCTTATCTGCCGCATCTGTACTGTCCATCCTATATGCCGCATCTGTTCTGTCCATCTTATCTGCCGCATCTGTACTGTCCATCCTATCTGCCGCATCTGTTCTGTCCATCTTATCTGCAGCATCTGTTCTGTCCATCCTATCTGCCGCATGTGTTCTGTCCATCCTATCTGCCGCTTCTGTTCTGGCCATCCTATCTGTCGCATATGTTCTGTTCATCCTATCTGCCGCATCTGTTCTCGCCATCCTATATGTTGCATCTGTTATGTCCATCCTATCTGCCGCATCTGTTCTCGCCATCCTATCTGTCGCTTCGTTCTGTCCATCCTATCTGCCGCATCTGTTCGGTCCATCCTATCTGCCGCATCTGTTATGGCCATCTTATCTGCCGCATCTGTTCTGTCCATCCTATTTGCCGCATCTGTTCGATGGGAATGTGCACGTATTGAAAACAGTCTAGCTTGGTTTTGTATGTATATCATGATTAATGTTATATCATAAAGCAATGATGTTTTGGTTGACATATACATGTTCACACCTTCTTCTCTTTTATCTTTCCACTATTATCTTTTCAAATTACTGTATATCTTTTATTTGATTAATGTATTAAGCATTTCTCACTTCTTTACTTATTATTTCCTTCCCAGTGTTTAAGCATTGTATTTGTTTATCAAAGAATAACATTTAGCTATGCATTAATTCTATGTAATATTGTATTTAGGGAAGGGTCGTAACTAACGTTGTAAGAACTTGTGACCCGACCCAATTGTATATTCATGGCAATGAAATATGTTTAAACTGAATTATATATTTATTTAAATTATCAATTAAATTCACTTGAGCAATGATCCGCACCACACAGAGGAAACACGTATGGTATTCAACAAGAATATGTTTACATTCAAGCAGTCCAGTAAATAATCTTCTTTCGAACTACATGAAATTCACATAGTGTATGCATTTATTATTTTATTTTTAATCTAGTAAATATATTAAAAAAATACACATTTCTTCGTTTAACATCGGCAGATTAAAAAAGTTGTCAGGGCTTATATACATATAAATGTCATATTATTTTTTTTACAATTTTTATTAGTATAACTTTTTTTAAGCGTGTGAGGGGGGGGGGGGGACTTATCACCAAAACTAACATTATAGTGATATAATATTTTATTAGTACTGGAGGTCAGATAATGGCCTATACGTATCGACCAAACGGTTCCAAGAAACAGATTGTTTCTGTCTAAGGGGTGCTACGTGAGTTTTTCTGACAGATGATGGTTCTTCGACTAAATTATGATTTTTTTTTAATATTGTTTGGATTGGATTGTAGGCTGTAAATTGGTAGAATAAGTGATATTAATGAGACACAATACCGTATATCAATCATCACGGAGACTGTTGCCGGGCGAGGATTCGAACTCACCACCCCTTGATTGATAGTCAGACGCGTAACCGACTGAGCTAATCGGGCCTGGCTTGAGCATATAGAAGTTGAATAGTATTGTTTATATATATATATATATATATATATATATATGACATATGTCAGTTGACAAGTATGATTCCTATGAAGTCAGGATTTAGGTTTAATATATGTGCAGGTTGTTGATAAATATTGTAAGTCACTGCGTAATTTTTGTAATGGACAATCTTTACATCTCTCAATGAATGCAATTATCAAACGTGATCTTACATTTTGAGTCAGCCATGTATGCCCGAATCCATTTGGAAATAGAATTTAATTTCCTAGCTCGTTCTACCAGCATCATAATAACTGCTTTAACATATTTGTCATGTCAGTTATTTAAAAGGGATGTCGACCAATATCTCCAAGCACAAAAAAAGATGGTAGAATTGTGTGACAATGCGGCACATCGTTTACTGAATCGTGTTTGAACGTTGTGTTTTTTTTCAAAGTGCCCATAACCCCAAATATTTTAAGAATAACATAATAAAGAGTTTAGGCTATAATGCTGTAAATTAGTTAAAAAATATCTACAAAATAAATCGTTGATATCTAAATATAAGCAATTAATGTAGTCCATGTTTGTAATACACCCGTGACAAAGTCAAGCAAATTACCAAATATGGTATGCCATCAACGCACTTGTACTGGGACACATGAGCGGGAAATTCGTCACGCTTGAGTACACACGATAAGTTTATGTTGTAATACACGACAAGGGAAGTGCACGAATCAACGGTTCACCTGTTCAAATTAAGCCACACCGAACATTTAAGATGTCTTGTCTTAACTATGACAATATAACCCAAGATGCGGAGGCTTATGTTGATTCTATCATGTCGTCCCAACGGATAACGCGAGTTAATACGCCACAACATAGTGGACGTAAGAGACATCTTTCTGTTCCCCTCGCTAATGATAGTACAGTGAAGAAGGCCAGAAATGACGATCCGTGTCGCGTTAGGGTGACCGCTAAACGTTCGCTTTATCAAGCCGCGCCTACTCCTGCTCCCCGTAATATCAATGTTACTCAGGCGGAAGTCCATCACGACTCGGATATAGGTGTTAAGGATATTCTAGCCAAGATGTCCGCAGACATGCATATGCTTTTTACCTCGCTGTCCGAGCGTATTGATAAGTTAGAATCCGGACTTGAGCAACGGATATCTGCCAAAGAGGCTCAACTGTTGGACAAACGCGTCAACGTGGAACTAGGGCGCATTAAGAAAGATGTCGACTCTAAACTCGACACTTTCAGAGACACATTACGTGAAGAGATCGCTGATGATCTTCAAGAGATAAACAATAAAATGAGTTCTATTGTGACTCCTGCGACAAACAATACACCGGATATTTCTCTGAATGTTGTCATTAGAAATCTCCCCGAAAGTGTCAACGAAAATCTGGATGAGAAGGTCAACTCACTTATTTCACATGGCCTGAAAATTAATTCTGTTTCTGTTGCCAGTACAGAACGTAAACTGTCAAATAATAACAGTAGAGCCGGTGTGGTAATCGCTAAGTTGAAATCTAGTGCCGATAAAAGTAAGGTAATGTCTTCCAAGTCTTCATTAAAGAATAACCGTCAATATCCTGACGTTTTTATCCATAATGACCAAACAAGAGACGATCGCTTGATGTCTAATAATTTCAAAACCATCATTGATGCCATCAACCGCGGTGATAAATTGTCACTACATGGTTCGCGAGTTGTGAATAGACGCAACCACCACAATGGTAACACTCGTGATAACGGCTATCATACTCGAGGCGGTAGTACGAGGCCCAGGTCCGATAATTCAACTGACGCTTCTACGGGATCGGTTTCACACTCTGGTGCTGCTCAAACCTCGGGTCAACAAGGTCAGAACTCAAACAGACAGAGCCAACACAGCTGGAACACGGCAAATGGCAGGCGTGGCGGTCGAGGATATGGTCGACGTGGTAATGGACATAGAGGTCGTTGCTAGGTACACGTCGGGTTCTGGAATGTTAGGGGTTGGAATTGTGATTCTACTAGTGATAATTTTATGTTGAGGTCATCATGTTTGAACTCTCTAAACCTAGATATTATAGGCATTGCCGAATCCCATCTTAAAGCTAGTGATGTACTACAGCTAGAAGGTTACCAATGGTACGGTAATAATCGCAAAAACTTACATATACGGGCTAGGACGGGTTCTGGGGGAGTTGGACTTTTTATTCGCAATGACATTGTAAAGTGGTTTAATATATCTGTTCTAGATAACACAAGAGAAGGTGTTCTTTGGTTACAACTTACTCATAAAACAGAAGATATCGTGATTTTACCATGCGTATGTTACCTTCCTCCCGAGAACTCGTCCCGTCACGTAGATGCTTTTAATTTTTACGATAATCTTTTGACGGATATGTATGAATACCAAAATGTAGGAATACCGTTTATATGTGGAGATTTCAATAGCCGTTGTGGCGATAACAATGATTTTATTGTTGGTGTTGATTCTTTGTGTGAAAGAAATGTCGTTGATTTTAAGACCAATGCATTTGGAGATATTTTAATTGAATTTCTTATTAATGCCAATATGTGTATTCTTAATGGTCGTAATTTTATAAACAATGATTTTACATCTATTTCTACTAAAGGTTGTTCCGTTGTTGACTTCTGTTTAGTAAGTCATGATAATTTATCACTGTTCGATGATTTTTCAGTTGTACGTGCTGTTGATGCCGTCAACCTTTGTAATAATATTTGTGCAATTGCTCCAACAAGTATTCCAGATCATTCAGTATTAACATGGTGTATAAAGTTTGAAAATCCAATTGTTTTTACGAATAAATCAGATGTTACTGATGGATACGATAAATTTGACGTACATAGTATGCCAAATGATTTTTTGGCTGGTACTGATATTGTTACCAAGGTTAATGCCGCAATTGCAGACTTGGAAGGCAGTCTCCGTTCACAAACTGATATCGATGTGGCTTTTAATGGCTGGTGTGACATTGTTAATCATGAAATGTATAACCGGCTGCCTTTTAGGTATGTATGTTGCGGCATTAACAATAAGAAAAGGCGCATTGGAAAGCCTTGGTGGAATAATACTTTGACTGATTTATGGAACTCTGTTTGTAAGTCTGAAAAAGAATGGTTAAACTGTAATGTTATTTATCTAAAAAATAAACTCAAATCTGATTACTGTTATGCTAGAAAGTTATTTGCTAGAGAGGTTCAACACTCTAAACGCCATCATTGGTATAAAATACAAGATGATATGTTAAATGATATAAATAATGATCCGAAAGAATTCTGGAAATCTATTGGTAAAATAGGCATACATAATAACAAGAAAAAGTCAATTTCAATGGAGGTTCTTCTGGATGATGGTAACTTGACTTCAGATGTTAAGGATGTTTTAAGTAAATGGGAGAAAGATTATAGTAACCTTTATAACTCTACTATTGATTCCATAAGAACTAATGATCATAATAATGTTGGTAACACGAATACTAGTTTTATTTTGGATGAGCATATATCTATTCTAGAAGTAAAAAAAGCTATTGAAAATGCTAAAAAAGGTAAAGCACATGGTATAGATAAAATACCGGTGGATGTTCTTAAAAATGATACTTCGGTATACTTTTTACATGTTCTTTTTAATGTTTGTTTTAATAAAGGTTGTATTCCATCTTTATGGGGTAAATCTATTATAAATCCTATACCTAAGTCAAGCTCCGCCGACCCAAAAGACCCACTCTCTTATAGGGGTATATCATTATCATCATCCATGTATAAATTGTATAGTTCTATATTGAATAATCGTCTATATATTTGGTCGGAAAATAATAATAAAATTGTTGACGAGCAGAATGGTTTTCGGAAAAAACGTAGCACAATAGACCAACTTTCATCTCTAACAAATATTATAGATACTAGGAAAAAGTTTAAACGCTCTACATTCTGTGCTTTCATTGATTTTAAAAAAGCTTACGATTACATCAATAGAGACAAGCTTTGGGAAAGATTGCAGTGTATTGGTGTTTCTAGTAAAATGTTTGTAGCTGTCAAATCTTTATATGCATCTGTTTCCTCCTGTGTGAGGGTAAATAATTTTTATACCAACTGGTTTCCAGTGAATTCTGGTTTAAGACAAGGCTGTTCATTTTCACCCGTATTATTCAATTTGTTTCTAAATGACCTAGCATTACGTATAAAATCCCTTGGTAAAGGTATCTGTATTGATAATGAAAATGTTAGCATTTTAATGTATGCTGATGATATTGTACTTCTTGCTGAAATGAAGAAAACCTGCAGCATATGCTTAATGAGTTAAATAGCTGGTGTAGTATTAACAGTATGACAATTAACTTTACTAAGAGTAGCATCGTACATTTCAGACCATTGTCAATTGCTAAATCAGATATTGTATTTACTTGCGGTGACAATGTTCTAACTTATACTGATAAATATGTATATCTTGGATTAACATTGACAGAGCATCTAGATTTTAATGTAACTGCAAAAATAGTGGCTCAAAGCGCTGGTCGTGCTCTAGGTTTACTTATTGCCAGGTATAAAAGCTTAGGTGGAATGCCCCATAAAGTATTTACAAAGTTGTTTAATTCACTTGTTTGGTCTGTTATATCGTATGGAGCTACAATATGGGACGTTAAATCTTATTCGTGCATAAATTCAATACAAAATAGGGCGATGCGATTTTTTCTGGGAACTGGCAAATATACACCTACTGCAGCCATTTCAGGCGATATGGGTTGGGTCCCTCCAATAGTCAAACAATGGAAATGTATAGCCAGACATTGGGTACGCAACATCTATACAATTGATACAAGATTAAATAAAAGAATATTTATTTGGGCACGAAATAAAGCTAATAACTCTTGTAAAAATTGGGTTTTCACAGTTATAAATCAATTTGATAGTTTACAGCTTCATATTCATACATACTCAAACATTAACAAAATTAAATTTGTTGATACTGTATTTGAAAAGATGATGTCTATATATATTACGGAGTGGAAAGCAAGTGTAAATCAAACAACTAGTATACGTGGTAATGGACGTAACAAATTAAGAACTTATAGGCTTTTTAAAAATGATTATGAAGTAGAAAATTACTGTAAAATTGTGCTACCAATGAAGCATAGATCAGCGTTTGCAAAATTCAGATGTGGTGTTGCGCCATTAAAACTAGAAACTGGTCGATATGAGGGTATTAATGAGAATGACCGGTTATGTCCTTTCTGTAATGATGCTATAGAAGATGAGTGTCATGTTATTTTAAAATGTGCCTCTTATAAAGATATTAGGACAGATCTGATGCTTAAAGCAGTAAGCATAGATGCAAACTTTAATAATTTTGATGACTGTAATAAAATGAAGTTTCTCTTTTCCAATAAAGATATGATAAGAATATGTGCCAAAACCTGTTTTACAATACTACAAAAACGTAGAAATATTTTATATAAATAATGTATTATATCTTAAATGTAAAACAAATTAATTTTATATTATGTTGAGAAATCGGTGCTAATCAGGTCATTCCAGATCTGATCTGGGGTGATAACTGATCTTTTAAAATATTTTTTAAAAAGCTTTTGACTATATAGCGATGCATTTGCATTTATTTTTCCTTTCACGATTTAACAATAGTTATTTTAATAATCTTTTAGGTCTCGAGCCAAGATTAGCGCCGGTGTCTCAATTCTTAGTGTATAATGCTTTATAGTATACATCTTTTTCAAAAATAATGCATGAATAATCTGTGATAGCTGTATATATTTTATGTCAATATTATAGCGATAGTCTCTTGTAATTCTAATATTGAATGGCTATGTACGTTGTATGTGTTACTGTATGTTTTATTTATATGTTTGTACATAGATGAGACTTAAATACAGATATATATATATGAATTGTAATTAAGGCACTTACTTATATATAATCTGGGTTTTATTATCCGTAACGAACCACGAACATAAAATGAATTGTAAAATATAAGCTACCATACATTAATCTTGATAATGGCTTTTATTATCATTGTTAGATATTCTACAATGGGAATACATGAAAAATGGACAGCGCATGAAGTTATAAATCTGCTGCACCTAATTTCCTAATGTATTTCCATACTTCAAGAATAAATAAAATAGCTTAATATTTTCCAAACATGAAAAACATCAATACTTTACTTTTAAAATATTTATGTTTTGCATTCATCAATATGAAATGAATAATAAATTATTGTGTTGGCTAAATAATGGATATCCGTCATCTAAATGGGAAACATGCCAAATGTATGGACGTTTATCAATTAATTTAATGCACAGTAAAAATTGAAATTAGAAAAGATTTTTATAAAAGAAAAAAAAGATCGAAACAATTAAACAAATCAGACATATATAAACATTGTAATCAAGTCACTGGTTAAATGTTATAGTATTCGTTCTAAAATTATTTTAGCTCGATTACGAAGAAAGCTTAAAGTTTATCTGAACCGCACTCGAGTCAACTCCCTATGTAAAAACAGTACTGGGTGTTTTAAGAGGCATCGGTACGGCTAGGCTTGGGATCGAACCCGCAACTTATAGCCTGAGTGGCAAACACTCTATCCACTACACCATGGCTCTGGTAGAACAAATTAATGTAGACAAAGACATATAAACTTAAACAAGTGATTAGTTAATTAAGTCACTGATTTAGTTTATACTAATTTATTTTAGCTCGATTTCGATAAAAGCTCAGAGATTATATGGATCGCTTCCTGGATAGAACCAGTATTGAGTGCTGTTTTATGAGAGGCATCCTGTCAAGTTGGGGACCGAGCAACCTCTGGCGTAACTGGCCAAACTCCATCCATGATCACACTACCGCCCCGCTTCACTGATTTAAGCTGTGCGGTGGTATAATATGCGGTTACTGCAATATCTCAAAAGTTACTTCCCTTACATTCACAGTATCCATTTGTTATAAACTTGTTCGGTTTGCGTTTTGCAGATTTTATATTGTTTGGTAAGATATTTTAAGATACAGACACGATTTTACTTCATAAAGGCAATAACTTAGTGTTTATATGTCTCTGATATAGCTATACGGTTTGCTTGTTCTTGTCATGAGCAACTGATTACTGACACCAATGGACCTATACTGCTACTGTATAGACGATCTCTCCTATTTGTCTCTTCGTTTTCATCAGTGACTAAATTACAGTTAATCTGTTAAATGTCTATCATGTCTTTGGTTTTCATACAAAAAAAGTTGTTTTTAACCCGTCCAATGACAAACTAGGGTTCTCCAATTACATTGTACTCATATTAGCACTAATATTACTGCATATGTGCTTTTTTGTTTTCCAGTTATCCAAATGTATGTGTATTAACCATTTTACCTTCATGTTGGACCAAATGAGATAATTTGTGTGCTAACTGAACATTATACTCAAGAAAATAATGGGCTGGTCAGTCTTATTTTATTGTTTTCCTCTCCCATTTGAAAAATACTAAAGGGACATCAATTGTTATTCCTGTCTTTATGTTATTCCATCAGCGTGTCTGTCAAATACGATGTTGTGTGTAAGCTAATTTTACATCTACAGTGCTTTACCATATGTGTGATGCCCCCAGAACAGTGTAATTATTTTATGTTTCTGGGGGATAGTGCAGGATACAGATAGAAACCCATTGTAAATTTCTTCTGGTTTTGTGGAGTGTATGGTGTATAGCAATATAAAAGGAGGTAATTTACCAATTAAATTTCAAAAGAAAATGCGGATATAGTGATGACATGTATGAACTTTTTTAACAGTTTTTTATTCTGTGATGAGTAATGTAACATTATTTACACAGTTTCGGTTGTTTAAATAGACAAAGGGGCAATATCCTTTCAGCCAGACTATAGAATGAATCAAAACATATGTTGAAGTTTCTCTACAAACTTCGAGTTTAATCTACAAAAACATAAAAATCTTATTTTGTCTTATAAATAGTTATACTTGGATGAAAATACTGACTTTGCTTTTTCTTCCGAGTATATATACATTTTTCTTATATACAGTCATGTGTTTGTGTCAATTACCAAAACAATCTACCTAGTATAATTATACCCAAATCAGCTTTGCAAAAAGTGACATGCAGTCTACAGTTGTTTATTTCTGGCTTTCCCCATAAATTATTTAATCAAATGACTAAATAATCTAGGTATTAAATTACTCAATAACTGGTTTGGCTAGCTCAGGTAAAGTATCTCAGACGTTACCTGAATCCTCACCCAGACACAGTCTCTATGAGGTATGGCCATGAACTAAATACATTAATCTCCCACCTCTGAATAAGTTGGGAAGTAGCCAATGACATGCAGAAAAATAAAGAGTATCTACTACTAGTAAGCATAGGGCAAAATTAACGAAGATTAGATTCACTGAGTTCTATTATATACTGAAATGCTTTTGAAAAAGGTACAAAATCTATATAAACAAACAAACAAATAAATTTAAGATGCGTTGCATTTACATTTTATGTCCACAAAATGACCCAACTGTACCTAGTCTGAAAGAAACCCACGTAACTTGAAGAAATCAGTGCAATTTTCTACAACAATACGTGTTACTTTCTAGAAATAAGTGTTTAAAAAGGTTGTTTATAAACATTTATATTCGTGATTGTTTTAAACTTATTTATTTTACTTCGATTTTGAAACAAGTTCTTAAAAAAAACAAAAACACACATATTCATGATTGATTTTAGTAAAACTAATTGTGGTTATTTTCGAAACGCACATTGCTGATTACCAAAAATCCGAAGATTTGCTATTGTTGCTCTGGAATTATTGGATTTAGGTTAGTTGTTGCAGCAATTAGCGCAGGGCACTGATTTAATTGACAACAACACTTCACATTCTGATTGAAAAACATGTATTACAGAAACAGAAAAGAACACATGTTTCTGAATAAAAAGTTCATAAAATAGCTTTATTTATATGATAGCATTTAAATAATCAGTGTTATATATTTTATCCTAAAAATATCGGACTTATAGGTGATGCCTCTTTAACCAATGACCATGTGACAATTATGGTCCATGTCCATTTACAAAACTCTTAAACAATAATTTTACAAACTTTGTCAATTTCAGTACTTTCAAATACAAAATATTTTATCAGTTACAGCTTATTTATTTGTAACTCTTTCTGCATGTGTATGTAGTTGTTAAAAATATTCCCAAGAGATATTTTGTTTCTCTCTTTTCAGATCCTTGGAATGAAGTTTCAGAAAGAATGTGTAACAAGACTGACTTATTGAGATTGTATTTACAAAAAATTGAAAAGCTGTTATTGAAGATAACAATGTGTAGAAGACAATGCCCCTTGTTTAATTTTAGATATGTATATGTATGTTATCTTAGATGCGATGCATTCATATATTAGAGAGCAATGAATGAATTACTGCTGGCTAGCAAAAGGAATACGTGTTTGTTATGTTCAAAACACTTCACTAAAATCTCGTCTCTCAAACAGCATATGCTAATCCACACGGGAGAAATGCCATACTCATGCTTGGTGTGTGAGAAACAGTTTTCCGTGAAGGCCAATTTAAAACGCCATATTCTTACACATGCAAAGGACAGAAGGGAAAGAATGAGACATCAGTGCTCTTGGTGTCTAAAGACCTTTAGTCAAAGTTCCACACTATCCCAGCATGTTCTTATTCATTCTGGTGAAAAACCATATGCTTGTGAAATCTGTCAAAGGACGTTTTCTGTAAAATCCAACTTGAAGAAGCACTTGTTAATCCACACTGGAGAAAAACCACACATTTGTGAAATTTGTAAACAAGGGTTCAATCACAAGATATCTCTGACTGCACATATGACTAAACATATTGGCACAGAGTTTAAATGCGAGTTTTGTAACTCTTCATTCACAAGGAAGTCTAATATGAGAAACCATATGCGTAAACACACAGGAGAAATGCCTTACCTATGTGTTGTGTGCATGCAGTGTTTTGGTCAACGTTCCCAGCTCACAGCACATTTAAGGAAACATGCGAAAGAATCAAACATTCAAAGTTGTATTTCTGAAATTCAAAAAACTTCTAATAAACAATTGGATTGCACTCAGGATAAAACTATCAACACTTCTTTTTCAAACAATGATTCAGACTTTCTGCTAAACCATCAAAAAGAATTGAATACTTGTACTAAAGAAATGTGTGATATTTTATTTGATACTGCAGATAATTTATTACCAAAAACATTAATTGAAAAAGAAACAGATAAATGTCACAAATTTTTCAGTTCATCTTTTGTGAAAAGTGATACAAATATGAATCGCGATAATCTAGTAAATACTTTCTCAACTGCCAAAACAAATTTTATAAATCCATCAGCATTCAATGAGTCCTGCAGTGACAACACTGTTAAGACATTTGGGAACAGCCTGGCTATTCAGCCCCCAGATGGACTATATAAACCAAGAAGCACTGAAGATCAAAATAATTCCACTAGTACATCTTCTGCTGAGAAGGGTATAACAAGTTTTAACCATGATATATCTTGTCAGTCCACTGCCAAATATGACACATTCACTATAAAGTACCTAAGACAGTATGCCAAGAAAAAGGACAAGCTACACACATGTGACGTATGCAAGAGATCTTTTAAAAAGTCTAGTAACTTAACATCACATATGCGGACTCACACAGGTAAAATGATATTCCAATGTGGTGTGTGTGAGAAGTGGTTTTACAGCAAATTTAATCTAGAAAGACATTTTCAAACACACAGTAAATAAAATTTGTTTCAAAATATTTTTTCATTACATGTGACAACCTGTTTGACAAAAGGTTATTATTAATCGTTTAATTAAAGATAAAATATTTCAGAAATTTAAAGTGTTAAAATGAAGAAAAGAGGAATCAAATGACTATTTCAATATTATAGTTCATTCTGGTAGTTAAACCTGCCAAAATATTTTGCGATGATGAAAGGAGATACACGTGTGTAAACCGGTAATAAGCCCTTGTGGTTCCGGCTAAGAACAGAATCACAGTCGATCTCTTCACAGGGGTGGAAATCATTTCTTGTCATGAATATTGTGGTTAAATTACCATCCCTTGTATGGTTCCAGGGATCCATATGAGTGATGGCAAGAATAGGGTCACTGTAGCTCAAGCATGTAGTAGGAAACAACAATTTGAGTAATATGATAGAATTTGCTGTAACTCTGTAGTTTTGTAGGTATCAAGGTTCTAGGTTTATTCTGCATAATCCTTTGTTGATGTATTTTCTTTAATCTGAATGTTCATTTGTTTTTTCTACATGTAGAATAAACCTGGAGTCTTCCTTCCTGTTGGCATCGAATAACTTATAATGTGTTGGTACGCTGGAAAACTCCATTCATTCGTATACCAGTAATCAATTGAACAACGGTTTGAAAATTGTAATGTGTCTGTGATAGAACATTGTATATATAATTATATACACTGCGGTCTTACTCTTGTTATGATATAAATTAAGTGAAACGCTTGACTATCCGGTGAATAAAGAGAGCTATTCTACTCACCTGGGCATTGGCGTCGACGTCGCACTTTGATTAAAGTTTTGTGTGCAAGTCCCTATCTCAGTAGCCATTTCATGTATTGAGTTGAGGCCTTAGACAAGACTCCCTAGTCATCAAACCTACTACAATAACTGAGTTAGATAACTCTTGCATGACTGTAATGCAAAATTATTGCCAATGTTTTACTTAAAAAATCCGGTTTAAGTTTTGCATACAAGTAACATCAAGTTTATGTCCCACCAAGCACACAATTTATTTGATTGAAACTTCACACAAGACTTCCTAGTGATCAATCCTACTATAATAACTAAGTTAGTTAACCATTACTTAAATATTAGGCAAATTATTGCCATTGTTTGACTTAGAAAATCTGGTTAAAGTTTTGCGCTGTAAGTACCATCAATTCCATATCTTACCAAGCACTTAATGTTTTTTAATGAAGCTTCAGACAAGACTTTCCAGTCATCAAACCTACTAAAATAACTAAGTAAGATAACTCTTGCATGAATATAACAAAATTCATGTCCTTGTTGACTTAGAAATTCTGGTTAAAGTTTTGGTGTAAGTACCATCAATTCCATATCTCACCAACCACTCAGTGTATTTGGTTGAAGACTTCCTAGTCAGCAAACCTACTAAAATAATTAAGTGAGATAACTCTTGCATGAATGTAATGCAAATTATGGCCCTTCTTTGACTGAGAAATTTTGGTTAAAGTTTTGCCCGCAAGTACCATCAAGTCCATATCATAACAACCACTTGGTGTACTTGATTGAAACTTTACATATGGCTTTGTAGTCATGAAACTGAATAAATTTATCAAGTGGGATAACTCTTGCCAATTTTGCAAATTATTGACGTAGAAATTCTATACCTCAACAGCCACTGCATGTATTGGGTTGAAACCTCATATAAGGTATTGCAGTTATTAGACCTACTCAATTTACTAAGTAGGATAACTCTTGTTTGCTTGGATTTGTTATCAGTCTTAATCAAATTTGTACTTCTGTGACAAATATTCAAATAGTAGAGTGCATTGTTTTATCAACAGTTCTTGTTTTCTAAAGCTCTCAAATTTAAAATTGCTATTTTCAACCAGATTTGCTAAAAAATGGAGCTATAACAATGTTTGTTTGAATGTTTAGCATCATTTTTTTATGCCAACAAGAGCTAACAGATGATCAATCACAGAGACTGTGACCGCGTGGGTATTCCAACTCACGACCTGTTGATTGATAAACATGTCACCGACTGAGCCAACTGAAACTGGCATAGTTGTAACAATTGATTGAAATATCTTAAAGAGACTGGGATGATTTTTATGTCATTTTTAGCTCGACTATTCGGAGGATAAAGAGAGCTATTCTACTCACCCTTCCGTCGGCGTCACACCTTGGGTAAAGTTTTGCCTGCAAGTCCCTATCTCAGTAACCATTACATGTATTGTTTTGAAACTTTACACAAGCCATCCCAGCCATTAACCCTACTACAGTAACTAAGTTAGATAACTTTTCCCTGAATATAATGTAAATTATTGCCCTTGTTTGACTTAGAAAGTCTGATTAAAGTTTTGCGTGAAAGTACGGTATCATTAAGTCCATGTCTCACCAATCATTGAATGTATTTGATTGAAACTTTACACAAACCTTCCCAGTCATCAGCCCTACTACAATAGCTAAGTTAGATAACTCTTGACTGAACATAATGCAAATTATTGCCCTTGTTTGACTTTGAAATTCTGGTTAACCTTTTGTATGCAAGTACCATCAAGTCCATATCACACCAACCACTCAATGTAATTGATTGAAACTTTACATAAGCCTTCCCAGTCATCAACCCTACTACAGTAATTAAGTTGGATAACTCTTACTTTAATATAATGCAACATTATTGCCCTTGTTTGACTTAGAAAATCTTGTTTAAATCTCTATCTCAGTAACCATTACATTTATTGACTCGAAGTGGGATAACTCTTGCCAGCTTTTTTTGCAAATAAGGGCCTTTGTTTGACTTAGAAATTTATAACTCAGCAGTTACTGCATGTATTTGATTGAAACTTCATACAAGATATTGCAGTTATAAGACCTACTGAATTTTGTCACTGTTGTAAGTTAGATAACTCTTATTTGCTTGGATTTGTCATCAGTCTCAATCAAATTTGTATTTCTGTGACATATATTCAAATAGTTGAGCATGCTGTCCCTCCGACAGCTCTTGTTTAGCTCATCTGAGCATCTGAGGATGACCTATTGTGATCTACTTTGGTCTGTCATTCAGTAGTTAATTATGTGATATTTTCCAAAATATACATAGCTGTTACTTTAGTTTTGCCAAATCGAATTCAAGAGGGGTAGCTATTTTATTTAATAAAACATGTGGACTATAAGGTTCACAATGAAATAAACGATAAAGAAGGCAATATTTTAGCTCTAAACATAACACTGGAGTCAATACACTTCACATTGGTTTCACTATATGGACAAAATAATGATCAACCAAAATTTGTTGAAACTGTTTTTAATATAATCGAGAATATAGGGAATGATATTTATATGATATGCGGTGATTTCAATCTTGTTCAAAACCCTGACTTAGATTACCATAACTACAAAACAGTTAATAATAATAAGGTTAGAAGTACACTCTTACAAATAATTAGTGATTAACAACTGCATGATCCTTAAAGAGAAAATAACCCAGATACAAAGCGATTTACATGGAGACGTTCAAAACCTTTGCAACAAGCAAGACTGGACTTTTTCTGGTAACAGAAAATTTATTACCATGGCTGCGTTCAGTTTGGTCAAACATTTGATAACGTTAGCTAACATATTTTCCTGGATACTGGCTCAACCTCATATTAGCGTGTAGTACACAATAATTTTATGAATCCCATCCCGGCAACAGTCTCCGTGATGATTGATATACGACATTGTGTCTCATTATCATTCGTCTCTCACCGCTGATTCAAGTGGGGAAGTTTTCAGCTACTTGCAGAAATGGGGTGTGCTAGAGTATTGGTTGACATTTTAGGATCCCAGGAAACAGTGGTTTGGTTAATCGATTGTCTACTAGTCCTCGATGGCATAAAAGTGACACTAAATATTCAGTCAATCAATCAATCAATCAATCAATCAATCAATCAATCAATCAGTTATTAAATATGTTCAACCTTTCCTCACGCCCCATAGTTGAAAAGCGGTATTCTATTATCGATATGCTATACCAAATCGAAAAATCGTTATAACAACACTGGTCAAAGTACAGATCGATATTAAGCGGCCACCACACAGCTCGCAAGACTGCTGTTGTGATAGTTAACGATATATGTTTGATAACAGGACATGGTGGAAACACAGAACACAACAGAAATAAGAAAACAGCATACTGTGTTTTATTGAATCAGTTCATGAGTAGTGATGAGATATGCAACACCTATCACGCCATCACTCCCCCCCTCCCCCCCCCCCTCCCACACACACACACAACGCACGCACGCACGCACGTGCAACCACAACACACAAACACCGGCTAGGCAGTGTTCGATTTTTAGCCAATAACAAGGACTGTCTCGGTTATTTTAAGACAGGGCCATGTAATCAGCGATCCAGAATTGAATACCCTGGGCAAGAGTATCCCTGGAGACATGACCAAGTGGTAGAGTTGCGAACCTGGCATCGGAGGGGCGTGGGTTCTATCCTCCGCCACTGCTATCTGTGGTGTCCTTGAGTGAGACACTTTATTTGCACATGCTTAGGGGATCTTCGAACGTGATTTATCTAAATTATAAGAACTTGTTTCACAATCGATGTAAAATAATCAAATTTAAAACTAAAACAAACATATAAATCCTTTAAACATAATATTCTCTTCCATTAAGAAGTACCGATGGGAGTTGTTATCATAATAACACAATCGTTATACTTATGATACTTAATCGCTTGGATATTTCATAGTATAAATATTTCAGTGAAATATAACGCGGCATTCAAATACACAAATAATAATTAAAAAAAAATAACAATATACTGCGTATTCAGTACAAATAGACCGACACGTTACATTCATAGCAATGAATGATTCAAGGACACGTGACAGTGTTGATCATATTCAAACATCAAGTAACTCGTGACACACATAAATGTATAACCGTTTGAAGATACCAACGTATTAGTATATGAAAAATATGAAATTTCATATTTAAGAAATTATAAAAATAATTAAAACAAAAAATTTGTCCAGTCCCCCTAATCCCCCCCCCCCCCAAAAAAAATCCCAGAAAAAGGGGACATAACTCCCTTAATTATAATATTATCTTAAAATCCTGACGATATGCGATTGTTCAGATGATGGCGATGATGTATAGCAAGTTTAATTACAATCAGATATGTATATAAAATATTTTGAAGTCAGAAAAAGGGGACATTAGTCCTTAAATAATGATCTGGGTGAAAAATCCTGACGATATATGCGCTTGTTTCGATGATGGCGATGATGTATAGCAAGTTTAATTATATTCGGATGAAAGCTGTAGGAGGAGTTGAGGCCAAAAGGTACATATGTATATTCGGACGGATGGAAGTTCTCGTGGATGGGTATTTACGTGGCTTCTTTGCGCCTGGCTAAAATAGCCACACAAAAGAAAAACTGATTTTAAGTGTCTAGAAACAGCCACATAACTTTTACAACCGTCCAAAAAATTACTAATTCTAAACCTCAAACACTATTTGACCCGTTGGAGCATAAAAAGTGCGATAATTCCAATTTATCACAACACCCGAAGAACAAACAGTTATGTCCCTTTCTATAATGCAAACGAAATTGAGGGTCTACACACATACTGGGATAATTTCATTTTTTCGGATAAAACTCGGTTTATTTTTCAAATATATACGTGCGGGTAAAAAATAATATTTTCAAATATTCTTGCAATAACATTTGATATCAATTCGCGTGTTTTATGAAGTGAGCGCTAAAAAACAAATATGTTTATGTTGGAGTCCATATTCAGTCATCAGGCGAGACATTTCTTCCAATGTTGATATTATTAGTAACAGAGATTCGGGTGTTGCTAATTATTTCTGTCCGGTGAACGGAGCTAACTATCGGAGAGCTGAAACGGTATCAAAGTTCTCGTTGTATTACGCGTATTCATATGTTAATGTATATTTTTATAAGTGCGTTGATTTGTTTTGTTGTTGTTGTTTTTATACACTACGATCGATTGACTTTGAATGAAATATTCTTTCTGTTGGCGCCAAATAACATTTGCACTATATAGTGCCAATCCGGGATCTGCATTAATTTGTCGATTTACGAATGTTGATTTGCATTTGCTGATCTGGGTTTTAATTTGCCGATTTACGAATGTCGATCTCAGAGACAACTTCAAGCAATTTGCTATTCAAGGGATGTGATTATTTCCGCCAAATGAATATAGTGGCCATAATGGAACACCGTACATAAGCGATCATTGGACTTGTGTTTATGAAAAGTCGTTGTCTTTTCCTGGTTCGGAAGGTAGTCGTTTAATCGAGCGAGGACGTGATGTTTGTTTTATTTAATTACTCCTCGTTAACAGAATCAATAAAACCGAGTCCGTTCTGGTCATGCTCCCCTGATTCACAAGATCCCCATCATATTTAGCTAGCGAAGATAATCAAATCCTTGAATCGAAAACTGCTTAAAGTTGTCTCTCCGATTGACATTTGTAAATCAACAAATCAATGCCAACCAAGATCAGTAATCGAAAATCAACATTCAAAATGTGTCCAGATCCGAGGTCAGCATTCAACTTGAAAGATAATATATAAAGTCAAAATTTTATGTCGATCCATGTTTGCAATCTCAGATCAACATGCAAAATAATAGTAAGAAGTTGATATATGAATGTCGATCGAGGCCTGCAGTCGTACATCAACATTCAAATAAATAATAGATAAAGTCAGAAATTTTATGTCGATCCAGGTTTGCAATGTCAGATCAACATTCAAAATAAAAGTTAGAAGTTGATATATGTATGTCGATCCAGGCCTGCAGTTGTACTTCAACATTGAAATATATAATAGATAAAGTCAGAAATTTAATGGCGATCCAGGTTTGCAATTGCAGATCAACATTCAAAATAATAGTTAGAAGTTGATATATGAATGTCGATCCAGGCCTGCAGTCGTACTTCAACATTGAAATATATAATAGATAAAGTCAGAGATTCAATGTCGATCCATGTTTCAATGGCAGATGAACATTCAAAATAAAAGTTAGAAGTTGATATATGAATGTCGATCCAGGCCTGCAGTTGTACTTCAACATTCAAATATATAATAGATAAAGTCAGAGATTCAATGTCGATCCATGTTTGCAATGGCAGATCAACATTCAAAATAAAAGTTAGAAGTTGGTATATGAATGTAGATCCAGGCCTGCAGTCGTACTTCAACATTCAAATATATAATAGATAAAGTCAGAAATCAAATGTCGATCCATGTTTGCAATGGCAGATGAACAGACAAAATAAAAGTTAGAAGTTGATATATGAATGTAGATCTAGGCCTGCAGTTGTACTTCAACATTCAAATATATAATAGATAAAGTCAGAAATTCAATGTCGATCCATGTTTCAATGGCAGATGAACACTCAAAATAAAAGTTAGAAGTTGATATATGAATGTCGATCCAGACCTGCAGTCGTACTTCAACATTGAAATATATAATAGATAAAGTCAGAGATTCAATGTCGATCCATGTTTCAATGGCAGATGAACATTCAAAATAAAAGTAAGAAGTTGATATATGAATGTCGATCAAGGCCTGCAGTCGTACATCAACATTCAAATATATAATAGATAAAGTCAGAAATTTTATGTCGATCCATGTTTGCAATGTCAGATCAACATTCAAAATAAAAGTTAGAAGTTGATATATGAATGTCGATCCAGGCCTGCAGTCGTAATTCAACATTGAAATATATAATAGATAAAGTCAGAGATTCAATGTCGATCCATGTTTCAATGGCAGATGAACATTCAAAATAGAAGTTAGAAGTTGGTATATGAATGTAGATCCAGGCCTGCAGTCGTACATTAACATTCAAATATATAATAGATAAATTTAGAAATCAAATGTCGATCCAGGTTTGCAATGGCAGATGAACAGACAAAATAAAAGTTAGAAGTTGATATATGAATGTAGATCTAAGCCTGCAGTTGTACTTCAACATTGAAATATATAATAGATAAAGTCAGAAATTCAATGTCGATCCATGTTTCAATGGCAGATGAACATTCAAAATAAAAGTTAGAAGTTGATATATGAATGTCGATCCGGCCTGCAGTCGTACTTCAACATTCAAATATATAATAGATAAAGTCAGAGATTCAATGTCGATCCATGTTTGCAATGGCAGATCAACATTCAAAATAAAAGTTAGAAGTTGATATATGAATGTCGATCAAGGCCTGCAGTCGTACATCAACATTCAAATATATAATACATAAAGTCAGAACTCAAATGTCAATCCAGGTTTGCAATGGCAGATGAACAGACAAAATAAAAGTTAGAAGTTGATATATGAATGTAGATTTAAGCCTGCAGTCGTACTTCAACATTCAAATATATAATAGATAAAGTCAGAAATCAAATGCCAATCCAGGTTTGCAATGGCAGATCGACATTCAAAACAAAATTCAAATCGGGAGATCGAAAATGAAAATAAACGTTCAAATCAGAGATCGACACTCAAATAGACTCTGTTAAGAGAAACGATACTTTTGTTTTGGTAAATTGCTTTGTTCAATTAAATTGTTTAATTGATAATATCAATAATAGACCTGACCAACTGCAATATACAGATTGCTAACTATATACAAAGTATTAACGAAACATGCCTGTATAGCTATAAACTGCCTCACGACCTCCCTCACCCAAGTGACTAAATAGTTGTAACTACACATGTCCTATGTCTCAAACAACTAAATGTGCAAGCATATGTTTTCTGGATGGTTACGTCGTGTGTATTGTTCTATGATGATGTAAAGTGCGGTACCCGAGACGGTATATAAACATGTATAACACTCGAGAGATATAAAAACGCAACACAGGTAGAAATATGAAAACGCAACACAGGGTTTAGACGGGACTTACTTGGAAATAGATAAAATGACACCAATGCAGGAGGTACCAAAGTGTTCAGTAACATATCTTCTAATAACTCGCGTCTTCGGTTTGAAAGGTTCTGATGTCAGTCACACTTGTTAACACCAACTTGGTAATAACCCCAAACTGTCAGCACTAACAATTTGTTCAAGGGTCCTAATACACTTTACAAAGCTCTTATATAACTGAGTGTTTAATCGCAACTCAGTATTTTGTAAATATCGTTCAGAAGACTAAATTTAGGATAAGTCAGAATCATTAGGTACTCTTTGGTTTGAGTGTGAGCGTATTTATATCAAATAACTTGTATATATCATATCATTCGGCTTTATCAGAACATATTAACTGAGTGAGTCTAAGACTAACATGTATTAAGATGTTTACTCAAGACTAACTGAACCCAACACGGCCAGGTTCTTCACACAACCAATAACAACAACAGACAGTACTTAGCCTACTGTAGGGTATAGATACAATGTACACTCCAGCTAATATGTTGCCTTTTTATATCTCTTTCTGTGTTGTGTTTTCATATCTTTTGAGTAAATACTCGCAGGGGCATAGCTTCCTAATAAGCATTGTAGGCACGTGCCTACACCCTTTTCTGAGAAATCGAAAAAAAAAAGAAGCGAAAAATGTAATAAAAACCGGACTCCTAGTGGGGTATGGTGGTAAACTATATATTCGCAACAAAAAGGTCATTGAATATGATTCAGATATTTAGCATCATTTACTCATTTATTTGGTTATAAAACAGTGAATTCATGGTTAATATTAAAAAAACAAAGTCCCTAAAAACATAAGACATATAAAAAATACCTACGACAGCCATTTTTTTCATGGGGAGCATGCTAACTCCCCCCCCCCCCCCCCCCTCCCACCAAACTGTGCGTTCACATCGTTTTCTGTTATTTGTTTATGGTTTTCTATCTTTATTTCTTTAGACTTTGATTTCAAATGTTACTCAGTAGAGTAACTGAGTATGCCACGCTATTCGCCTGAATGGAATATTATTTATAGAAAAAATACAGTGTCTCTAACATGTAATTAGTTTATCATCTATCAACTAAAATGACAAGTGCATGTGACAACTGTCGCATGGGTGTTATATAGTACTCCTCGTGCGTTTATAGCTGCTATTATTTGTTCTCTAGATTCATAAACAATTCTGACCTATACCCGTAATAGCTATATCAATATAAAGCTTAAATACCTTGTCCCACAATGATGAATTAAAGTGCCTATGTCATTCATTGAAATTACTCTGATAATGTTTATTTTAGGATTATTTCGTCCTTACTATAAAATGCATGGCGCATAACAGCATGACACAGCGAATTAACAAGCTATGACAGAGAGTGGTGTCAAGTTGTTACTAATCATGTGTACATAGGCCAACTGAAAGTGTTGTAAGACAAGGGGGGTAACTCGTACGTGATCTCGCACTTCAGTCATTTATGCTGAGTCACGATTAGTCTTCAAGTTACATCAAGGTCATCCATCGGGGCCTAAAATATTCTTAAACTCAGACGAAACTTTTCAAAATGTGCAATTCATATTATAAACAATTCAAGAAGACACCAACTACATTTTCTTGCTAAAAAAATATTTTAATGATACTTATTTTTGCGGATTTTTTTTTTAAACTATATATGAAAATGACGCATCTAGATCGTACATGATGAAAATTTGTTTGGAAAAAGAAACAAGTTTGGGGTTTTTTTTAAAAAAGAATTCTTATTCTGTATAATAGACCTACTCATTGCCATATATATTTGACGAAATAAAAAAAAAACAAGAAGAAAAAAACGTAAATAAAAAAATGAGTAACGTTTTCCCTCCATCAGATTTTATCGGTATACATCAGTTTTTATCGGTATTTTATCGGTATGCATCAGTTTTTATCGGTATACATCAGTTTATACCACACCGATAAAATCGGCTTGAAACAAAAAATGTTACAGATGAAATCAAATATAATCATGTATATGTAATTTCAAGTCCTTGGTATTTCGTACTTTCTTTCAAAAGATTTTACTCATATTTTCAAAACCAGCGTAGTTTACATGAAATGTTCATAATTACCCAAATTCATATCTATAGTTTTAGTTTGTCATCCTGTGTATACTCCATATAGTTATACGTATTTATAATTTGATCAAGGACACGAGTAAAACCATTCTGAATTAACTTCGTTGGGGTCCTCCTAAGATGCCATCAAAAGATCTCTTTCCTCTCACCGCTCGTAGGTTCGAGTCCCGAGAAAGTTTGCCAGTTACTTACGGAAGGACGGTGGTTCTACTCAGATTCATTCTGAGGTCTTCCTCTATCAATAAAATTGGATATGCCATATATAACCTGAAATGTGTTGAAAATGGCTGTAACCCACCAATCAACTCCGCGGTGTGTTTTCCTTTAACGATACATTGGTGTGTGTCCCTTTAAGACAACTATACCATGTTATGTGCATTTGTAACATTGTATCTGTGAAAATGTATATAAGTCCTTGTAATTTGGTAACTAAAAAGAAAGGAAATTGCACCGAATATCGGTTACGTGGTAATAAGCATTTTAAAATAATTTGAAATAAAAGGACAGTTTAATTTTCGGACAATGTTATATGTTTAAAATGGCAGGTAATCATACATTAAAGACCAATGCGGCTTATTTATTGGACAATTATATGGTCGGTCCTTTTTTCACATCGTCTGATACATGTATGATAAAAAAAATGTGCATATAATATTATCCTGGGTCAGATTGGGTCTCATGTCTCCAAGCGAGGATTCATCTCGCCACGCCTGGTCACCCACACCCACCTTAAATTACCCCATAGATCATTTCCCTTTCTCTCATCGTCGCTCCCATCTCTTTCTGCTTTGAATTTTGTTTTGACAAGAGTAAAAAAGTTATTTGCAACGTCCTTTGTTTAATGAACTTTTTATTCTACTGTTTTCATAACTTTATCTGCCATATGACCTATTTGTAAATATAGTAATGGCGGATTTAGGGGAAACCCTCTGATTTTTTTCTCACATATTTTAGGATTTCTGAGGCCTTCTTTACGCCAATGTGAGCCCCCTACCCCCACACCTCACTAACGAAAATTCGAAAATTTGGATCCGCCTATGTATATAACGGTCAGGTAGATCACTAAATCGTCAAATCTGTTAGCAATACACGTTTCTTTATATCTCTGAAATATATCTCTCTTTTAAAAGTCAAATGATAGCGATCCTTTAATTAAGACATCTCTTCAGGCTTACAAGATATAACTTTATTTAGAACTTTATAATGGTTTCAACTTATTCTATTGCCATATGTATACAATTGGATAGGGTTACACATTAGTTACGAACCTTCCCTAAATACAATATTACATAACGCATGGCTTATACTTTATCAAAACGTTATGCTTTTTAAAAACAAACCAATGAATTATGTAGACTATACAAGTCCTTGAACAAACTGAATGCTAAAGTGAAACATTTAAACAAACACAGTATCTGTATACAATGTACATTATAGTGGTACATCTAAACAATCAGAAAAAAGTAGAGTTGGAAATACTACACACATCTAGATCATTTGGAAGATACGTACATACTGAAGATAAGGACTTACTATCTCTATAAAATTCCTTGCTGAAGATAAAGAGTAGTTCGATTTTCAAGAGTATAAAGATAGAAAAGTAGGGATAAATGAACTGTTGCTGCCATTGGCGCAGGAGATGTGCAAGCCCGGGCGTGCACACTTTACATCAGTGGCGTAGCTGCCTTCACGCCACAACGCCTGGGCTTGCAAGTATTTTTGCGAATGCATTATTGTATCTCCCATAACGCAGTAATGCATCCTGAAAGTCTTTTTTATGTTGGGGCATGCCCCAAGACCCTTATATTTCCCGGAAATGAACGCAGGGAATGCATCCTGAAAGTCATTTTCAGAATCTTCTAGAACCTGGTATGCTTGCACATCATTTTAGGGTCAGCTACGCCACTGGCTGCAAAATATTGACTTTGTGGATTTATATGTGTTCTAACTCTATATTAACAATAAATGGTAATAATAACATTTATATTATGCCATCGACGGTGCCGTCGCTGTACACTGTATGTTTGGTTACCTCGCACTTAGTATATTACTGTTATCATTCAAAACGTTAATTGCTCACCGCAAAACAGCAGGAAACCAGTAAATGATCTCACTGCGCGTGCGTGAATGGCAGAATGTAAACACTACAGTGTGGGAGTCTACTAGCTAGTCTACCATGTCCTGAAAGAACTGTTCTATTTAATGATCTCTGATTTTATTTCTTATGTGTATATAAAATAAAGTGGATTCCATCAGGTCTATACAAACTAAAAATGGGTCTCCTCTCGGAAGGATCTCCACTCTCGTGGGCAGACACGAAAACACATGCCGACCATGTCAGAAAACACGGGATTATACAATTCATCAATCAGTACAAAAAATTGCGTGATAGGAAAAAGGATATATTGTATTGGGGAGACGAGGTTTGTACTTTATTATCAAATTAGTTGTCATTGATTTCATAAATTTACATTGATAGAATTTTGAAGCATAATTTTAAAAAAAATACACATGTATATAATTTGTAATTATTATTCATTGGGTTCTAAATGACACTAAGGGGCACAAAGGACCACAAAGTGACTTCTAGAGGTTTCTTTATGTCAGATTATTGCTCATTACATTTTTTAATTAAGGCATATATCACCTTTAAGTTAGATTTCGCTTTTCAATAAAATGAGAAAAATAATACTTTTTGTATACTAATTTATTTAGCTTGATAACGAAGAAAGTTCAAATCTTATATGGTCTGCTCTCATGCCTAATTCTAGGGTAGAACCAGTACTGAGTGCTGTTTCTTTTTTGGGGTGGAGGCATTTGGGTCCAGCTGGGGATCAAACCTGCAACCTCTGGAGAGACCAACATTCTATCCACTACACTTAATGCTGCTAAGGTTCTACTTATTAATAATATGTTTGTATTTTGTCCTTAATAATATTAACGAAATGCAATGAAAACTGTAGACATTGTTAACTCTATGCTTTTTCTTTCACTAAACTAGATTGTATACTCAGCTGTTCATCAGTCATTGCTGACTATTTAGAATATGTCAGAGAAGGTTGACAGATTTTTCTGTTTAGAATCACATTAACAGGGATTTCTTGAAATGTCATAATCTAGATCAATATATGTAGGCAAGGACTTATATATATAGAAGATAGGAAACTTGCATCCTCTGGCTAAATGTTGATATGTAGCTCACAAAGGATTAACGACTTGGTAAATAATCATTCATAATTTACAGGCAATTGATTACTTGTAAATGAAATGTAAATTGTAAGTAATCTTAGACGATTTAAAATGTTACGATCACAAAAAATGATCTTGATATTGAGGTTCGAAGTAAACTTTCTAGTAATTTGTTGTTATTTTAGAGCTCTGCAATATACAAATTTTGAATTCAAAAGTACTTCAACAATATTAAACACAAATTTATGGGAATGGTATTGTTTTGATTAGAAGTTCATTCTGCAATGTAAGACTTTGATTTGTGTTCCTGAGATGAATGGATGCTAAGATAATTGAAAACAAGATGTTGCGAGATTGCCGTTCCTTCTTTTTATAATTCCTTAATGTAGATTATTTCCAAAAGAGAGCTAGGAAAGTAGTACTTACCAGAGACATGAAACAACATGTAATTTAGTCACTGTTTTGACATAGAGACATAAACCTGGAAAAAGTAATTAAAATAAATTCTCTGCCATGCATACTTGATTACAACTGTTGTTAATTAACAATCATAAACATTTATTACGATATATTATGCCTTCACATATGTTTATTAATCTATTTCACTGCAGAGTAAATTAATGTCACTTTATAATTATTATATCTTGAATTACCGAGACCGTGCCATAATTATATCACTATATCATCAGTATATATACGTCAAACCTGTTTTAAGCAGCCGGTCAAGGGAAGGAGCAAAAGTGGTCTTTTAAGACAGGACCGATAATATATGTAGTTTAAATTCAGAAGACAAGTATTAAACCATTGATAATTACCTGTAGATTAATTTTATCAGTTTTACTTTGAAACTTACGTTATTGAATTCAGAAAAAAGTTCATAGAGTCATTAAATAATACATTGTACTACATAATATTGAAGTGATAACTTATTTATTTTACTCTGATTGTGAGTTCTTACAACTTCCTGGGTAGAACTAGTACTAAACATACGAATATAAAGTATTTTGCTCAAGGACACCACACTTAGCCGTGGTGGAGGATCAAACCCACGACCCTCCGGTCATGGATTCAATGCTTTACCACTGGACCACGCACTCCACACATTTCTTCAGGGTCTCCACGGCAGTATCCTAAAAGTACCGACTACCCATGTTCTATCGTGTAATATATTCGTTGTACAGCCTGAATATAGATGCTGCCATCAAGCACTTAAAGGGAGTATATCAGGGGAAATGCTGTAAATGTTGTAAAAAATAAAATGATTTTAAAATAGATAAAATACATATTATTATCACTTACAAAGAAAATCTGAATGGCTTAATATGTCTAATCCACCAAAATATGACAAAATCGCTATTGAAATCTTAGTGATAAACTTGAAACGAAATCCCCTTTCTAAAAATTGATAGAACTTGTATACTGCTAGACGACATTCCCATTTGTCATTCTGACTCTCTCTTAGATGAAGCAATTTTTACTATGTGTACACTTGTATAACAGATCAAATTGAAATAAAAATTTAGATAGATATCCTGTTAGCAACATGGGGTCAGTGAGTATATATAGGCATAATAAATTGGTAAAAAATGTTATAGCCAATTTTAAAATTTTAAAATATCCTAAAAAATTCCCTTTAAGGCATGGCTATTTTAATATCTTGTGTGAGATTGGGAGAGTATAATGTTAAAATCAAGGTCGATACAACTGATTAATGACACCTGTACAAGGTAGGATGAAGACAAAGTCTGATCAAAATTAACATTATACATTATTGTTGATTTGAAATATATATCTTAATATGACACTTCTTTATTCATGCACATAACTTCTTACTTAAAATCTTATAAATATAACGTAAGTGGTATATCTATAGCTCTGAACTACGCTGTTGACATTGTTACAGTGTCTTCTGTTACAGTGTGATTTAAAAGGCAGTAATCCACTGAAATGTGACAAAAACATTTTTTTAACACTTCCCTATTCTCAAAATAAATATCTTGCTCATACAGCTTGGCGACTTTCACCTCATGAATTGGTGCTGTCTAAGATGAAACCAGTTCAACAATATGTGAGGCTCATTGTTTTTTTAGTCAACAGGGGATCGGTGCCTTTTGAAGGATGCAAAATGAGCATAAATTAATACTAATGTTCCAGTGCTCAGAATACTGTCTAAAGTAGCTGATACTGTCGCGATATAACTGAAAAATTGTTGAAAGAGACACAAAACACTGTACAACAAATTGAAACTGTAGAATTAAATTTTATATAATATTCTATTGATTTATCAATGAAACATATTTACAAGTAGAACTATAAAGTCATGTTTGTTATCCTTCTTACCGTATATTAATATAATAAACACTAATATTGGATATTCCACTTGTTGGACTGAAAAATGGCTGTATGAATGATTCAATCAATCAGTTGATTAGTTGAGTAAATCATATTTATATACATGCATCCGCAGACAAAAAGAGAACTAGTAGATCTATGTAAGAATATTTTCAAAGGAAGCAGCAAGTACTGCTATTGAATTTTATGGTATATTAGACTTCACTATAATATGTTTTTCCACGCAGTCAAAGATGTGAAGTCATTTCTACACACCGTAATATGCAGTGTTAAAAGAGTAAGGATTACTTTATCTTAGGCCTTAATTGTTATGATCATTAAGTGATTTATTTATAATTGATTACATATTTGCTGTAAGACGAGTCTGTTGCATTAATAAAATAAAGTCATCACTTTTCAATAATTTTCATATGTGTGCTCACTAAAACTACCAGAGCAAAGCACAAGGATAAATAAAATGAAATAATTTCACCTCCGAAATCATTTGAGAAACGCCATTATTAATATCATTTATTGGATCTGATAAAAGCATACACATTGGATTCAAGTGTACAATGTATATAGGGTTATTGGTATGATGTTAAACAATTAATCATTGTCTCAAACTATTTGGTTATGTCGCATGAGCGACCGAACCCTATATAAGGGCCAGTTAAGAAATTGACTCTGGGTAATATTGAACGTCACGATCACGCGATAAAACATGACATTCACCACATGGAGGTCGCCATTGTTTTTCTAAACAGTGCATTATGGGAATGTGCAAACCAGTATTGATATTAAAACCTGGTCATGTGCCGGCTGTTCCAACCACTTTCCGGCTATAAGGAAAAATGTGGTGTGTGTAATAATTGATTGTGATGTTTTATGCACTAATTGAGATCACTATGAATGGTTCTTTGCATATTTAATCAAGGAAAAATGAAAATGCCTTAAATCAAGGAATTTTCTAAAATCTTGTTAAATGAAGTCTTGAAACTTACCTTTTTTGACAATTTATCGCCGTTTCTGACAGATCTCTACCGAGTTAATGTTAATAATTTTCAAATAATTTTCAAATAACCATGAATGTTCTCAATTATTATAATATGCTGAACCCATAATAATGGAAAAAGTAACAAAACTAAACAGCTACAGTTGTTTATTTTACTTGATACAACAGAAATATAAAGATAGTTTACCGGTGTGACATATTTCAGCACGCAGTAATTTTTAACTGTTGTTTTTCAAAAATGATATATCCACAAATTAATTTAAAATATGTATTCATATTATTTAAAATATATTATGATCACAGTGGTAAAGTGTATAGAACATAGCATTAAGTATGTTCGACAATATATAAAGCATGTTTTTTTAAAATATACAAATGGCAATACATAATGATTGAGATCAGTATATTTGAACATCAAAGTTACTGTTAGGCACAACTGCAGCTGGGAATTCACTGTGTCAGCCGGAACCTTGTTGGGATTTGGTATCACCAATGTATTTAGTACCATGTACAAGGAACCAAACTTACACATTCATTCACTTTAATTGCCACATCTTTTATAAGACCTAACCATTGGATGCTTTATAAAAGCAGCCAACTTATTTCTAATGAAGTTCTGTATTTCAATTTTGGAATTCCAGTTAAAGGTGTCCTCGGTTTAAGGCCCAATCTCAAGATCACTTACCTTTCACCGCCAAGGTTGTAGGTTTGAGTCCCGCTTGCTCCAAAAACATTTGGGTGAGAAAGTTTGCCAGTTACTTGCAGAAGGACAGTGGATATGCCATCTATAAACTGAAATGTGTTAAAAAGGGTGTTAAACCCCATTCCAAAAAAAAGAATGGGGGGTTTAATGCCACTTTCAACACATTCCAGTTTATATATATATGGCATATCCAGTTTTACTGGTGGAGGAAGACCTCAGACTGATTCCGACTGAGCAGAACCACCGGCCTTCCGCAAGTAATTGGAAACTTTCTAATGACCTTAGCGAAGAGAGGTAAGTGATCTTGAGACGGCGCTTTAGACCACTTGGCCTGAAGGACCCTTCCAAAAAAAATTAAGAAAAGAAAAAGAATTGTAGATGCATGATATGTTTGCCATATGTGGTCACGGCATACACACATGTACAAGTCATCTGGCACTAGCACAGTAAGCCAGCTGTTACTGCTACATGCATATAACTGATGTCAATATTGTCCTTGAATGTCAGGCTGTCTGGATATAAATATTTTTGATTAAATGTGACTTTTTGTAATGTATTCATCCATTTAATATAAAGGTATCAATCTACTTTATATCAAGCGGTGCATTACATGGCTATTGGGTGACTGACGTGAAGTAGATTAGTTTAAGGGTTAGGTTGTTGTTGTTGTTGCTCTCAGAAATTTTTCAGTCATTCATGTCGCGACCGTTTTTATTTAAGGAAGTACTCTAAGCGCTACCACATTGGAGTATCAGACCCCAAACACATGGTATGATACCCAACCAAGTCACATTATACTGACATCTGACAGACTAGACTTAAATTTAAACTAGTCTCTGAATTTGGAGCACCAAGTATGGAAACTTGTAACTACCAATTTTGTATGACCGGCCTAGGATAGAACCCAAGACCTTCTGCCTGTAAGGCGAATGCTCTACCACTAAACCACTGCTGTGGTATAAAAGGGTTAAGGGTCAGACTATTAATTTGATACAGAAGTCTGCATTATTTATATACAGGTATAAAAATTATTAAAAATCCTAAGCTGTCTGTGCTCTGGATTACCTTTGCATGCATATTAATTTATTTCGGACTTAAAACTGTATGTCACAGATGACATGACTAACGGTTACATTATTGCTTCTTGATATAAATTTCAAATTTTCTCTCGTAATATTTCTTTTATATAAAATGTTAATCACAATATTGACTTATTATAGGTCACTGTTGCAGGCACTTGAACTCTGCCTCTATCTCCAGTCCTGATTGTCGACATAATATGGAAAGTGTGTAATATAATTCCTTTAAAAATCAATGATTTGCTAACTTTTTATCGCTGCCAAATTATTAATGTACATGTATGTGTTACTATAATACATTGTATACGGTATTTGTCCTGTGACATACTTGATCTGTACAGATTTATTTTAGTTTGATTGCGAAGTAAACCCCTATAAGTTTTTGTAAAGGGCTTTCAGGTCTTGTTTACTTTCCATGAAAACTAACACTCTAATTAAGATATTGATTTTTGTCACGTTTTGGTGAATTTAACATACCAAACTATATGAATTTTATTTATTAATGATAAAGACATGCTTTTTATCCATTTTAATAATTATTTTATTTTTAAGACATTTATACATAAAAGTGTTTTTTTCCTGATGTGCTCCCTTTATTGAAAATTGGATGAGAAACTAGCAATTAATTTATAATGACCTTAACCCTTTACTCCATAGATACACATTTTCCCACACCAATCACAGAAGGCCTTCAAAAACAGTGCAAGAAGAGTTCAGATTGTTCGTTACGAGCAATCAGAACACTTCCTGCACTGTTTTCCGCTCTGTCAATTAATAAAAACATAATTCACCCATTGCTGCTACGTGGTGAGTTAATGCTTTCGGTTTGAAAGAGTTAAGAAAATGCTTATGGAGCAAAGTGTTAATATATACTGTTAATAATGTCGTATTAAAAATGATAATTTCTCCCAGGTTTCAGTCATAAAATAAAAAAAAATAAATATAACATGCTCACTCGTGACATTGCTGCTTCAGTGCAGTCTGACTCATAATTCAAATCATTGTTCAGTATTATTCCTTTAACAACTTTATAATTATAATTAGCACTTATGTCATTTAAAGTTGCCAGTTACTTGCGGAAGGACGATGGTTCTACTCAGTCTGAGGTCTTCCTCCACCAGTAAAACTGGATATGCCATATATAATCTGAAATTAAAAAAACTATGTGTACAGTGATGTACTGGTATCAGCATCCCATTATACCCCCCACCCCTCAGTCCATATCCCCCCCAACCCCCAGACCCCACCCACACACAACAATTTCTTTGTCATTGAGAGTGAAATTGACTGTGCTTTATTTAACTTGATTCATTATACTTTTATTAAAGATTTCATTTCCTGAAGTTGACAAGAAGATTTCACTTAAATACATGTATAACACTGCGGTCTTACTTCCCTGGCTGATTAAGATAGAAAGTTGAAGTGATTTGAAAATTTTACATTTGCAAAGTTTTGTAAAATTGATACCTCCTAACAAGTTGGGTTTTTGCTGGTGACAATTTGTAAAATGTAATGTGACACTATCATGACTGATGCCTCCAGAACTGATCTGCAACCATGTGCAGATTTAGGTGGCAGTTACGGTGCTTACTTAGGGGATGGTAGGGATCATTATATATAGTGATCTGAGGTCATCTCGTAGAAATATGAAGAAATTCATGGACAATATTCTAAATCAGAAAATGTGGTTACTGGTTAAACTGGTATTGGGCTGATGTAACCCCGTTCCCATATATCTTCATTAATAAACAATTTTTTGTGTATCAGACCCTGCTGGCACAGGTAGCTCAGTTGGTAACATGTCTGACATGTTAATCCAGTGGTCGCCGGTAAGAATCCTCACCCGGCAACAGTTTCCGTGATTGATATACAAGATTGTGTCGCATTGTCATTCGTCTCTGACTATTGATTCAAATGGGAAAGTCATCATCAGTTACTTGTAGAGATTGATGTGCTCAAAGACTGATTAACCTTTTTAAAACCCAGAAAATTGAGTGATACTATAAACTGATCATCTGTTAGTCAGCCCTCTTTAGCTTGACAATGATGTTAAATATTCATACAAACAAACCTGACCCTGCTGTTTACAGTGATGAGTCTCACCTGAGTATATTGATTGAAGCATAATTTTAAACAGTTTTTTTAATTAAACTAAAATATTTATTATTCTGACATCATGACATGTATACACGTAGAAAAAAATTGTGCGCTTAAAAAGAGATGAAAGTCTTTGTATTACCAGCTAATTATTCTACTGAATTACAAAAGGATATACACATGTCTACAGACTGAGATAAAATACGGTAGTTAAATAATTGATGGATGTCTTACTTTGATGCAGAATCAATACTATAAAATCGACCCCTTGGAGCATATGATTCTATGTGCATAAGAAACATGAAGGCATATAGCACTTTGGATTTAAGACTATAACTGATTGAAGTTGAACTGCAGTGTGGTTGTGTGAGTGGATGGTTGTAGTCTAACTCCAGACCTGCAGTGGGGTTGTGTGAGTGGATGGTTGTACACATGTAGTCTAACCCCAGACCTGCAGTGGGGTTGTGTGAGTGGATGGTTGTAGTCTAACCCCAGACCTGCAGTGGGGTTGTGTGAGTGGATGGTTGTAGTCGAACTCCAGACCTGCAGTGGGGTTGTGTGAGTGGATGGTTGTACACATGTAGTCTAACCCCAGACCTGCAGTGGGGTTGTGTGAGTGGATGGAATGTGTAGTCTAAAGCCAGACCTGCAGTGGGGTTGTATCGGCGGATGGAACGTGTAGTCTAACCCCAGTCCTGCAGTGGGGTTGTGTGAGTGGATGGAATGTGTAGTCTAATGCCCAGACCTACAGTGGGGTTATGTGAGTGGATGGAATGTGTAGTCTAAAGCCAGACCTGCAGTGGGGTTGTATCAGCGGATGGAACGTGTAGTCTAACCCCAGTCCTGCAGTGGGGTTGTGTGAGTGGATGGAACGTGTAGTCTAATGCCCAGACCTACAGTGGGGTTATGTGAGTGGATGAAACGTGTAGTCTAACCCCAAGCCTGCAGTGGGGTTGTGTGAGTGGATGGAACGTGTAGTCTAACCCCAAGCCTGCAGTGGGGTTGTATGAGTGGATGGAATGTCTAGTCTAATCCTAGACCTGCAGTGGGGTTGTGTGAATAGATGGAACGTGTAGTCTAACCCCAGACCTTGGTATCTCCTGCATCAGGTCCGTTTTACCCAATGAAAAAGCAGGGAATTTCATGCCTCATCCACAATTCATAGCACTAAAATGCTTACCAGATTGTGACATCATTCAGTTTAAATCATTGAAGCAATTTGTGAATCAATGTGCTCTTTTCTCATTGCAACGTGATGGACCTTAGCCAAGAGAGCTGGGAGAAACATAAAAAATTTAAAAAAATCAATTTTTTCTTGTTGTTTACATAATGTGTCTTCAAATTTAAGTCTATTTTGATACTATTCTAGTTTATAGACTACAAAGTCATGTTTATTTAGTCACTGGGAAAGTGTTCCAATGGATGGGGGTAGAGGAGGGGGTGGGAGAGGTTGGATGGTGGAGGGAGGCGGGTATTTGGATACGAAAACTTTTAAATAAAAAAACAACTTTTGTGTTTGATAACTGTTTAACATTTATACTTGTTTTAACTGATTCAGCTTTAAAAAAATACTAAAATTGGTGGAGCGGGGTGGGTTGTGGTGGGGTGGAGGATACGGTATTTACAATTTTACAATTATTGATCATAGTTTTGATTCGTTTTATATTTATATAATGTAACAGAATTATTTAATCATGCATGCGCATAATATTATATATGACTTTTATTATAATGTTAATCTTAAACTAGCTCAGTCTTTCTTTAAATTGATAAGTTGCGTTAACAGTAAAACCTTCGCAAGGTAAAAACTGCGCTTATCACTCCAGAGATTCAAGGTTTTATGTACTGCTAAAATTTGATATGATAATACAATAAGTAAACAAAACAACTGAACTATTTTACCAGGTCAAATAAGAACCCGGTCAAATGTTGTTATTGCTTCCCAGTGTTACGGAGATAACAGAATGTCAGTGAACGAATGAGTACATTAGATTGTCAGATGTTTGTCTACACATGTGTTACTTTTTCACTATGCGATTGAAGTAATCACGAACCCGTTAAAAGGACACACAGCAACTGTCATTTTAACTCTTTTTCATGACCTTAATTAGAATTCTAAATGATATTGTTGTAATTAGAGAATAATTTACTGTTGAGTGTTGAGTAAGAAAGTCAAGTGTTGAGTAAGAAAAGCTGAGTGTTGAGTAAGAAATTTAAGTGTTGAGTATTAGAAAGTCGAGTGTTGAGTAAGAAAAGTTGAGTGTTGAGTAAGAAAAGTTGTCAGTGCTATTTCTCTACAACCCAATGTTGGAACTTGCTAGGATGCATCACTACCAAGTGGAAGTACACATAGTATCTTTGTGTTCCGGTTTGATGATTTTTCATGGCGTTATAGTCAAACACTCACTTGGGGAGCATCCATCGGTTCCACCGATATTTTCTTGTATTGGAGGATTTATAACTGTTGAGTTGAAAAGGTGAATAAGAAAATAAAGTGTTTAGTAAGAAATTCGAGTGTTGAGTAAGAAAGTTGAGTGTTTAGTAAGAAAAGTTGAGTGTTGAGTAAGAAAGTCAAGTGTTGAGTAAGAAAAGTCGAGTGTTGATAGGAAAGTCAAGTGTTGAGTAAGAAAACTTGAGTGTTGAGTAAGAAAATCGAGTGTTGAGTAAGAAAAGTTGAGTGTTGAGTAAGAAAATCAAAAAGTTGAGTGTTGAGTAAGAAAATCAAAAAGTTGAGTGTTGAGTAAGAAAGTCAAGTGCTGAGTAAGAAAAGTTGTGTGTTGAGTAAGAAAATCGAGTGTTGAGTAAGAAAAGTGGAGTGTTGAGTTAGAAAATTGGGTGTTGAGTAAGAAAGTCGAGTGTTGAGCAAGGGAGTCGAGTGTTGCGTAAGAAAGTCAAGTGTTGAGTAATAAAGTTAAGTGTTGAGTAAGAAAGTCAAGTGTTGAGTAAGAAAAGTTGAGTGTTGAGTAAGAAAATTTGAGTATTTAGTAAGAAAAGTTGAGTGTTGAGTAAAAAAATTGAGTGTTAAGTAAGAAAGTCAAGTCTTGAGTAAGAAAGTTAAGTGTTGAGTAAGAAATCATTTTTTAATGTGTTGAGTAAGAAAAGTTAATTGTTGAGTAAGAAAATCGAGTGTTGAGTAAGAAAATTGAGAGTTGAGTAAGAAAGTTGAGTGCTAAGTAAGAAAATTGAATGTTGAGTAAGAAAAGTTGAGTAAAAATGTTGAGTGTCGAGTAAGAAATCTATATGTATAGTTTTCAGTAAGAAAGTCTAGTTTAAGGTAAGAAAGTTGAATGTCGAGTAAAAAGTTGACGCTCTTTACCAATAATGAGGCATCATAATATTGTACAGATAATCAAAACTGGTATAAGTGTGTAATTACCTTTTGATGTATTACTGTAAGAGTCAGTGCCCTATTCAGGAATTTTCCTTTTGTGCATGGGTGAAGTATAGATATTATAGTTATTTCAAAGGTAGTAATAAATATCAATATATAAAAATTTCATAAAAAATAAAATTATTTTTAAAGTGGTAAAAATACATCTCATTATCATATTAATAGATTATATCTCAATGGCTTACATTATGAGTATGTCAAATCTACCAAAATGTGATAAAATCTCTATTTAATCTGAGTGGTAAACTTGAAATGAAATAAACCGCATTTAAATACTGTTGGATGACCTTTGCATCGTCTTCAGATGAAACAATAATTTTTACCATGTGAAAACATGTATAACGGATCAAAATGGAATCAAAATGAAATCACATGACTCATTTAATACCTCACAAATTATGTTGCAATTTTAAGCAGGAAATCTGTTTTAGTCTTACCCAGGTGAATGGGCCCCAAATTAGGAAATCCTTTTTTCATTATATAATTTATAAGCCAAACTCAAAATTTTGAAAAATCCTGATAAACTCCCTTAAACAGTCAGAAATTTTGTTGACGGCAACATGTTGGAAGAGGCTAAATTAACAATTGATATTTGTTCTTTTAAAATTTCAAAATGGGCATCAAAATAAATTTTATCTTATTACCTATTTACTCTAAACAGGTTTTAACTACATAGTCTTTTACACACAACAAAATAATTTCATATTTGATATATGTTGTAGCTCATTTTGCATCATGCTTATTTTTGTTCATACCTTTAACATTAATGTTTTGAATCTGAAAGTGATACGTAAAAATTCAAAAATTAATTAAAAGAAAATTTAGCAATGTGTAATTCAAATGCAGATTCACAAAATATTTCAATGCATGCAGTCAACCATCTTGATTTCAAGCAAAAATCCTTCAAAATAAAATGAATTAAATAAACAGAAGTAGATCAGACCATGATGTCATATTGAGCAACATCAGTTTCTATTAATAGATTGTACAATATCGAAAACATTTAGTCACATACATTAACTCAAGTACATATAACTGTACAACTAGAACATCAATTTTAATACCACACATTTCAAACTGCGATGCAACATCCTAGCAACATCGTTATGTGTTCAGATAACGTGATATCTGTCAAGAAACGCTCTAAAATTAAAAAGAGGTACAGCATTATAAAACAAACAAAAGTCACTAAGCGATTCAAACAATTTGAATGTTTATATTTTGTTTCAAAATATATTGAAATGTTTTAAACCATGACGTTCGTTTTCTATTTTGATCTTTGCTTTTTAAAATTATGTATGATTATATCAATGGACGGAAAATTTGAATATGTTTTTAGTTCATGCAGACTGTTAAAAAAAGGTTTGTTTGCTTTCTTGTGGGTAGGTTACTAAAGTAGCTATTTTTTTTTTGCCAGGTTTTGATTTTGCAGTCATTTTAAAGAAAAATGGACAAAAATCATGAAAAAAATAAATAAATGCTTTGAAAGGCAATACAAAGGTTTGGGTAGCTGCAATTTTGAGTCAGTAGGCAGGAGCATTGCAAACAATTTTTTTGTAGGGATGGTCTAATTGAATCCCGGTCCTTTGGTGTTTAACAATAATTGGAATATCTGTTTAATTGTTGGCACTATTCCAGTATAATACAAGTTCTATGCCCCCATACCACTGTTTGAAGAGAAATGATGTAAATTTTGACTCAAAATATTTAAATAATTCAGAAACTTTATGATTTATTATATTATGGACCAAGGTTCTAACTTTAAAGTAGATTTATCATCTGGGTTAATGACTAATTCTCCGACAACACAATTCTATATTTTGTTTACATTCTTTTCAGACATATATTCTGTGTGTGCATTCATTATATATAACACACTAGCAGATGTAGAGGGGATGGGGATAAGGAAGACTTCTCACCAGAGTTTTATGATAATAGAATTATATCGCTAAATGCTACTAATCAGATAAGCCAAGTCAATCTATGTATATAATATGTAATACTTTGAACACCTCTTATAAAGACGCCTTTGGACACCTCTAATATAGAAGGCTTTTGAATTATTGGGTGAATTATGTTTATATTAACTGACAGAGTGGAAAACAGTGTACTGTTTTTAAAGGCCTTCTGTGATTGGTGCGGGAAAACTCGTATCTATGGAGTAAAGGGTTAATACCCAAAAATATGCTTACAACAAAAAAAATATACATATAAAATTCTGACATATTCATTCGTGTTCACATTATTATAATGAAAGTAACACTTCATATCGTTCAGTGAACCTTTTCAATTTTTTTTTGTAAGCCTTTTGTATGATCTTGATTACATCCTAAACAATTAGTGCATTTTATTGATCGAGTGCTCATCTAATTTTTTATTCAAACAAGGTTTTCATTGGTCAATGTCGATCAATTGCTATCCAATCAGAATTGAGGCTGTCTCAGGAGCTACTACCTAGCTTGAACTAAGTTTATTAGTTCACAAAAAGTTTCAAAAAAGAAATCTTTGCTCTGACATGGAAATTGAAATGCTTTATATAATGTATAATATGATGAATGTGATTTTACTCAGTCACGGTTCAAAATTAGCAATGGCACTCCTGAAAAAAGCGTGATGACTTTAGACAATGTGAAGTTGAATCATGAGAACATGAATTAAAAAAAAGTTTGAACGTGAACTTCAAGTCGAAAAACCAATCAACTGTTTGAAAAACATTTGCTTTCTCAGTAACCAGTAAGTAAAATTACAACATAATTGTAACAGAGAGTAAAATTGTCTCTAATAGCCAATATCTCTCATTATTTTTACTCATTCATTTTCAAATTGATGACAGCTTCTGCCAGATGACAGTTTCTGCCAGATGACAGCTTCTGCCATATGACAGCTTCTGTCAGATGACAGCTTCTGCCAGATGACTGTTGACAGCATCTGCCAGATGACAACTTCTGCCTGTTGACAGTTTCTGCCAGATGACAGCTTATGCCAGATGACAGCTTATGCCAGATGACAGCTTCTGCCTGTTTACAGTTTCTGCCAGATTACAGCTTCTGCCAGATGACAGCTGCCTGTTGACAGTTTCTGCCAGATGACAGCTTCTGCCAGATGGCAGCTTCTGCCAGATGACAACTTTTGCCAGATTACAGTTTCTGCCAGATGACAGCTTCTGTCAGATGACAGCTTCTGTCAGATGACAGCTTCTGCCAGATGACAGTTTCTGCCATATAACATGGAGTTTCTGCCAATATTTCATAGATGGGCCCTACCCAACCATTATTCCTGAATCTGCCTATATAGATGTAATTTATTAAACATCTTCTATATCTGTTCCATTTCCCGCCCTTTTATAGGGTAGGTAATAAGTTCTAGATTTTTCTTTTCATAATCTACTTCCTAAACTATGACACACATCATCTACCATTGGGTTTAATTAATATTCCTCAGTATACAATGATTTGAGTTTTTTTTGTGTATTTTTATAAGACATGGATTAAAGTTATTGATGTTTGATTTATGATAGATATTATAAACATGTTCTAGATTTTGTATTTTATGTTCCAGTAAAATCATGTCTAGAATATTCAAGAAAAATCTAAAAGTCTTGCCCAAACTTAAAATGTTCATGTTTGCTTTCTCATTGCCTATTTGTGAAAAAAGTGGTCTACTTAAAATAATAATTTGAAAACAGTTTTATTTTTATTAATTCTCCCAGGAAAATACATGTACGTGTAAGATGTTTTTTATTTCGACAAGGAATTTACATCTACGTGCATGATGTTTATTATTTCTCCCAGGCAAATACACGTATGTGTATGATGTTTATTATTTCTCCCAGACAATTACATGTATGAGTATGATGTATATTATTTCTCCCAGGCAATTACATGTATGTGTATGATGTTTATTATTTCTCCCAGGCAATTACATGTATGTGTATGATGTTTATTATTTCTCCCAGGCAAATACATGTACGTGTAATGGTGCTTATTATTCCTCCGAGACAATTACATGTACGTGTAATGGTGTTTATTATTTCTCCTAGACAATTACATGTACGTGTAATGATGTTGATTATTTCTCCCAAACAATTACATGTACGTGAAATGGTGCTTATTATTTCTCCCAGGCAATTACATGTACGTGTAATGGTGCTTATTATTTCTCCCAGACAATTACATGTACGTGTGATGATGTTGATTATTTCTCCCAAACAATTACATGTACGTGTAATGGTGCTTATTATTTCTCCCAGGCAATTACATGTACGTGTAATGGTGCTTATTATTTCTCCCAGACAATTACATGTACGTGTAATGGTGCTTATTATTTCTCCCAGACAATTACATGTACGTGTAATGGTGCTTATTATTTCTCCCAGGCAATTACATGTACGTGTAATGGTGCTTATTATTTCTCCCAGACAATTACATGTACGTGTAATGGTGCTTATTATTTCTCCCAGACAATTACATGTACGTGTAATGGTGCTTATTATTTCTCCCAGACAATTACATGTACGTGTAATGGTGTTTATTATTTCTCCCAGACAATTACATGTACGTGTAATGGTGTTTATTATTTCTCCCAGACAATTACATGTACGTGTAATGGTGCTTATTATTTCTCCCAGACTATTACATGTACGTGTAATGGTGCTTATTATTTCTCCCAGACAATTACATGTATGTGTAATGGTGTTTATTATTCCTCCAAGACATTTACATGTACGTGTAATGGTGCTTATTATTTCTCCCAGACAATTACATGTACGTGTAATGGTGTTTATTATTCCTCCAAGACATTTACATGTACGTGTAATGGTGCTTATTATTCCTCCCAGACAATTACATGTATGTGTAATGGTGTTTATTATTCCTCCCAGGCAATTACATGTACATGTAATGGTGCTTATTATTTCTCCCAGACAATTACATGTACGTGTAATGGTGCTTATTATTTCTCCCAGGCAATTACATGTACGTGTAATGGTGCTTATTATTTCTCCCAGACAATTACATGTACATGTAATGGTGCTTATTATTTCTCCCAGACAATTACATGTACGTGTAATGGTGCTTATTATTTCTCCCAGGCAATTACATGTACGTGTAATGATGTTTAAAGAAATGTCTTACAAATTTTGAACATTTTTCAAATGGATACAAAGCATCTCATTGTGATAAATAACTAAATTCCGAATGATTCACCAAAACATGACAAAACCATATTTTGATCTGAGTGGTAGACTTCCAATTCTAAACTGGGCAGCACTTCAATATTTGCTTTATGATATTCACATTATCATTCAGACTCTCTCTAGCGCCCGCATTTTCATTAGATCTTCACTAAACTTATATACTAGTAGTAGTTATATAATCATAACAGCTTCACTGGACAAGTTCTTGAACTGGCCAAATCAGATTATTAATGTCAGAGTTATGGCCCTTGAAACATTAAAAAATGCACTATTTGACCTTGTGTGCACTCAGCACCTGAATTTTTTATTTGATTCTCACCAAACTTACACAGTAGTTGCATAACGATAATATCTGGCCAAATCAGATTATTAATGGCGGAGTTATGGCCCACCACCCCACCCCATCCCCGCCCATTTTTTTTATTTATTTCTTTTTTTTAATTTTGTTTTGTATTTAATCAAATACTCTGCCCCATTTTAACTTTGTTACCAACCCAAAGACCCTCACCCCTACCACCCCCCTCCATTTTTTTTTTTTTTTTAAATTTGTTTTGCATTTAATAAAATACCCCCTTTTCAACTTTGTTACCAACCCAAAGACCAAGACCCTCACCCCTACCACCCCTCCCCCCCCCCCCCCCATATTGTTTTCCTTTTAAATATTGTTTTGTTTTAAATTTAAAACTATTCCGCCCCTTTGTTTACCAACCCCAAGACCCCCCACCCCCTCCAATTGTTTTCTTAAAATTTTGTTCTGTATTAAAGTAGATACACTTACACTGTCCTTTTTCAACTTTGTTACTAACCCCAAGACACCCTCTCCCTCCATTTTTTTTATCATATTTATTAAACTAAACAGTCCTGTTTATTAAACTTTGGCACATACACCCCCACATCCACACCAAAATTTTAGAATTAAGTTAAATACATTTCAGCTTAAGTACTGGCTAGCTAGCCTTAGCCAGACATTCTGCCCTAATAGTCCTACTAGCACATACATGTATCTACTATTTTGCTAATATGAAAGATGGTTTCATTCATACAGATATATCTGTTTTTCTGATGGTACATTATAATTATACTGTTCTGGATCGACAAGACTAGAAAAGTCGAGTTAACGTTGTTCTTTGACATCTCTATTTTTTTTGGTGATTTTTTCAAATCTGTTTTATTTTTTCAGTAATTGTATTGATTTTTTAAACTAATCACCATCATGTTTAAAAAGTTTACTTCACTGACTTCCACTAACATAATAGATTTGGAAAAAAGACGAGTGTCTGCACCCGCTTGCGGTGCTCTTGTTTGACATTATCTCCTCTGCCACAGGTGAGCGATTTAGGGCCAGTCTGACCCTCTTGTTACAATATACATGACTGGATCTGGATAAATACATTGTAGAGCTTCTGTATATGCACATTCTCTGTCAGTCGCCACAATATCACAGACATAAATACTGTAAACTAGTTTGCAGATAATCATAAAATCTTTAAAACATCCAATGTATAGATTGCATAACACTGTTAATAGCTGAAGTTAATACCATATAATTTATTCCAAGTACTTTGGCATGAATCATTATGTTTGAAATTCTGCTTTGATGTAATGTAGAGAATACAATTTGAGCTCAACTGATTTAAAGGCTCAACATTCTAGGTTTTGCAACATATTAAATGTGTTGCCTTCAACTGTAACATACATGTATAATACATATTATGTAGGAACTATTTTATATTTTAGACAGTATGGTTACAACAACCATGACATTATGTCAACAAAATCATTACATTATGTAAACAACAACCACAATATTTTGTAAACAACAACCATGGCATGATGTAAACAACAACCATGGTGTTATGTAAACAACAACCATGTCATTATGTAAACAACAACTGTGACATTATGTTAACAACAACCATGGTATTATGTAAACAACAACCATGGCATTATATAGACAACAACCATGACATTATGTAAACAACAACCACAATATTTTGTAAACAGCAACCAGGACATATGTAAATAACAACTGTGACATTATGTAAACAACAACCATGACATTATGTTAACAACAACCATGGCAAGTGTAAAACAACAACCATGGTGTTATGTAAACAACAAGCATATCATTATGTAAACAACAACCATGGTGTTATGTAAACAACAAGCATGTCATTATGTAAACAACAACCATGGCATTGTGTAAACAACAACCATGGCATTATGTAAATAACAATCATGACATTAGGTAAACAACAACCATGACATTATGTAAACAACAACCATGTCATTATGTAAACAACAACCCTGGCATTATGTAAAAAAAACAACCACTGCATTATGTAAACAACAATTGTGACATTAGGTAAACAACAACCATGACATTATGTAAACAACCATGACATTATGTAAACAACAACCATGGTATTATGTAAACAATTACCATGACATTATGTAAACAAAAACCATGGTGTTATGTAAACAACAACCATGGCATTATGTAAGCAACAACCATGGCATTATGTAAACAACAATCATGATATTATGTCAACAAAACCATGACATTATGTAAACAAAACCATAACATTATGTAAACAACCATGGCATTATGTAAACAACAACCATGTCATTATGTAAACAACAACCATGACATTATGTAAACAAAACCATGTCATTATGTTAACAGCAACCACAATATTTTTTAAACAACAACCCTGACATGTAATGAACAACCATGACATTATGTAAACAGCAACCAGGACATAATGTAAACAACAACTGTGACGTTATGTAAACATCAACCATGGCGTTAAGTAAACAACAACCATCACATTACGTAAACAGCAACTAAGTTATGACGTTACTTTTATAGGTTGAGTACATGCTGGTAAAATTCAACCACAAAACAAAGACTGCACGACTGAGTTTGAAGGCAGAAAATGTCCTGGAGGTGCTTCAACAGGCAGAAAAAGAAACCCCAGAGTGAGCTCTTAAACTAGCTTATAAATATGTAGATACAATGTTAGGTTAGTAGTTACAATATTAAATTATTATTTACAATGTTAATTTAGTAGTTACAACATTGAATTAGTAGATACATTGTTAAATAAGTAGTTACAATGTTAATTTAGTAGTTAAAATGTAAAATTAGTTGTACAACATTGGATTAGTAGTTACATTGTTAAATAAGTAGTTACAATATTGATTTAGTAGTTGGGAGGTTAAATTAGTAGTTACAATATTGATTTAGTAGTTGGGAGGTTAAATAAGTAGTTACAATATTGATTTAGTAGTTGGGAGGTTAAATAAGTAGTTACAATATTGATTTAGTAGTTGGGAGGTTAAATTAGTAGTTACACCATTGAATTAGTAGTTACAATTTTAAATAAGTAGATGCAATGTTAAATTAGTAATCACAATGTTAAATAATTTGTATTTACAACATTGAGTTGGTTGTTACACTGTAAAACTAGTAGATATAACATTAGAGTAGTGGTTACAATGTTGATATATTGTTAAATTCTTAGTTTAATAATGTTACGTTAGTAGTTACATCATTGAATTAATGGTTACAATATTAAATAAGTAGATTTAATGTTAAAAATGTTAAATTAGTAGTTACAATGTTACATAAGTAGATACAAAGTTAAATTAGTAGTTAAAATTTTACATAAGTAGATACAATGTTAAATTATTAGTTACAATATTACATATGTAGAAACAATGGTAAATTAGTAACTACAACATTAGTTGTTGCAATGTTAATATATTACTAAATTATTAGTTTAATAATGTTGAGTTAGTAGCTACAGCATTGAATCAGTAGATACAATGTTAAATAAGTAAATACAATGTTAACTTAGTAGTTACAATGGTAAATTAGTAATTATAACATTGAATTTTAAAATTTGCTGACAAGATGAAAAAAAAAAATGTTAATGTTTTAATTTCTGTTTGTGTCATATAATTCTGTTTTGTGTCTATTTAGTAATTCTGTTTGTGCCAAATTAACAAATCTGTTTTTGTCGACCCTCTTTATTCATTGTCTTATCTTACAGACCCATAACCACTTAAGTACCCCTTAATTGCACTCCATTTGCACTCTGGGTGCACTCATTTAAGTGCAGTTAATTTAATGCACTCACAAACGCAAACATTCGCTTACAATGTAAATTGCATATATGAGTGTTTTATACTATATTTAATACTCTGTTCAGTGTCCGCTGGGATCGTTCAGCATTCACTCAACCTTCAGCCTGCTCAGTTTGGTTCCCTGCGCATAACCAATCGCAGCATCTGAACTCGTAAAATGATTATTTACTGAACTTTGTCTCATGGTCCAGGTTTGCTTAGTCTGCGCTCTATTTGCGTTCTGTTGCGCTACATTTATGCTCCGAGTGCAGACTCCGTTTGTGTGCAATTGGAGTACTTGAGTTGTTTAATTATGATTTTCTTGGCACAGAAAATAATTTTCTCTTCAAACATGTTGTAACCTAGAGACGTTACCTAATAAATATGGTCTTGATAATTACATATCATAAACACTGGCAGCCCGATTCTGCATTTACTCAAATCATGTGTCAGTTAAAACATTTCTAATTGACGATTGTTTTTTAAGCATAGCGCTCCTGTTAATAAATCTGTAACAGGGGTATGAATATAAACTATGATTTTTTGCCATTCTGTTAAGATGGTATGATTTTTGGAACCATAATAATTATTTGTTGGTTGTTTAGATAGTTACCAGCAGCTGTTTGAAATCCATGACCAGACAACATGATGACTCCTAAATAAAAGACATATGTGTTATTTAATTTAGACTTAAAGAAGAGCTTGACTGAAGAATGTTAATGAGTTGTATTGTCAATTTATTCTTTTAAATATCAGCTGTTTCATTGTCTGTTTGTCTTTAAATGTTTTGTATGCACTCTTAAGCATCCAGATTTTTTTATTGGATCTTCACCAAACTTTAGTAGTTATAAATCGATAACAATATTGGACAAAATCTTAAACTTGCCAAATCAGCTAATTAATGTAAGAGTTATGGCCCTTGAGACTTAAAAAAAAATGCACTATTTGACCTTCACAGTGTGCACTCAAGCAACTTTTTTTGTCATTTGATCCTCATCAAACTTACACATAAGTTATACCACCATATTATCTCAGACAAGTTCTTGAACTGATGCAATCAGATAATTAAGAGTTATGGCCTTTGAATCATAAAGAGTTATGTTATTTGACCTTGTTTGCACTCTAGCACATGTAATTATGATGTTTTTAATTGATGTTTCCAAAACTTGCATAGTAGGGCATACTCAATCTCTCTCTATAAGCATGATATTTACCCACCCACCCATATTTATGCATATATCAAACTTTTGCCAAATATCTACACCATTCCCCACCATAAAATCTTGAATCTCTGGTCTGAATTATGAACCTTCATGATAAATAACTTAGTTTTGCTGAAAGCAGTGACATCATCAAATTAACATTACAAGAATTAAAGATATGAGCTTTTCAACTAATTGCATGTTCATGATAAATTGTTTATAAAAAGTGCTTGTGTGTTTTATGTAATGTTAAAAGTGGGTTAATGAGATTTGGAAGTTACATAGTTAAAGTCTGTAAAATTAATATAGTTTTTATACAAAAGATATATGAATATTATTTTACTTTTTCTTATTGAGCAATGTTTTAATGTATTCTTCTATTTGTTTTTTATTGTAAATATCTATGACATATTGAATATGGTTTATTAATTACCACTTCAGTGACCATCCAACAACCTGGCGCCCGGAATATGCTTCCTACATGGTTGAAGGTACACCCGGGAAGCCCTATGGTGGGCTCATGGCACATTTCAACCTGGTAGAGGCAAACATGAGATTAAGGTAGGTATTTGTTTGTTGTCTGAGACTAAGGAAAGTGTTTGTTTTATTGTCTGAGACTAAGGTAAGTATTTGTTTGTTGTCTTAGACTAAGGTAAATACTTTTTTGTTGTCTGAGACTAAGGTAAATATTCTTTATTGTCTTAGACTAAGGTAAGTATTTGTTCGTCTGAGACTAAGGTAAATATTTATTTGTTGTCTGAGACTAAGGTAAGTATTTATTTGTTGTCTGAGACTAAGGTAAATATTTGTTTGTTTTCTGAGACTAAGGTAAGTATTTGTTAATTGTCTGAGACTAAGGTAAATATTCTTTATTGTCTTAGACTAAGGTAAGTATTTGTTTCTTGTCTAAGACTATGGTATGCATTTGTTTGTTGTCTGAGCCTAGGTAAATATTCTTTATTGTCTTAGACTAAGGTAAGTGTTTGTTTCTTGTCTGAGACTAAGGTTGATATTCATTTGTTGTCTGAGACTAAGGTAAGTATTTGTTTGTTGTCTGAGACTAAGGTAAGTATTTGTTTGTTGTCTGAGACTAAGGTAAGTATTTGTTTGTTGTCTGAGACTAAGGTAAGTATTTGTTTGTTGTCTGATACTAAGGTAAGTATTTGTTTGTTGTCTGAGACTAAGGTATGCATTTGTTTGTTGTCTGAGACTAAGGTAAGTATTCATTTATCAGCACTAAAACCAAGTAGTACATACTTTGTACACACAAGAAACAGTCTTAAAAAAAGTTATACTACAAAATAAACAACGACCATAATGTGACTATCCAAGAGAACAAGTCACAAAACAATTCAGTAATGCCACTGTATAACAGGATAGTGTTTGCTTTCAAAGCAGTAAGGACCTTAAATCAACATGGTGGTATGGTAATTCAAATATTTGACATAACATTAATAGTTGGAATATAAGATTAACAAAGTAAGGAGCTTAGAGAATAATTATGCTTCCCAAAGGGTGGAAGCATATAGTCACTGCTTCATCTGTGCGTCTGCTGTCTGTCCCCAAGTTCTTGTCCACGCTATTTCTCTACAACCTCTGGTTTGAATTTTATGAAACTTGCTAGGATGCATCATTACCAAGTGCAGATGCGCATGTTGTCTTTGTGTTCCGGTTCAATGATTTTTCACTGAGTTATGGCCCTTTCATTCTGTCTGTGACCAAATTCTTTTCTGCGCTATTTCTCTACAACCCCATGTTGGAATTTTATGAAACTTGCTAGGATGCATCATAATGACCTATTTCAAAGTATGTTGTACAATGTATTATATCACGGAATAAAAAATAATGTATTGACTTCTCTTTAGAACTCTCACAGTAACTTTCCCCATTCAATATCATAACCATATGGCAGAGAGTCAAACACTCACTTTGGGGAGCATCCATCGGTTCCACCGATATTTTCTTTTATAATACATTTTCTTACTTCATAACAGTTCTGTACTTATGTATTACATATTATGCTATTTTAAGTTTTAGTTAATAGAGGGTGTATGTGAGGGTGGGGGTGCATTATGCAGATTTCTAGTCACAGAATACTTTACACATCAGGTTTCAGGTTCCCGTTATTTCGGTCATGTTAGGTTGATCGGAATTGTCAAATACAAGTTACAAATTAACTTAACAGAATAAGGATGCACATATTTCCTATCATTCTAGGGGTCACGGTTCGAGTTTACTCCTCATGTTTAAGGACGATTTTTAATTTATATTTATTCATTTAAGCTCTATTGCGGAGTAAGCTTAGGGCTTATGAATTAATCACTCTTAAGTCTGTTTCCTTGATTGAAGCAGTACTGAGTGTTGAGAGGCCATCCCAGTTGTAAGTCTGTTTTCTTGATTGAAGCCTCACATCGAATCTTCAACCTTTGATAATACTTACTAACATACAGCTGGGACATCCATATCCTGATAACATAATTATTTATAGTTGCCATTTTCATATAAAAAAGCCTGTGTGGTTCCGGCTAAGAATAGAATCACTGTCGATCTCTGCAGAGGGGCAGGAATCCTCCGAATGGGTGTCATGTTCATTTTATCATTTTTTGTCATGTTCACTATCGTGGTTGAATTATCAACCCCTGTGTGGTTCCAGGGAGCCATGGGTGGTGGCAAGAATAGGATCACTGTGGCTTATGCATGTCGTAAGAAGCGACAAATTGAGTAATACGATAGAATTTGCTGAAACTCTGCAGTTCTGCAGGTATCAAAGTTCTATGCTCATTCTGCATATTCATTTGTTGATGTATTTTTTTTAATCTGTATGTTAATTTGTTGTTTTTGTACATGTAGAGTGAACCTGGAGTCTTCCTTCCTGTTGGCGTCAAATAACCCATAATGTGTTGGGCCGTAAAACACTATTCATTCATTCATTGTTATAAAAAAAGAATTTGACGTGATTCTTCTCTGATTTATTTATCAGAGTAAAATAATATTTCACAGCCTGTATTGATGACCTTCAAGTGCAATGTGCTAAAAATAGTATTGAACCTCTTAATTCTGGATCTGTGTTTCTTTTATCATTATTATAAAGTGTTTTAAGTGATTGATCAATGTATCAGTGATTTAGTTTCCGTGGAAACCTAATTAAATCTGTAAACCCAACAACAAAGTAATAGCATTCATGTTTATCATTTGCAGGAGGAAGGAAATCCAGAAACTGCTAGAAAAAGATGAATATCCACTGTCTCTTACTGCGTTTCCAAGGTAACTATATTATAATCATGCACATTACACAATGATAGTTGATAGAATATGCCTTAACTATACTAGCATGTGTATTCAGTTTTGTTAATAGCCAAAGGCAATGTACTGAGCCGATTTGCTATATAAGAAATAATGAATAAAAAATTCAGGAAAAAAAATCAAAAATTTTGTGTGGCACACTTGATGCAGTGGTAAAGCACAGGGTCGTGGGAAGAAACGTCATCCACATAATTATGCCTTGTAATGGTTATTCCAGGGAACACTGCCTATAGCCAGGTTGGCTCAGCTGGTAGTATGTCTGACTATCAATCCAGGAGTTGTGAGTTTGAACCCCCAGCCAGGCCACAATCTCTTTGATGCATGATATATGACATTACATCTCATGGTCATTTGTTTCTAATCGCTGATTCAAGTGGAAAAATTATCATTTACCTGCAGAGATGGGTGTGCTTGTGTGCTACTATGGCAATACTTAGAACAACCAGGTGGTTTTACAAATAGTACTTGTTATTCTTAGTAACAGATAGTAAGATGCCAATTGACAGACCAGAGTGCTCACTCCGTAAGAGTCTCTCCAAGTCTCTGTCCGAATCTCTCTAGTCTGACTAAAGTGTCAAGTTTATAAAGCCCAAATCACGAACAATAATGAACAATCATAGTTCATAACTGCTAACTTGTAAAAAAATCAGTCAAGCTTTCAGGTTGGGGTCATGGCTAAAGTGATGACGTACAGCCTGACCCACATGGAACAGTTTGACCTGGACCAATTCAATACACATTAGTAACATGATGGCTGATATTAAGACATACTGAGTACAGACTAACCTTCCATGATCTGAGGAAAGATTGGTTAGGTTAATTGATCATCAGATTCTGTTAGCCCTCGATGGCATAAGAATGACGCTAAATATTTAATATAACCATTTAATCAATACACAACGCTTCACAATAAACAGAGAATCTTACACGAGTCTTGTTTATTATTGAATTTATTAAATGAGTTTTGCAAAAATATATAGTGGAGGAGAAACTTTATAGAACTTAAGAATTTTTTTTAAAAAAAAAAACAACAGGCGTTAAAATTGTAGAAAATAAACATTGATAATTAAAAGTCAGACATGTAATTTTAATATGCCTAATATAGTCTAAAATTTAATGTTAATACCAGCACACATGATTGTTCAAAATTGGCGTTGAGGCATAGTACCACCATTGGAAAAAGGAAGTGCTTCCTTGGGGTAGTTGCATAATGGCGGTTATAAATAATCCTCGTTTCTTCTTCTTTAAAAATGCATTTACCTTATTTTAATGCTCTTTTTTTTATTTAAATGGCATTATTGATGTATTTTGAACATTTTGATAGCATTGTCATGTTTGAATTGTGAATTTAGAAAAAAAAAATTGATGCTTGGAAATTGGGGTATGAATACTTGATTTCAGAAGTCTACTTTCACTTTGTCACCAGTGTACACACTGAGCAGAAAAAAAATCTCTTATATGACACATGACCCCTACTTTTTAACCAGGTTTTTCAAAGTTGAAAACCTGGTTATTAGATTGAGAAGTCGGCAGGCTTGTCGGCGGGTGGATGGGCGGCGGCAAGTTTTTCGTTTCCGTTCAATAACTAGAGCATTTTTCATCGGAACTGAACCAAACTTACACAAAGTGTGCATCTCTCTGAAATCTAGGCCAAGTTCAATAACCAGCCAATACGGACTATTATCTTCAGAGTTATGGCCCTTTAATTAGTCAAAAATGCAAAAATTGTCCGTTTCCAGTCAATAACCAGAGTATTCTTTATCAGAACTGAACCAAACTTACACAAAGTGTGCTTCTCTCTGAAATCTAGGCCAAGTTCAATAACCAGCCAATACGGACTATTATCTTTAGAGTTATGGCCCTTTAATAAGTCAAAAATGCTAAAATTGATTGTTTCCGCAACCAGACATAAATACAATTTTTCTAGTGGTAAAGTAAAAATAATCTTTTTCTTTTGTTATTTTGATGAAGATACTAAGAAAGTTTGGATTGATGTATGATATATATATATATTAAAATGAAACTCCATTAACATGCACATTTTTATCTTGAAAATGGTTTGCGGTGCCCTTGCTCAGTTGATAGCCATGAGTCTAAAAATATTATAAAAAATATAAATGATTTATTAGAGAAATGTACAGCTCTGTTTAAAATTTTTACAACACAGCTGAATTTCTCATAATGTTTGATGCATTTTGTAATATATTTGTAGAATCAAACATTGTGTTTAAGAAATTGTTGCTATCAGTTGAATATGTGTGACTTACCTCCTATCGGTGGGCACCGGAAACAATATCACCACTTAAGCCTCAGTGCAAAATGTGAAAATATTGATGTATTATTTTATGAATATGCATGTTTGTTTCCGAGTATATCACATTACATCTTTCATAATGTGAATTACGGAAGAAATATTTTAGCCAAACAACCAGTGAATAGCACAGAAACAAGAGAAAAACTTTATTTCATGCTTTTTTAACAAAATTATTGTATCAGTGTTTTACAATTAAAAAAACAAAATTTGAATTGTATGCTCTTTTATTTTCTGCTTCAATGTACATAAAATTCAGGCATGAAATAGAGTTATAGTTACAGTATAGCTTAAATGTTTGAAAAACATGGTTTTCAGATTCATTCTACCGATAAACTGGATATGCCTGTAGCCTTGTATCACCGGTACTGTGTTGTAAATGGCTTTAACCCCATTAAGATAAATAGTGTTCATTTATACTTAAAATTTATGTATCTAACTTAACCACTTTTGAACATAAAGACTAGCAAGTATAAGTTTTTATTATTGTAACAGATTGATAGCATTGCTGTTAGTGTTATAATTAGACCCAGGGAGGGATGAGTGGTGATTAAAAGTCAACCTAGTTTTCCAGCACTTAAGTTGTTTGTACAGGCAAATAGGCCGCTAACTGTTATCGTCTCTGATACTGCAGTGTAACTGGTATTACTCCAGAAGGCTTCTTGACTACGTTTTACTCCTATATATAAATGTTCTTGTCCCTATTAAACGTTCCCTCCCCCCACCCCTCCCCCCCACTCTCCAATTTTATGAAAAAAGTTATAACTTTCTATTCTGAGAGATGCTCTTTTAATCCAAACAAATATAGATTCCATCAGTATAGATTGAACTGGTTGGCTGACAATTGGTAGCGTGTCTGACTCTCAGTTCATGGGTTGTGAGTTTGAATCCCCGCCCAGCCACAGTCTCTGTGATGATTGATATATGACATTGTGTCTCATTGTTATTTGTCTCTCATTGTACTCTAGCACACCCATCTCCAATAAGTAACTGATAACTTTCAATTAATCAGCAGTAGATACAAATGACAATGATATGCAAAATATTGGGTATCAATCATTGTGGAGACTGGTTGGGTGAGGATTTGGATTCACAACCCCTGGATTGATAGTAAGTCGTACTACAGACTGAGTTTATACCGAGCCTGGCTCACACACGCACACGCACGCACACACACACACACACACACACACACACACAAAATGGTTATAATTGTCCCAGAATTTAAACTGATGTATACAGTTGTGTATCAAAGTAACAATAACAACCTTACTGCCACAAAATGTATTACAGCACATTGCAATATCAATACCATGTACCCCAGAATATATTTTAGTATCGGCCCAAATAGTTATAACTACTGGTTGGCAGAGATGGTTTTAGTCTCTTGTTTTACATGATTATGCATGTATGATATTTTGTGGTAAGTAAAATTGCCATCAGTTATGTAATTGATTGATTGACTGAATAGTTAGCGTCATTTTTATGCCATCGACGGCTAACAGATTATCAGTTAACCTGACCACTGTTTCCAGGGATCCTGAAAGGTTAACTCGAGCACACTCCATCTCAGCAAGTAACTGATAACTTTCCCTCTTGAATCAGCGGTGAGAGACGAATGATAATGAGACACAATGTCTTATATCAATCATTACGGAGACTGTTGCCAGGTGGGAATTCGAACTCACGACTCTTGGATTGATAGTCAGACGTGTTACTGACTGTGCTAATCGGGCCTGGCTTATCTAATTGAATCAAACACTTAATTTAATTGTATTTGTACTTGGTCAACCCAGGAAGATTATGATGGAGTGTCATTGCATTTGTTTGAAGAAAATATTTCTCTTTCAGTGCATACACATAATGAAGAAGATTAGATAAAAAAAAATATCTGCCCCCACTGCACATTTATTCTCCTCTTTGATGTCACTGAAATAATTATACATTCTCCGTAATTATATTTTTTATATATCCATATTCATCTGTGCATGTCCATAATTACATCAATTCAGTACAATATGTAAAACGTAAAACCAGCTCACAGTAAAAGTTAACTCACCCTGGTTATCTCGTGTATTATAAGAAGGCCAATATAAATTAATTTCTAGATTCTCTTCCAAATTTGTGTTTAAAAGAGGGAGAGGTTGAGGGTGGGATATTATTTTTTATAATTTTTATAATAATCTAGCAATAAATTTATTATGGCCTAACTTGTTAAGAGTTATTCATTTGAATGCAAATACATTTGATTTGTATAGCAGATTGTTAGCCCAGACCTAATAATAGGAATCACTCATGAGTCCGTTGCCTGGGTTACTAAGAACCAGTACTATTGAGTATTTTTTTAGAGGCCATCGGGTCAAGCCGGCCGGGTATCTAACCCACAAACTTAAGCATGATTGCATATCCTGGGGCTTTCATAGGAAGGTGAAAGGAAAAAAGTAGAATGAGGGTCTGGGGGTCCTCAGCAAAAAAAAAAGGAAGAAACTCAGCTGAAAATAACCAGGTGTTCAAGAAAGAATAGCTGGGGGAAAAATCCCCGCACCCTGGCTTCTAATTACAGCCCTGATATCTACTGCACTCCTGCCCTGCTTACAAGTATAATTTCTCCCAAGGCACTGTCTCAGATTACAAAGTCTTGCTGATTAAGACAGTTGGTACTAATTAGATTTATTGAGGTTTTCCTCCAATGTTAATCTGGATGTGTCATTAATGTGATTGAAACAATAAACCCTGTCTTCTTTATATACATGCAATGTGAGTCAAACCTGTGTAAGTGGTCACCTCTATTGAACACTCACTTGTCTACAGCAGCCATGTTTGCCATCTATTTCCAGTTTCTTTGTTTTCAGAACAAATTAACCTGTATTAAAAGGCCACTTCCCTTGACTGACTGCTTAAGACAGGTTTGGCTGTACAGTCACACATGTGTAAGTGGTAACATCTATAAAGCAGCCACTTGTCTTAAACAGCCATATTTGCTGTTTCCCATTTCTATGCTTTCAGAACAAATTAACCTGTATTGAGCAACACTTTTACTCCTTCCGTTGACTGGCTTCTCTCTCTGTCTCTGTCTCTCTGTCTCTCTCTCTGTCTCTCTCTCTGTCTCTCTATCTGTCTGTCTGTCTGTCTCTCTCTCTCTCTCTCTCTCTGTCTCTCTATCTCTCTCTCTCTCTCTCTCATCTAAGTTATAGTCCTACATTAGGGACTAAATAATGCTGTAAAACTGACATAAAACAACAACACACAATCTTAAAGCACTGTATAAATAAGGAGTTCACAAGTTTTATTTCTGCCGTCTCACAGTGACTGTGCAGATTTATGTTAAGCCACTTTACACCCTCAGTGAACACCTTGTAATAAATACAGCCTTGCTCATTATAGCATCAACTACCAGTATGCTAAATATTTGTTACAAAGGCATGATGATGGGTATTTATTTACAAAAATAAAAATAAAAAAAGATCATAAAACTCTCATTGATGTTTAGAAATTGAAATGTGCAGTAAAACTTTGTTAGCTTGAACATGGATGGCTGGAACACCATATATAGCTCGAACTACTTTTTTGGTCCCGGCTGAATTTTATTTAAATGTATTAATTATACATGTATATGCATGGAATGATGTGGAACAAAACTGATCTCGAGCTGTTGTGATGAGATATGAAACAAGTTGTGATGAGATATGAAACAAGTTGTGATGAGATATGAAACAAGTTGTGATGAGATATGAAAATAAGTGTGTACCCTTTTCAAGATGGTAGAGCATCAAACCCATGATTGGAGGGTCATGGGTTCGATCCTCCGCAACGGCTATGTGTGGTGTCCTTGAGCAAGACACTTTTCTGCATGTGCTAAATACTGGTTCTAAACAGGAAGACTTCGAGCATGATTTGCCTTAGTTGTAAGAACTTGTTTTACAATCAAAGTAAAATAAATAAGTTTAAACTATGGTTGTTATTAAAATTATTATTGCGAACGTAAAATCCTGTATTAAGTGCCACAGAGGATATTATAATTATCATGTATACATTTTTTAAAATAGTGGCCCCTTATTAGAATTTCAATTGTTGAAATTTTGTAGGGGTCCTCCGTGGCTGAGTGGTTTAAGGCACTGTCTCAAGATCACTAAGCTGTCACTGCTCAAGTCGTAGGTTACGATAATGAGTCCCACTCCCTCCAAAAATTTTATGAAAGGAAGTTTTCCAGTTACTAACTGAAGAATGGTGGTTCTGCCTCTGCCAATATAATTAGATATGCAAGATATAACACGAAATGTGCTGACAAGGACATTTAACACCATTCAGTTTTTTTTTTGAAAAATTGTAAAATTAATTCAAGTTTACGGGAAAACAGAAGAAAATATTTTATCTTTTAAATTTATATGGCAATAGTATTGTATTATGGGACTGGCTTGATGAGCTCAGTCATTAGCACATCTGACTATCAATCCAGGGGTCGTGAGTTTGATTCCCTGCCCATCTACAGTCTCGGTGATGATTGATATATATCATTGCGTCTCATTATCTTTCTTCTCTCACCGCTGATTCAAGTGGGAAAGTTATCAGTCACTAGTGGAGGTGGTCTGTGACATAGTATTACACTATGGATTAAAAGATAAATGGATTAACTTACATTTTAAAATGGATTAACAGACTTAGACCAGATATAAATTGTTGGTCAGTTTGAATCAAAAAGGGGACATGTCCTACTTTTTCAGTCAATAAAATCGCTCAAATTTTTCAAAAAAGAATATTTCGTTTTACATAGATTGTCATGACTATCAGTCAATGTTGACCTACATCCTTAGTCAATAAAATCACTCTGGGAATGAGAAAATAGATTGAAAACCATTTAGAAGTTACCTGGAATTGGCATACAATTCTATTGATCTGAAGACATATTGGCCTACACTAAGCACCTATATTTTAGCTTCAAAATGATTATTTAACAAATGTAGAATATAAGAGTACATACAGTTCACCCTCCACAATGTGTGAGATTATAATATGTTAGTTACTGATGTTTATATTATGATTACATCATTTTTGTCATTCTTTGTGAATCAGTTTACAAGTGATGCATGGTATATATTATTTCACATTGTATAGTTGGTATGGCTAGATTATTGTAAAAAGCACTTATATAAATAAGTGTTTTTGTGGAATCCTGCATAATTACATATTAAGGCCTTAATAGATTAATTGCTAGATGTTCATCCCTGCCTGCCACATAATTTTCATGCCCCCCCTGACCATTTCAAAATTTTTTTTTAAAAAAATCCTTCCCCCAAACCCCCTCCCCCCCTTTTTAAGACAAATTTGAATGATAATCTAGCCATTAATTTATAATGGCCTAATACTGAAAGAAAGAAACATTTCATAAATTTGACTGAGGAGCCATACAAATTTCAAATATGATACATGTTTTGGTGGTTATCATTGTGTGCCAAGTGGATCAACAGTAATACTGCGGAGTGGGCAGCTGTGACCTTGTGTCAAGTCTTGTCTAGTTTCACCCATTGCTCTGATTTATGGACTGCTGATAAATGCAACATATTTATAAGTTGACCTTTTCGTAAAGCTTTGTAAACTACTTAGTATATGAGAGCAATGCAATAATGACAGGTACCTACTACTGATACATGTATTGTGGGTTGACCTGAGATATAATAACTATTTAAAATTTGATATAGGTATGTGTCCAGTTTGTAAGAATGTCTGTTTTGTTTGTGGTTATATTAAATGTACTGGCTGAAATAAGATTTTTTATGAATGTTAAAATATATTCAGGCTTTAAAGTGTATTTGGTTTTAGTTTCATTGATAAATATCATCAGTCTTTGATAATTTCTTCTTCAGTTTTCAGTCTTTAAGGCCATTATAAATTAATTGCTAGATTATCATCCAATTTTTCTTAAAAATTGGGAGGGCAGGAGGATTTTATTTTTTATTTTTTATTTTTTTTTTTATGAAAATAAAAAGGGGCGGGACGGCATGAAAATTAGGGGGCAGGCGGGGATGATAATCAAGCAATTTATTTGTTATGGCCTAAGTGAGAACACATGGCAGATTTAAGACTATTTCTGAAAATCACATATTCTTTTTATCATTGTAAAATGATTGAAAACGAGATGCAATGTTGTATACCATTCATCACAGAGACTGTGGCCGGGCTGGGAATCAAACTGATGAGCCCTAGATTAATTATAAGTCAGGTGCACTACCAACTGATCTATCTGAGCCTAGCTTGAACTGCAAAAGACAAAACCTGTCAAACTTGCAAATGCCTTACCCATGCAGCAGTCACTGTAGTCTGTGATGCATCTGATTGTCAATCGGGGGGCAGTGAGTTTGAGTCTCAGCCTTGGGACCATTTTCTATGTTGATTGCTCATGAACTTTGTTATAAGGTTTCATAGTTACCTCTGAATTTGTGGGAAACTAGCCAGTGGCTTGCAGAGTAAGGTGTTGGCTTCTTGGCAGTATCCAGAAATGATGAACACTAATATTTTAAACTACTTTAGACTGGGAACCAACTAGAGTGACAACTATTCAATTTGAGTCTGATATGTCACATGTGAAGGATAAGGTTCAGCATATCATATTTTCTTAACTATTATATTAAAGGTACTGACTCAGTCTGACCTACATTATAATTATGCTGAAAGCTTGTTCCAGTATAATATCTTATTATTTTGCTCACTGTGGGTAAAAAAATGGATATCCTGTAAAATAGTGTATGTTACAGGGAACATATTTTAAAGACCACCTTAAACAAAGTTTGAGATGCACTGTATCTGTCATACATATGCTCAACATCAGGTGTAGATATGCCTGACACAAATAATATAACACTGCCTTAATTCTCCTCGCCAAGTTCTTGCCCGTGTAAAAGTACTCTAATTACGAGTTATTGCCCATGTAAAAGTACTGTAATTCCGAGTTAATGCTGATGTTAAAGTACTGTAATTATAATTAAATGCTCATGTCAAAGTACTATAATTAAGAGTTAATGCCCCATGTGAAAGTACTGTAATTACGAGTTAATGTCCATGTAAAAGCACTGTAATTACGAGTTAATGCCCATGTAAAAGTACTGTAATTCAGAGTTATTGCTCATGTGAAAGTACTGTAATTACGAGTTAATGCCAGTGTAAAAGTACTGTAATTAAGAGTTATTGCCCATGTGAAAGTACTGTAATTACGAGTTAATGCCAGTGTAAAAGTACTGTAATTAAGAGTTAATGCCCATGTAAAAGTACTGTAATTACAAGTTAATGCCCATGTAAAAGTACTGTAATTATGAGTTAATGCCCATGTTAAAGTACTGTAATTACGAGTTAGTGCCATTGTGAAAGTACTGTAATTCAGAGTTAATGCCATTGTGAAAGTACTGTAATTACGAGTTAATGCCAATGTGAAAGCACTGTAATTCCAAGTTATAGCCCATGTGAAAGTACTGTAATTACGAGTTACTGCCCGTGTAAAAGTACTGTAATTACGAGTTATTGCTCATGTGAAAGTACTGTAATTACGAGTTAATGCCCATGTAAAAGTACCGTAATTAAGAGTTAATGCCCATGTAAATGTACCGTAATTCAGAGTTAATGCCCGTGTAAAAGTACTGTAATTAAGAGTTAATACCCATGTAAAAGTACTGTAATTACGAGTTAATGCCCATGTAAAAGTACTGTAATTCCGAGTTATTGCCCATGTTAAAGTCCTGTAATTATGAGTTAATGCCCGTGTAAAAGTACTGTAATTACAAGTTAATGCCAATGTGAAAGCACTGTAATTCCAAGTTATAGCTCATGTGAAAGTACTGTAATTACGAGTTAATGCCCATGTGACAGTACTGTGATTACGAGTTAATGCCAGTGTAAAAGTACTGTAATAAAGAGTTAATGCCCGTGTAAAAGTACTGTAATTATGAGTTAATGCCCATGTAAAAGTACTGTAATTCTGAGTTATTGCCCATGTAAAAGTACTGTAATTACGACTTAATGCCCATGTTAAAGAACTGTAATTACAAGTTAATGCCATTGTGAAAGTACTGTAATTCAGAGTTATTGCTCATATAAAAGTACTGTGATTACGAGTTAATGCCAATGTGAAAGCACTGTAATTCCAAGTCATAGCCCATGTGAAAGTACTGTAATTATGAGTTACTGCCCGTGTAAAAGTACTGTAATTACGAGTTATTGATTATGTGAAAGTACTGTAATAACGAGTTAATGCCCATGTAAAAGTACTGTAATTAAGAGTTAAAGCCCGTGTAAAAGAACTGTAATTACAAGTTAATGCCTGTCTAAAAATACTGTAATTAAGAGTTAATGCCCATGTAAAAGTACTGTAATTACGAGTTAATGCCCGTGTAAAAGAGCTGTAATTATGAGTTAATGCCAATGTGAAAGCACTGTAATTCCAAGTTATAGCCCATGTGAAAGTACTGTAATAACGAGTCAATGCCCATGTAAAAGGACTGTAATTCAGAGTTATTGCTCATGTGAAAGTACTGTAATTAAGAGTTAATGCCCATGTAAAAGTACTGTAATTAAGAGTTAATGTCCGTGTAAAAGTACTGTAATTACAAGTTAATGCCCGTGTAAAAGTACTGTAATTACGAGTTAATGCCCATGTAAAAGAACTGTAATTCCGAGTTTTTGCCCATGTGAAATTACTGTAATTACGAGTTAATCACTCACTCATTGCCCATGTTAAAGTACTGTAATTACGAATTAATGCCATTGTGAAAGTACTGTAATTACGAGTTACTGCCCATGTAAAACTACTGTAATTACAAGTTAATGCCCATGTAAAAGTACTGTAATTACGAGTTAATGCCCATGTAAAAGTACTGTAATTACGAGTCAATGCCAATGTAAAAGTACTGTAATTCAGAGTTATTGCTCATGTAAAAGTACTGTAATTAGGAGTTAATGCCAATGTGAAAGCACTGTAATTCCAAGTTATAGCCCATGTGAAAGTACTGTAATTACAAGTTAATGCCCTTGTCAAAGTACTGTTATTACGAATTAATGCCCAAAATAGAAATTCTGTTATTCAGAGATAATGCCCATGTGAAAGTACTGTAAATTCCGAGTTAATGCCCATGTAAAAGAACTGTAATTACGAGTTAATGCCCATGTAAAAATACTGTAATTCTGAGTTAATGCCCATGTGAAGGTACTGTAATTCTAAGTTTATGCCCATGTGAAAAACTGTGATTACAAGTTAATGCCCATGTAAAAGTACTGTAATTAAGAGTTAATGCCCATGTGAAAGTACTGTAATTACGAGTTAATGCCCATGTAAAATTACTGTAATTACTAGTTAATGCCCATGTAAAAGTACTGTGAATACAAGTTAATGCCCATGTGAAAGTACTGCAATTCTCTATATAAGTCTTTGACATATTGAACTTTGTACACTGTTTACAACATGATTGATTAATCTCTGAAATACAATAAAGTTACTATTGAACCCATTACCAGTCACAAGTGTTGTGAGATTCACATACATATCAATTCTATTCAACACCCACTTTTATGTTTGTCTTTTTATAGGCCCAAAATAACTCTTCAGTCAATAATATAATGGTGACTAATGTTAGGTTAATGATCAAGAGTCCAGAACATTGACCTATGTGGAAAAAAACATGAATTGGAGGTGCTATACTTAGGTTGATTGTTTGTTTAAAATATTTTTCACTTGAGCAATCTTTTATATATTGAAAATCAATCTGCCTGTACACTGATATTTCTGTATAACCACTTAATCCTTTACTTCATAATTATAGAGATTTTTCGACACCTCTAATATTGAAAGCATTAATTCACCACATATCAGCAATGGGTGAATTATGTTTATATTAACTGACTGAGTGGAAAACAGTGCAGGAAGTGTTCAGATTGCTCGTTACGAGCAATCTGAACTCTTCCTGCACTGTTTTCAAAGGCTTTCTGTGATTGGTGTGGGAAAACGCGTATCTATTGAGTAAAGGGTTAAGCATGGCTTTCAACAAGTTTTTACTATTATGTAATGAGGCATTATTTTTAAGGTACATGTAGTATGTCGTGATTTTTTCAAAATTTAAGGAATTAGCAAAAAAAAATATCTTTCCAATATTATCATGCCTAGGTGAACTCATTGAGCCATTATTTAGTTTACTAGATTGTGAATCAAGTTTTTATAACTTATACATATCACACTCAAATTTGTCTTCCTTGGTAGAACAGGTACTAAGCATATGCAGAAAAAGTGTCTTGATAAATGACACCACTTATAGCCTTGGGGGAGGATCGAAACCATGACCCTCCGAACATCAACTCGATGCTCTATCACAGGACCAAGTGCTGTGTACAAAATGATTAACCCTTATTGTGATAAGGATATTTATTAAAACATATCAAAATGACATAGAAAATGGCATCTGTTACTAATGGCTTTTGCACCCAGGTTAGACTAACATAATTTTACAGCTGAAAATTGCAATTCTGGTCCTTTTTATGACATGATTGAGTCATGTTGCTTCAATTTAATTTCAATTAGATTAGTTAAACATGTATACTGGTTACTGGTTAGTTATTGTTCAATTTTGTCCATCTTGGAAAGAGAACGAACAATGTGTTGAAGGTCGTCAAGCAGGGCATGGGTGGTACTTGATTATAGAATTTAGATTTCATTTCTCCCAATGGGTGTCATGTTCATTTTATTAGTTTTTATCATGTTCATTATTGTGGTTAAATTTCCAGTCCCTGTGTGGTTTCAGGGTGTTATATGAGTGGTGGCAAAAATAGGATCACAGTGAGTGTGGCTCATGCATGTCTAAAGAAGCTGCTGAAAGTGCAGTTCTGCACGTAGCAAGGTTCTAGGTTCATTCTGCATATTCATTTGTTGATGTGACTTGTATGTTAATTTGTTTTTTTTGTACATGTAGAGTGAACCTACAATCTACCTTGCTGTTGACGTTGACTAACCTACAATGTGTTGGTCCACCATAAAACCTCATTCATTGGACTTCATTTCTATTTTACCATTATGGTTTAAAGATTTTTTTAGTGTTGCATTTTGATAAATTTACATTGAAAGTTCAAATAAATCATCTTTTAAAAAAACTGTCTGATTACATTAAAACCCATCTAAATGGGACTGTAAACTATGTGCAATTGGAACTGTCAACTATAAATATTGAGCCTGGTAAGAGGATTTTTTAACCCAGTTTATTTAGTTAAACCCCATTATTTCAAATTCAGGACTGGTTGCCTGAACTTCACTGAGCCTATCACTACAACTACCCCTCAGGAAGGTTCCTCTCACTCGTTGTTTTACCCAGATGCTGTTATATTCCAGGGTCACCCAAGGTTCCGGTAAGTATTTGTGACAGATTTTAAACTAATATTACTCCTGGTATACAAGACTTTGTGTGAAAATGATACATTTATGTTACTTATTAATCTATGTTAATACAAAGTTCATCGGTATAACTGATAATATACATTGTATGAGCCTGAAATCATGTCTGTTTGCAGTGATCAAAAACTATATAATACTTTGAATAGTTCTTTGAATTTTGTCATACAAATGAAAAAAAAAAAGTTTGAACAGCCTTAAATTATTTTCTTCGTCAGCAACATCTTCAAGGTAAAATCAAGCTGGCAGAAGTTGAATGTGCTTTACTCATTGGAGAATGAGTAACAGTGGAGAATCCAGTGCTTATAGTACTATGATTTTGGTTTATTATTTCAGGACATTGACGAGAAACATACGACAGAGGAGAGGAGAGAAAGTTGCAATAAATATTCCTAGTAAGTGAAATTATTAATATACTGAATTCCATGTTACTGCTAAAAAAGGTTTTAATTATGGAATTTGACATACAGAATCAGGAATAGAATTTTATGCTACTTTTTACTGTTACCCCACCCACTTCATATAGCATTGAATATAAATACCTGTATTTGTTGTGTTCCCTCACCCACTTCATAAGTCATTAAACATGAATAGCTGTATTTGTTGTGTTACCTCACCCACTTCATAAGTCATTAAACATGAATAGCTGTATTTATTGTGTTACCTCACCCACTTCATATAGCATTGAACATAAATACCTGTATTTATTGTGTTACCTCACCCACTTCATATAGCATTGAACATAAATACCTGTATTTATTGTGTTACCCCACCCACTTCATATAACATGGAACATAAATACCTGTATTTATTGTGTTACCTCACCCACTTCATATAGCATTAAACACGAATACCTGTATTTATTGTGTTACCCCACCCACTTCATATAGCATTGAACACGAATACCTGTATTTATTGTGTTACCCCACCCACTTCATATAGCATTGAACACGAATACCTGTATTTATTGTGTTACCCCACCCACTTCATATAGCATTGAACACGAATACCTGTATTTATTGTGTTACCCCACCCACTTCTTGTAGCATTGAACATGAATACCTGTATTTATTGTGTTACCTCACCCACTTCATAAGTCATTGAACATGAATAGCTGTATTTGTTGTGTTACCTCACCCACTTCATAAGTCATTAAACATGAATAGCTGTATTTGTTGTGTTTAATCACTAACTGGTTTTGTTATATTTACTCATGATAATACACCTTGTGTATACAAATTTCATACTACGGATTTATTTAGTAAACAAAAATATGAAATTAACTAAAAACCTTAATGGTTCTTTATATAAATCATGGTGTAACTCATGGTAACATTAACAACAACCTCTCTGTCATATGGTATAAAATACAGTATAAACTTACAATGACACCAGGCTAACAACTATCCACTCAATGTATGGGAGCTGCTGATTTGTTTTTCAGTCTTAACTCTTAAAGGCAGTAGGTCAGGATTCATATCATTATTATACGCTCGCAATCAAAGTTTCAGAGCAGGTATACAGGAATACTATTGGTTGATTTCTCTGTTGATCAGTTTGTCTGCAATTCGCTGAGCAAACTTGACTTTAAAATCTGCATACATGATTAACAACAAGTGTGGATGCCCATGACGCAATCTTGTGATTCTGATTTAAATCTATGTAGAGTTAACTGTCCATACACTTGATAACGTTGTTGTATGTACCATATTGTACATCATTGTTGTATGTATCATATTGCACACCTTTGTTGTATTTATCATATTGCACACCCTTGTTGTGTGTACTACATTGCACACCATTGTTGTGTGTACCATATTGCACACCATTGTTGTGTGTACCATATTGCACACCATTGTTGTGTGTTCCATAGTGCACACCATTGTTGTGTGTACCATAGTGCACACTATTGTTGTATGTACCACATTGCACACCCTTGTTATGTGTACCATACTGCACACCCTTATTGTAGGTACAACATTGCACACCATTGTTGTAGGTACCATACTGCACTCCTTTGTTGTGTGCACCATATTGCACACCCTTGTTGTATGTACCACATTGCACACCATTGTTGTGTGTACCACATTGCACCCCTTTTTGTATGTAATTCATTGCACACCCTTGTTGTATGTACCACATTGCACACCCTTGTTGTATGTACCACATTGTTCACCATTGTTGTGTGTACCATATTGCACACCCTTGGTGTGTACCATATTGCCTATCTTTGTTGTATGTACCATACTGCACACCATTGTTGTGTGTACCATATTGCACACCCTTGTTGTGTGTACCATATTGCACATCTTTGTTGTATGTATCATATTGCACAACCTTGTTGAATGTTCCATATTGCACACCCTTGTTGTGTGTACCATATTGCACACCCTTGTTGTATGTACCATACTGTACACCATTGTTGTGTGTACCGTAGTGCACACCCTTGTTGTGTGTACCATATTGCACATCTTTGTAGTGTGTACCATATTACACATCATTGTTGTGTGTACCATATTGCACATATTTGCTGTATGTACCATATTGCACACCCTTGTTGAAGGTTCCATATTGCACACCCTTGTTGTGTGTGCAATATTGCACACCCTTGTTGTATGTACCATACTGCACGCCATTGTTGTGTGTACTGTAGTGCACACCCTTGTTGTGTGTACCATATTGCACATCTTTGTAGTGTGTACCATATTACACACCATTGTTGTGTGTACCATATTGCACATCTTTGCTGTATGTATCATATTGCACACCATTGTTGAAGGTTCCATATTGCACACCCTTGTTGTGTGTACCATATTGAGCACCCTTGTTGTATGTACCATATTGCACACCATTGGTGTGTGTACCATAGTGCACACCCTTGTGTGTACCATTTTGCACATCTTTGTTGTGTGTACCACAGTACACACCATTGTTGTGTGTACCATATTGCACATCTTTGTTGTATTATCATATTGCACACCCTTGTTGAATGTTCCATATTGCACACCGTTGTTGTCTGTACCATATTGCACACCATTGTTGTATGTACCATATTGCACATCATTGTTGAATGTTCCATATTGCACACCATTGTTGATTTTTCCATATTGCACACCTTTGTTGTATGTATAGTATTGCACACCATTGTTGTTTGTACCAAAGTGCACACCCTTGTTGTATGTACCATAATGCACACCCTTGTTGTATGTACCATATTGCACGCACTTGTTGTGTGTAACATATTGCACACCCTTGTTGTATGTACTGTATTGCACACCATTGTTGTTTGTACCATATTGCACACCATTGTTGTATGCACACAATTGTTGTATGTTCCATTGTGCACACCATTGTTGTATGTACCATATTGCACACCATTGTTGCATGTACAATATTGCACACCATTGTTGTTTGTATGTATGATAGTGCACACCTTTGTTGTATGTACCATATTGCACACCATTGTTGTATGTACTGTATTGTACACCATTGCTGTAGGTACCATATTGCATACCATTGTTGTATATTCCATATTGAACAGCATTGTTGTATGTTTCATAGTGCACACAATTGTTGTATGTATGTATGATATTGCACACCCTTGTTGTATGTACCATATTGCACACCATTGTTGTATGTACCATATTGCACACCATTATTGTATGTACCATATTGCACACCATTGTTGTTTGTATGTAGGATGGTGCACACCATTGTTGTGTATACCATATTGCACACCCTTGTTGTATGTACCATATTGCACACCGTTGTTATATGTACCATATTGTACACCCTTGTTGTATGTTCCATATATGTATGTGTTGTGTTCCATGTTGTACACCATTGTTGTAGGTACCATATTGCATACCATTGTTGTATATTCCATATTGCACACCCTTGTTGTATGTACCATACTGCACACTATTGTTGTATGTACAGTATTGCACACCATTGTTATATGTACCATATTGCATACCATTGTTGTATATTCCATATTGAACAGCATTGTTGTATGTTCCAAAGTGCACACCATTGTTGTATGTACCATAGTGCACACCATTGTTGTATGTACCATAGTGCACACCATTGTTGTATGTACCATATTGCACACCATTGTTGTATGTACAATATTGTACACCATTGTTGTATGTACCATTTTGTACAACATTGTTGTATGTACCATATTGTACTGTTTTGGGAGTGAACTACTTGAATCCACAGTTAGCAGATAATTGACGTGATATTCTGTATATGTGATCAACCTCAACACTTTTGTGTAAATGTGCAAGATACAATTTATTAACACTGACTTAATAACTGATAAGTCTAGTATTTATTTACACTTAATTATGTTTTTTATACATTGATAATGTTTCTACCATGCTGTTTTTAAACTTTATTTGGTATTCAGTAACATATGTGTTTGCAATCATTGAATAAACTAATGCCTTAGTAAAAACTGAGTTATAAATATATGGTTTGGTGTATAATTTACTTTATTCATAATTTAGTATTCAAAGACACAAACACTCCCCAACCCTTCATAGAGGACCTGACCAAATATGGAGATAAGGGAGAGAGTCAGAATGCAGCTAAACCAGATCACATTTATATGGATTGTATGGGGTTTGGTAAGTGTTACCCATATTTACATTGATTACATGGGGCTTGGTAAGTGTTGCCCATATTTACATTAATTACATGGGGTTTAGTAAGTGTTGACAACATTTACATTGACTACATGAAGTTTAGTAAGTGTTGACCACATTTACTTTGATAACAATGGGTTTGGTAAGTCTTGACCACATTTACATTGTTTACATTGGGTTTGGTAAGTGTTGGTCACATTTACATTGATCACATGGGGTTTGGTAAGTGTTGACTACATTTACATGGAATACATGGGGGTTGGTAAGTGTTGGCCACATTTACATGAATTACATGGAGTTTGGTAAGTGTTTACCTCATTTACATTGATTACATGGAGTTTAAGTAAGTGTTGACAACATTTACATGGATTACACGGGGTTTGGTGATTGTTGACTACATTTACATGGGGGTTGGTAAGTGTTGCCTACATTTACATTGATTACATGGAGTTTGGTAAGTGTTGGCCTCATTTACATTGATTACATGGAGTTTGGTAAGTGTTGACCAAATAATATGGATAACATGGGGTTTGGTAAGTGTTGAGCACATTTATATTGATTACATGGGGTTTGGTAAGTGTTGACCACATAATATGGATAACATGGGCTTTGGTAAGTGTTGATAACATTTACATGGATAACATGGGGTTTGGTAAGTGTTGGTCACATTTACATTGATTACATGAAGTTTGGTAAGTGTTGACCACATTTACATTGATTATGTGGGGTTTGGTAAGTATGGACCACATTTACATGGAATACATGAGGTTTGGTAAGTGTTGCCCACATTTACATGGAGTTTAGTAAGTGTTGACCTCATTTACATTGATTACATGGGGTTTAGTAAGTGTTGACCTCATTTAAATGGAGTTTAAATGAGTGTTGACCACATTATATGGATAACATGGGGTTTGGTAAGTGTCGATGACATTAAATGGATAACATTTGGTTTGGTAATCATTGGCCACATTTACAAAAAATTACTTGATCCTAGTTTGAAGTTGTAAATTCAAAAAAAAGTATAAATGTTAGATATAATACTAATCTCTATGTGTCCTTGTGTGCATGCGTCCCCTGCTGTCCACAACTGGTATCTCCTTCAGTTGTGATTGGAATTTTAAATAAAAAATGTTCACTAGGACAAGACAATGTGTCATGCGAATGACTTTCGTCAAAGGTCAAGGTCATAGCTCAAAGTCAAGTGTTTGGAAATCAAATGTATACACTGCGTATCCTCTTGTCAGGACCGTATCTTCTTTAGTTGTGATTGGATTTTTAAATAAATTAGCACAAATGCTAACCAGCCCAAGACAATGTGTCATGCGAATGAGTTGAGTTTGTTCATCAAAGATAGTTTTAATTTTGTTTTGGGGTTATAAGTTACATATTTATGGTTTGATTTAGAACATCACACCTGTGCTCACTGGGACAAGACAATGTGTTATATTACAGTCAGCTACATATTTCAGTTTGCAGCATTTACATGTGATTTCTATGCTCAGTGACTCGGTGGCGGGGAATATGAACGTTAGTGGCAACCTCTTGTTTTTTTAGTGTTGCAAGAAAACCTCTATTCTAATTACTTAACTGCGGTCAGCTGACCTAATCATTGTTTCAGGGATATGCTTGGCTACGTAATCAGTACCAGATACACCTTATCTCTGCAAGTAACTGACTACTTCCCTGCATATTCAGTTGTGGGAGACTCGTAACTGTAGAGCTTAGTTCATGTCTAATCATCACAAGTCCGTACTTTGACTCGGTGTTGTTATTATTTTTAATTTCTTGGAATCATGGAGCTTCTAAATTGTTATAAAATAATGTTGCTCGAAAATAGTATACCTGACTTGAGAGGTGTTGCGCCTGACTTAGGGGGTATTGCACCTGACTTGGAGGTGTTGCACCTGACTTGGGGGTGTTGCACCTGACTTGGGGGGTATTGCACCTGACTTTAGGGTTATTGCACCTGATTTGGGGGGTTGCACCTGAATTAAGGGGTATTGCACCTGCCTTAAAAGGTATTGCACCTGAATTGAGGGATGTTGCACCTGACTTGAGGGATGTTGCACCTGACTTGGGGGTGTTGCACCTGACTTAAGGGGTATTGCACCTGACTTGAGGGGTGTTGCACTTGAATTGAGGGATGTTGCACCTGACTTGGGGGTGTTGCACCTGACTTGGGGGTGTTGCACCTGACTTAAGGAGTATTGCATCTGACTAGAGGGTATTGTACCAGACTTGAGGGTGTTGCACCTGACTTAAGGGTTATTGCACCTGACTTGGGGGTGTTGCACCTGACTTAAGGGGTATTGCGCCAAACTTGAGGGATGTTGCACCTGACTTGGGGGTGTTGCACCTGACTTAAGGGGTATTGCACCTGACTAGAGGGTATTGCACCTGACTTTAGGGGTATTGCACCTGACTTGGGGGTGTTGCACCTGACTTAAGGGGTATTGCGCCAAACTTGAGGGGTGTTGCACCTGACTTGAGGGGTATTGCGCCAGACTTGAGGGGTGTTGCACCTGAGTTGAGGGGTGTTACACCTGACTTGAGGGGTATTGCGCCAGACTTGAGGGGTGTTGCACCTGACTTGAGGGGTATTGCATCAGACTTGAGGGGTGTTGCACCTGACTTGAGGGTTGTTACACCTGACTTGAGAGGTGCTGTATATTTCACTACTACTCATGACTCAGTACACCTAGTCTGCTCTTTTTATATCCCCGACTTCTGAAGAATGGTGAAGGACTTTTAAGTGTTACCCCTGTCTGTCTTTCTGTCCATCAAGAAGCATGTTTCTAAAGTGGTCTGTAATGTATATAATTGGTATTTCGTGTGTATCTAGATAAGTATTAAATATAGGTCAAGTTTTAATATTTAACGCCATTCAAGTTTTACCAGAATTATGGCCCTTGTTTACTTATTTTTGGTTTCAGATTAATAGCAAGGGCAAATTTCTAGTTTTTTATTTTGTTCTTCCTTTGTTTTCAAGGGATCTTTCAATCACATGTTGTATTTATCTGCAGGTATGGGATGTAGCTGCCTTCAGGTCACATTTCAGGCATGTAATATCGACGAAGCACGGACACTATATGACCAGCTCACTCCACTCTGCCCAATCATGGTATGTTGAATATTCATTAGTGATAAATGCGGTAAAACATTACATTATATAGTCTCCTTCAGTATAATAACAGTTATGTTACTTGATTTGTTTTTCATCAAATTGTGCATAATTCGCTATGAAAACTGTTTCTATAAATAGACAAATATGCTAATTGATGAATTACTCAGTATATTTATATTGTATCTTAAATTAAATTTGCATCGAATTTGATTTGTGTTAAAAATGGTTTGAAGACATCAGAATAGCTAAACAGTTGCCTTTGATATTGGCTCAGTAGTTTATTATTATTACTTTTTTTTTAATGGGGTTTAACGCCATTTTCAACACATTTCATATTATATATGGCATATCCAGTTTTACTGGTGGATGAAGACCTCAGACTGAGTCAGACTCAGTAGAACCACTGTCCTTCCGCAAGTAACTGAAAACTTTCTCACAAAGTTTTTGGAGTGAGCGGGACTGGAACCTACAACCTTAGCGATGAAAGATAAGTGATCTTGAGTCAGAGCCTTAGACCAGTCGGCCACGGAGGAGTCGGCCACGGAGGATCTCTCAGTAGTTTAAGGTGCTGTCTCAAGGTCACCAACCTCTTACGCCTGAGGGGTTGCGCCAGACTTGCTCAGATTCATTCCAAGTAAAACTGGTTGCTACATATTTAAAGTGATGCTAATTATAACATATTAAAATACAATTCAAACAATTCTTTTTTTGTTGTTTGGAAATGTCAAAGACTAGATGAGGATAAAGAGTCAAAGTATAGTAAGGAGATGTGGCTGTCTACAGTTGTAAATGAATATTGTCACTTTAAAATCTTTATATCATTATAATAACTTAATATTTTATTTCATTTTATACTTGATAAGGCCATTATAATTTAATTGCTAGATTATCATCCAAATTTTTCTTAAAAACGAGGAGGGCTGGAGGATTTTTTTTTTTTTTTTTTTAAATTTTTATATTTTTATTTTATGAAAGCGGAATGAAAATTAGGGTGCAGGCGGGGATGATAATCTGGCAATTAATTTATTATGGTTTAATTTGCAAACTAAGAATTATTTTAATTTCTTCAATTCATTTTCCTAATCACATTCTGTAATACACTTTTCATAATGAGTGCTGATCCTTTGTGATCTTAATCTTGTGTATAATTGTTTTTAAAACTTATTTTTACATCGATTTTGAAACAAATTCTTACAACTTCGACAAATCACTCTCGAAGACTTCCTGGGTAGAACCAGTATTAAGCGTATATGGATAATGGACACATGGGCATTGTGGAGGATCAAACCCACAACCCTTTATGCTCTACCACTGAATCATTTGGTCTGCACCTTGTGTGTGTTTGTACGAAGATTGATATTAGATTATTTGTTTTGCATTTTATGAAATTGTAACCGACCATAATACCTTGCAGTTAGCCTTGAGTGCCGCCTCCCCCCTGTACAGAGGTTTTATCTCAGACTTTGATACCCGCTGGACGGTGATTTCTCAGTCAGTAGACGACAGAACCGAAGAAGAAAGGGGATTAAAGGTAAGAATTTTTGTTATAACTATGCAAATGTCAGCAGATGTAACTGATGGTATATGTAACTGTCAGCAGATGTAACTGTCAGCAGATGTAACTAACTGACCGTATATGTAACTGTCAGTAGATGTAACTGACGGTATATGTAACTGTCAGCAGATGTAACTAACTGACTGTATATGTAACTGTCAGTAGATGTAACTGACCGTATATGTAACTGTCAGCAGATGTAACTAACTGACTGTATATGTAACTGTCAGTAGATGTAACTGACGGTTTATGTAACTGTCAGCAGATGTAACTAACTGACCGTATATGTAACTGTCAGTAGATGTAACTGACGGTATATGTAACTGTCAGTATATGTAACTGATGGTATACATGTATGTAACTGTCAGAAGATGTAAATGACGGTATATGTAACTGCTAGCAGATGTAATTGACGGTATATGTAACTGTCAGCAGATGTAACTGAGGGCATATGTAACTGTCAGCATATGTAACTGACAGTATATGTAACTGTCAGCAGATGTTACTGACAGTATATGTAACTGTCAGCAGATGTAACTGACAGTATATGTAACTGCCAGCAGATGTTACTGACAATATATGTAACCCTCAGCAGTTGTAACTGATGGTATATGTAACTGTCAGCAGATGTAACTGACAGTATATGTAACTGTCAGCATATGTTACTGACAGTATATGTAACTGCCAGCAGATGTAACTGATGGTATATGTAACTGAGGGTATATGTAATTGTCAGCAGATGTAACTGACAGTATATGTAACTGTCAGCAGATGTTACTGACAATATATGTAACTGCAAGCAGATGTTACTGACAGTATATATAACTGTCAGCAGATGTAACTGACGGTATATGTAACTGTCATCAGATGTAACTGACAGAATATGTAACTGCCAGCAGATGTAACTGACAGTATATGTTACTGTTAGCATATGTAACTGACGGTATATGTAACTGCCAGCAGATGTAACTGATGGTATATATAACTGCCAGCAGATGTAACTGACAGTATATGTTACTGTCAGCAGATGTAACTGACAGTATATGTTACTGTCAGCATATGTAACTGACGGTATATATAACTGCCAGCAGATGTAACTGATCATATATGTAACAGATGGTATATATAACTGCCAGCAGATGTAACTGATGGTATATGTAACTGCCAGCAGATGTAACTGACAGTATATGTAACTGCCAGCAGATGTAACTGACAGTATATGTAACTGCCAGCAGATGTGACTGATGGTATATGTAACTGCCAGCAGATGTAACTGACAGTATATGTAACTACTAGCAGATGTAACTGACAGTATATATAACTGTCAGTGTAGGACAGAACAGAGGATGAAGGTTGAATACTTTTATGAATAAATTACACCAAAAGAGCAACTTAATTTGGGAGCCATCAATAATTATGATTAACAGAAAATTATATTGATTAAATAAATACAAAATGTTGTTTAATTGCAGAGAATAAAAAGAAGTTAAACTAGCATGTGGAGTTACCTTGGTAAAATATCTGAAGGAATGACAATGTTTTCTTGCACAGCGGATAAGGATATCTATATTTTTACCGGGTATAGATATTTTTATCTTGCCCTAGGGCTGAGGCAAAATTCTTTCACTCTGATGTTGGAACCATGTAATTGATGTAATAAATATGTTTGGAAAGTAAGAAAAAGAATAATTCATGACTTTTTCGGTTCGGATAGAAAATTCCATACCTTGGGATCATGGTTTTCACGGGAACTTGACAGAGCCACGTTCCTGCCAAAACAGTTATCCCTCGGGACGGAATTGTCCATCTGAACCTCAAACCCATGTAAGATTCTTATAGTCTCACCAAGATTTGTAAGATGAATTCTTTGCAAAAACTATGCAGATACAATTAATAAGCATTCTAAACAATTAAATGTTTGACTATTGCCATGACTACAATTACAGTTACAAGAGCAAATCCAAGATCAAATACTTTTTAGATCATCCGAGACTTTCTTTTATAAAAATTGTGAATTGCATGTCCCTGGGTCTCCCAGTTTGACCCTGGGGGTGGGCCCTACTTTACTAAATATATATAAGAGTAAATGATAAAAAACGTTATTTATTATGACTGAATAGCCTTATGTGAATGTTTTTTGATGTGATTTGTTGTTTCTGTCATGACGGTTAATAACTATGTGAATTTCATGGTCTCCACCCCCATGAGCTCTTAGGGTGTGTCATAGATTCATATAGCTTTATGTCACAAAGGATAATCAGGTGACCGTTAAGGCCCATGGGCCTATTGTTATTTTAACAAAATATATAATTACTGGTAAATACATTTTAGAACCGTATAATGTTTTTTTTCTAATTTCAGCCTTTGAAAGAAAACAAGTTTGTGATCAACAAATCTCGATATGATTCTATAGACAGCTACCTCTCCTGTACTGAGTGTACAGACATTAACCTTGTTTACGATAAGGACATATACACAGAACTGCGAAATGGAGGTACATATACAGTTGTCATTCAGTATTAAGCAAGAACAGCCAGGCCAGTTAGCTCAGTCGGTAGCACATCTGGCTATCAATCAAAGGGTTGTGAATGAATCGCATCCTGGTCACATTCTCTGTGATGATTCATATCCGAGGATAGAGTGGTTAGGTTAACTAAATGTAGAAGTCTGCCCTCAATGGCCTAAAAATAACACTTAATATTCAAACTAACAAAAACTGAGTAAGACTATGAAAAGTATGTGCATCAAAATTTTAAGTGTCAATAATTGTTTATTTCAAACTCCTAATTGATCATATATGTGCATGCGGACCTTTCATTTCAGTTTAAACAATCTCAACTTTCTGTCATTAAATCTACTGCAATAACTAAGTTAGATAACTTTTGCATGAATGTAATGTAAATTATTGCCCTTGTTTGACTTAGAAAATCTGGTTAAAGTTTTGCATGCAAGTACCAAACTTCCCACAAGACTTCCCAGTCATCAGCCCTACTACAATAACTAATTAAGATAACACTTGCATGAATGTAATACAAATTATTGCCCTTGTTTGACTTAGAAAATCTTGTTTAAATTTTGCATGCAAGTACCATCAAGTCCATATCTCACCAACCACTCAATGTATTTGATTGAAACTTCCCACAAGACTTCCCAGTCATCAAACATACTAAATTAATTAAGAAAGATAACTCTTCGATGTCTATATTGTAAAATTATTGCCTTTGTTTGAGATAGAAATTTAGGTTAAAGTTTTGCGAGCAAGTACCATCAAGTTCATATCTCACCAACCACTCAATGTATTTGATTAAAACTTCACACAATCCTTTCAAGCCATCAAACATACTACAATAAGTAAGTGAGATAACTGTTGCATGAATATAATGTAAATTATTGCCCTTGTTTGGCTTAGAAATTCTGGTTAAAGTTTTGCGTGCAAGTATCATCAAGTCCATATCACAACAACCACTCAATGTATTTGATTGAAACTTTACGTATGGTTTTGTTGTCAAATTTATCAAGTGGGATAACTTTTGCCAGATTGTTTTGCAGTTTTGAATTGACATTTTGTAATTTGCATTAAAAAATATTACAAGAAATTAACAACATTTGCTTTCAAAATAGTAAATAGAATTAAAAAATCAGTGATTTTGAGTTTTTAGTTGAACGTTTATGATTTTATCTCTGTTATACTGATTCATAGATGAAAGATTGTCACTTAATTAATTTTAACTATTATTGCCATTGCAGGTATAGATGACCTTCTGTCCAAGCACATCTCTCATTTGTTCATCAGGGACCCAATTTCATTGTTTAGTGAAAAAATACACCAGAATGATGAGGAGGATACAGACCATTTTGAGGTAATGAGTGGTTCCAGTTAAATAATAGTATAACAGGCTAGTGTGGATCCAGTTAAATAATAGTAAAACAGACTAATGTGGTTCCAGTTAAATATTAGTATAACAGGTTAGTGTGGTTCCAGTTAAATAATAGTATAACAGGCTAGTGTGGTTCCAGTTAAATATAAGTATAACAGGCTAGTGTGGTTCCAGTTAAATATTAGTGTAACAGGCTAGTGTGGTTCCAGTTAAATAGTAGTGTAACAGGCTATTGTGGTTCCAGTTAAAGAATAGTATAACAGGTTAGTGTGGTTCAAGTTAAATAATAGTATAACAGGCTTGTGTGGTTCCAGTTAAATAATAGTATAACAGGCTAGTGTGGTTCCAGTTAAATAGTAGTATAACAGGCTAGTGTGGTTCTCTACAGGCTAGAGAGATTCTAGTTAAATAATAGTGTAACAGGATGGAGTGGTTCAAGTTAGATAATAATGTAACAGGATAGAGTGGTTCAACTTAGATAATAGTGTAACAGGATAGAATGGTTTCAGTTAAATAATAGTGTAACAGGATAGAGTGGTTCAAGTTAGATAATAGTGTAACAGAATAGAATGGTTCCAGTTAAATAATATTGTAACAGGATAGAGTGGTTCAAGTTAGATAATAGTGTAACAGGATAGAATGGTTTCAGTTAAATAATAGTGTAACAGGATAGAGTGGTTCAAGTTAGATAATAGTGTAACAGAATAGAATGGTTCCAGTTAAATAATAGTGTAACAGGATAGAGTGGTTCAAGTTAGATAATAGTGTAACAGGATATAATGGTTCCAGTTAAATAATAGTGTAACAGGATAAAGTGGTTCCAGTAAAATAATATGATTTCAGTTTTTCCGATAATTTATGAAAATGGCTGACAGATATTCAACATTAAAGCAGCTTATACTATTACAATTACATTTATAGAACATACAATCTACCAACTGGCAGACAATGCGTTTCAAGCCTCCACCGCCGAATAGCAACATTGGTTGGCGGGTAGAATTCCGGCCCATGGAGGTTCAACTGACCGATTTTGAAAACGCAGCCTACGTTACGTTCCTAGTCCTGATGACGAGGGTCATCCTTACATTCCAGCTCAAGTTCATCATACCGCTGTCAAAGGTGGATGAGAACCTGGAGCGTGCTTTCAAGCGTGACGCCATCAGCGAGCAGAAGTTTTATTTCAGAAAGGATATTTTGACAGGTTTGTATGAATGTAGAGATATTTTTCAAGTTTGACAAGTAGGGCTTTTGTAATTGAAAGGAGAATTTAGCAATAACAAAGCGATGCCTTCTATAGCTATTGTATTTTGTTCTATAATCTTTGTTATACTGTTTATGGCAATTTCATTTTCTCAGACTGATCAAATAGTTCCCAGTAGTATCAAATTGCAATAGCCATAGCAGAGGACATGGTAATTCAAATTTGTATTGTGATTTTTGTTCTGTCAACACTTTAAATATGTGGTAGTCAAAGCCTGCATTTTCCGCTAAAATGATGTGAAATGCAGATGACTACTGCCCATTAGTATAGCAAGGATAAAAATAGTATCCCCCCCCCCCCTTCAGCGGCTCAAGCGACAATATATCCAGCAGCCATTATCTTGTAAAAAGCAGTGAAAAATTGAGATTGCGGTCGTCAATACCACATTTGGTTTATTATATGTCTTTCAAATAGTTTGTTTTATATGATTTTATACTCATAGCTACATTATATGAAAGACTTGAGTTGCAACTAACATAACAACAATGATCATGCGTTTAATAGGTCATTCATGAATGTGTTGGTTTATGCTATCAAAAAGGCATCAAAAAATGAAGAATCCAAACTATATACAGTTATGTCATCACCAACTAAAAATGAGAAAATATCCATATTTTAATTTAAAAAAAAAATTCATTATTACAACTGAATTTCTTTCTATCTGTCTTTAGATTTGTTTGTTTTGTTGTTGTTTTTTAAAAAAAAAATGCAACCAACAAATATGGCTGGTTTATGATATTAACATTGAATCAGTTGGTGCAATTATCAATTTCAGTTAACTGTAATTGAAAAAATATCATTTGTTCTTCATTTTGAAAATGCATACAATTGATTTTTAAGATGATGAAAAAGTAGGGCTTAATAAAACTAATGATCCGAAAATAAATTGTGTCATGCACTACGGAATGTTATTGATTTTTAGTCTTCTAAAAAAATTATAAACCAGTCTAGTTCAGGCTGTTCAGGCCTTCGATTTATCTAACTTTTTATGCTCCTGCCATTTGAAGAATGGTGAAGAGGCATTTAGTGTTCCTATGTCTGTCCGTATGCACACACAAATGGGTAGTTAAGTGTCTAGGGTTTAGGGTAAGTAGTCTTTTTTGATGGTTGAAAAACAGTTGAAAAAAAATATGTGGCTGTTTCTGGCTACTTGAAAACAGCTTTTATGTGGCTTTTTTCTTTTATGTGGCTAAAATTTAGCACAAGTTATAAGCTGGGTGCAAAGAAATCATTTGTGTATTTATAGATTGTTCACCACCGGAGGCCGAACGCTGTGTGAGTCAGTGTTGTGAGGGAGAGAGGTGTCTACTTCAGGATGAATACACAGAGCTCAGTATTGATGAAATTGTCCATGGAAAGGTAAGTTATCCACGAAATGTAAATTATCCATGGAAATGTTATATGAAATATGAACTTTTCGCCACCAATGGAAACTTACTTTGTCATCTTTCTACATATTTTTTTTATTTCTATTGTTTGTTGATAAATGTATTTGTTAAATCAAGTACACTACCATTTTTTGTTAAAATAAAAAAAAGATTTCGTAAAAAATTTCAACAATTTTCATTTTCAATCCGTAATAATTTAAATTCAGAAGAAAAATATTAAATAATTGATAGTTGGAAATGTTATCAGTTTTATCAGCTTAACTTTCGTACCAAAATTATTTCATTCAGACAAAGATTCAAAGAAATACTAAAGATGCCACCTGAAATTTCAGCCGTGTGCATTATATTGCTATTAGCCTGCCATCATCTGTAATTAAGTCACTATAGTTATGTATGGAAAAAGCCATCTGTTATGTAAATATATAAAACTAAAAAAGCAACCCCATTGATATGTGGTCATACTTTTACTGATAATGTATACTTTTATTCTCGATTCCAGGATGACTTCCCGGGTCTGATACCTCTAATAAATCGCTACATGGATATAGTCGAGATTGATGTTGACACTAGATGTACCATACAGCAATACCTGAATTTGATTTCTGACAGAGCTTCTGGTATGTGATCTTTCAATATTTAAAGAGCATTTATCTCAAATAATAGTCATTCCCATCATTTTCACTATAGCATACATTTACTTATAGTATTGAATGTTAAAGGGACTTGCTTCAAAATGGGATTCTGTTTTACCCATGTTAAAGGGGATCACGGCATTGTTGAAATCAATTTATCCATGTTAAAGGGGATCACGGCATTGTTGAAATCCATTTATCCATGTTAAAGGGGATCACCGCAATGTTGAAATCCATTTATCCATGTTAAAGGGGATCACGGCATTGTTGAAATCCATTTATCCATGTAAAAGGGCATCACGGCATTGTTGAAATCCATTTATTCATGTTAAAGAGGTCACCGCATTGTTGAAATCCATTTTACCCATTTTAAAGAGACTTGCCGCATTGTTGAGATCACCCATGTAAAAGGGCATCACGGCATTGTTGAAATCCATTTATCTGTGTTAAAGGGGATCACGGCATTGTTGAAATCCATTTATCCATGTTAAAGATGCTCGCCGCATTGTTGAAATCCATTTTACCCATTTTAAAGACACTTGCGGCATTGTTGAGATCACCCATGTTAAAGGGGATCAAGGCATTGTTGAAATCCATTTATCCATTTAAAGAGGCTCGCGGCATTGTTCAAATCCATTTTACACATGTATAAAAGGCTTGCGGCATTATTGAAATGCATTTTATCCATGTTAAAGGGGCTCGCGGCATTGTTGAAATCTATTTATCCATGTTAAAGAGGTTCGCCGCATTGTTGAAATCCATTTTACCCATGTTAAAGAGACTTGCCGCATTGTTGAGATCACCCATGTTAAAGGGGATCACGGCATTGTTGAAATCCATTTATCCATGTTAAAGGGGATCACGGCATTGTTGAAATCCATTTATCCATGTTAAAGAGGCTCGCCGCATTGTTGAAATCCATTTTACCCATTTTAAAGAGACTTGCCTCATTGTTGAGATCACCCATGTTAAAGGGGATCACAGCATTGTTGAAATCAATTTTACCCATTTTAAAGAGACTTGCGGCATTGTTGAGATCACCCATGTTAAAGGGGATCACGGCATTGTTGAAATCCATTTATCCATTTAAAGAGGCTCGCGGCATTGTTCAAATCCATTTTCCCATGTATAAAAGGCTTGCGGCATTATTGAAATGCATTTTATCCATGTTAAAGGGGCTCGCGGCATTGTTGAAATCCATTTATCCATGTTAAAGAGTCTCGCCGCATTTTTGAAATCCATTTTATCCATTTTAAAGAGACTTGCCGCATTGTTGAGATCACCAATGTTAAAGGGGATCACGGCATTGTTGAAATCCATTTATCCATGTTAAAGGGGATCACGGCATTGTTGAAATGGATTTTATCCATGTTAAAGGGGCTCGCGGCATTGTTGAAATCCATTTATCCATGTTAAAGAGGCTCGCCGCATTGTTGAAATACATTTTATCCATTTTAAAGAGACTTGCCGCATTGTTGAGATCACCCATGTTAAAGGGGATCACGGCATTGTTGAAATCCATTTATCCATTTAAAGAAGCTCGCGGCAATGTTCAAATCCATTTTCCCATGTATAAAAGGCTTGCGGAATTGTTGAAATCACCCATGTTAAAGGGGATCACGCCATTATTGAAATCCATTTATCCATGTTGCATTGTTGAAATCCATTTATCCATTTAAAGAGGCTCGCGGCATTGTTAAAATCCATTTTCCATGTATAAAAGGCTTGCGGCATTATTGAAATGCATTTTATCCATGTTAAAGGGGCTCGCAGCATTGTTGAAATCCATTTATCCATGTTAAAGAGGCTCACCGCATTGTTGAAATCCATTTTACCCATTTTAAAGAGACTTGCCGCATTGTTGAGATCACCCATGTTAAAGGGGCTCGCGGCATTGTTGAAATCCATTTATCCATGTTAAAGAGGCTCACCGCATTGTTGAAATCCATTTTACCCATTTTAAAGAGACTTGCCGCATTGTTGAGATCACCCATGTTAAAGGGGATCACAGCATTGTTGAAATCCATTTAACCATGTTAAAGAGGCTCGCGGCATTGTTCAAATCCATTTTACCCATGTATAAAAGGCTTGCGGCATTATTGAAATGCATTTTATCCATGTTAAAGGGGCTCGCGGCATTGTTGAAATGCATTTTATCCATGTTAAAGAGGCTTGCAGCATTGTTGAAATCCATTTTAATCATGGTTAAGGTGCTTGCGACATTGTTGAAATCCATTTTACCCATGTAAAAGGGGCTTGTGACATTGTTTCATATATTAAAGCTTAAGATAACAGTGTTCTTTTAAAAAAATTGTTTATTTTGTTTGCATATTTAGTTTCTTCTTTATTAGCTTAAACTTATTTATTTTACTTTGATTGTGAAAAAAGTTCTTACAACTTAGACAAATCACACTTAAAGTCTTTCTGGGTAGAACCAGTACTAAGCATAATATGCAAATAAAGTGTCTTTCTTAAGAACACCACACATAGCCTTGATATAGGATCGATCCCTTTTGATTCACTACCACTGGACCACACACTCAACTTATCAGTTGTCATTTTTATGTCATCAAGGGCTTACAGATGTTCAGTCACTCTTTCCTGGGATCATTGGTGGTTAACCAGTACACCTCTCTCCACAAGTGACTGACAACTTTCCCCACTTGAATCAGCAGTGAAAAAGAATGACATTGAGTCAGTGGAGGGGCGGGGATTCACCCTGGATGTGGGACTGATGGAGCTTACCGTGCCCGGCTCATTTTAACATATATGAAACTTGTTTCAGAGTCTAACTATATTTAAGTTTTGAAATTACTTTCTGTCAACAAAGGAAATAATTTTGATATCTTAATTTCAGGGAAACTGAAGACTACAGCTCGCTGGATGAGAGATTTTGTTACCAGCCACCCTGACTACAAACAGGACTCTGTTGTACCAGAATCTGTGAACTATGACCTCTTGTTAAAATGTGCTAAGATTTCGAATGAAGAAACTTTTGAGCCTGGTTTGGTGCCATGTACCATTTATACAAAAACAACAGAAAATATTCCGATGGCCTTGTCTAAAGTGGAGAATTATTTGAATCAGAAAAACCCTCCGACAGTTAATGGAGTGCACTAATATTGTAATGTACAAGAGAAGAAAGATAGGTGTTGTCTATCGTGGCATTTTACTGCCATCACAATTCTTGTGTTTTATTATTATTTTTAATAATAAAAATTATATTTCAACTTATAATATAAGAAAAAAACATTATTTGTCTCAACAAAAAGTAGATTTTATGCTGCAAAGGTGCATCCCTGATTTTGTGGTAAAATATACATATAAATTGTCATGTTGCATCTTCCATGTATTCAGTAAGAGAACTTTTATTATTTCTCAATTTTGAATAAGGTATTTAGCAGCTAGAAGACAACAAACATTAAAGGTCAAATATATTTCTGATTTATCTTACACATGGAATTATCAAGCATGGCAATTCAGGACATGTGTACAAACTTTTGTCCAATTCTCCAAGAATTAGTGTAACTTAAAATTGATATTTATGACACTGTCATTTGAAAAACAATTGTTACTCTTGTTTGTCTGTTCATCTGTGTGTCTGTCAAGATGGCAACCATATAGGGCAGAACGTTTGCATTAACCTTTTAGAATGTTTTATTGATTTTCCACTATACACAGTTATGGCCGTTGGTTTATCTATGAATGAACTATATCAGTTCACTTATCGTAGATTGAAACAGCATAAATGTGGTTGGTGCAGGGATTATTTGTAGAGGCTATTCCACAATCAACATATATTAATAACACAGTAAACTTCACAGATTTTGAACCACTGAACCCCTTCGATATTTTAACAAAACTCGTTGACATTCAACCTGATTTTGCTGATGATGTGCAATGCATGTATAATTTGCTAACAATGTAGTCGGTTTAGGCCATAAACACTGCCCACAATTTTATGACCCTTCCCTAAATTGTATTCTTCATAACCCAACACAGTAATTCAAAATTTACATGTTTGTGTTTTTTGTTTATATCACTTGTCACATGCTTTCTTAAAACAAAAACAACAACAACATTACTGGTAATGTTTAATGTGTTTGCTAACATTTGATAACACGAGTCAACTGAACATATTGGCCATAAATGTTTGCTTACAAGGCACAAACATTTCAGAACTGTTTGCTTGTTTTCTTATACATGACTTATGACTTAAAAAAGAAATGGAGGAATAGCGCCATTGTAGTCTGATTTCCATTTACAGTTCATTCATTTGAGCAACAGTAGTAGATATAAACACAGTAAACTAGTATAACCAAACTGAATATGTTTCATAACTTTCCAAGAACTTTTCTCAAGTAAGTCATCATAGGAGTGTGATATATATCTGTTATTGTGATTGTATACATTAATAATATATCATATTGCATCATAGATTATGTACAATATCCATTTTTTAATATTGAACACTATTTCACTTCGTTTAAAGAAATTTTGTTTGCACCATAAGCTATAGTGTTCAATGCCAGAAACATTAAATTTTGTTGAAATTCGATCATCGCTTGTTGTAAGCTTGACACTTTTGGGAATCGTTCATATCGCACATGTTATGAAATCATTATTGATGAAAATTAAAAAGTAAATATAAAATTGATACCATTAATACATGTTTTCATCATTATTTTGCACATAATATTTATTGACTTAGATACATTTTGAGGTATCACCACAAATAAAACTGGATCCAAGAATTGTATACAACTTGTAAGGTCTCAAATCATTGTTTAACCATGTCATTCTCACCGAAGTTCTTATGTTTTCACACTCTAAGATTATTTAGTGTGTTTTCTTCACCAGGCGACTTTCATTAAGATAGGTGGCAGTGTAATGGGTAAGGTAGAGGTCATGGGTTCGATCCATACCCAACCCATTGTCCTCTCTGAAACAAAACTTGTTACTAGGCTGTGTTCATTAATGGGAACATTTTCTAACGTTATCCAAAACATTTCCAGGACATTGGCTTCACCTCAAATTACATACAATAATGTACATTATAGCATACATTTATGGTACTTCAGGTACATGAATTTTATGTTTCTTGGTACTTAACACAGCTCTGGTTCTGCCATGGCAGTCCACAAAAGCTGTAATAAATTAGTCTAACTCGGGCTGCTCGGACAGTATCTTGTAAGAATTGTTATCCAGTATACATAACTGTTTATATGTAAAAAATATAACAATTATTTATTTAAAAAAGACAACAACCTGTGTTAATGTGAATATATGAAAACCTTAATTTTGGATCAGCCCTCAAATTGCTTCTGTTAAATGTATGTGTATTGTATACCTGTAATTATATATTTGTAGTTATCATACAAGCGCTATTAAATTAATATTTATATTTGTTCTTTTTTTTGTTTTAAATGAAAGAAAGGCAGAAAAGTAAAAGTTTGAGCAAGAACTTGTATAGAGAAAGGAGAGCAACTGATTGCGATTTTGTATCACTCAAAATCATCTTATTTTTTAAATTACATGTATTCTTATTTACATGTTTTTTCATTTTATTTACATGGATTTCATCTTCCATTCTTCTTAGGTATGCATACCAAAACTGTGACATTACAGAAGGAAATTTCACTCATAATGGGATCACCCCCAGCAATGCTTGTATGTGATTGTTGAAGTTCTATGCATTACAAAAATTGTACACTACCACTAAAAACAAGAACAGAACTTCTTGAATTTTGACTTTAAATTTAATGTTTTTAATTCAATACCATTTTGAAAAAACATTATAACAAATATCATATACACTAAGCCATATAAATACACAACATTATTAGCAAGAGGGAATATATCCATATCCTACAGTTATTAAAGATATGAAAACACAACATAATTAGCACGAGGGAATATATTCATATCCTACAGTTATTAGAGATATGAAAACACAGCATAATTAGCAAGAGGGAATGTATCCATATCCTACAGTTATTAGAGATATGAAAACACAGCATAATTAGCACGAGGGAATGTATCCATATCCTACAGTTATTAGAGATATGAAAACACAGCATAATTAGCACGAGGGAATATATCCATATCATACAGTTATTAGAGATATGAAAACACAGCATAATTAGCACGAGGGAATATATCCATATCCTACAGTTATTAGAGATATGAAAACACAGCATAATTAGCACCAGGGAATATATCCATATCATACAGTTATTAGAGATATGAAAACACAGCATAATTAGCACGAGGGAATATGTCCATATCCTACAGTTATAAGAGATATGAAAACACAGCATAATTAGCACGAGGGAATATATCCATATCCTACAGTTATTAGAGATATGAAAACACAGCATAATTAGCACGAGGGAATATATCCATATCCTACAGTTATTAGAGATATGAAAACACAGCAAAATTAGCACGAGGGAATATATCCATATCCTACAGTTATTAGAGATATGAAAACACAGCATAATTAGCACCAGGGAATATATCCATATCCTACAGTTATTAGAGATATGAAAACACAGCATAATTAGCACGAGGGAATATATCCATATCATACAGTTATTAGAGATAAGAAAACACAGCATAATTAGCACGAGGGAATATATCCATATCCTACAGTTATTAGAGATATGAAAACACAGCATAATTAGCACGAGGGAATATATCCATATCCTACAGTTATTAGAGATATGAAAACACAGCATAATTAGCACCAGGGAATATATCCATATCATACAGTTATTAGAGATATGAAAACACAGCATAATTAGCACGAGGGAATATGTCCATATCCTACAGTTATTAGAGATATGAAAACACAGCATAATTAGCACGAGGGAATATATCCATATCCTACAGTTATTAGAGATATGAAAACACAGCATAATTAGCACGAGGGAATATATCCATATCCTACAGTTATTAGAGATATGAAAACACAGCATAATTAGCACGAGGGAATATATCCATATCCTACAGTTATTAGAGATATGAAAACACAGCATAATTAGCACCAGGGAATATATCCATATCCTACAGCTATTAGAGATATGAAAACACAGCATAATTAGCACGAGGGAATATATCCATATCCTACAGTAATTAGAGATATGAAAACACAACATAATTACCATGATGGAATATATCCACATCCTACAGGTATTAGAGATATGAAAACACAACATAATTAGCACGAGGGAATATATCCATATCATACAGTTATTAGAGATATGAAAACACAACATAATTAGCAAGAGGGAATATATCCATATCCTACAGGTATTAGAGATATGAAAACACAGCATAATTAGCACGAGGGAATATATCCATATCCTACAGTTATTAGAGATATGAAAACACAGCATAATTAGCACGAGGGAATATATCCATATCCTACAGGTATTAGAGATATGAAAGCACAACATAATTACCATGATGGAATATATCCACATCCTACAGGTATTAGAGATATGAAAGCACAACATAATTAGCACGAGGGAATATATCCATATCCTACAGTTATTAGTGATATGAAAACACAACATAATTACCATGATGGAATATATCCACATCCTACAGGTATTAGAGATATGAAAACACAACATAATAAGCATGAGCGAATGTATCAATATATTGCAGAAATTAGAGATATGAAAACACACCATAATTAGCATCTGGGAATATATCCATATCCTACAGATATGAAAACACAACATAATTAGTATGAGGGAATATATCCATATCCTACAGTTATTAGAGATATGAAAACACAACATAAATACCATGAGGGAATATATCCACATCCTACAAGTATTAGAGATATGAAAACAGAACATAATTAGCATGAGCGAATATATCTATATATTGCAGTAATTAGAGATATGAAAACACACCATAATTAGCATCTGGGAATATATCCGATCCTACAGATATGAAAACACAACATTATTAGCATGAGGGAATATATCCATATCCTACAGTTAATAGAGATATGAAAACACATAATAATTAGCATCTGGGAATATGTCCATATCCTACAGATATGAAAACACAACATAATTAGTACGAGGGAATATGTCCATATCCTACAGTTATTAGAGATATGAAAGCACAACATAATTAGCACTAGGCAATATATCCATATCCTACAGTTAATAGAGATATGAAAACACATTATAATTAGCACGACGGAATATGTCCATATCCTACAGTTATTAGTGATATGATCACACAACATTATTAGTACAAGGGAATATATTCATATCCTACAGTTATTAGAGATATGAATCACAACATAATTAGCATGAGGGAAAGTATTCATATCTTACAGTTATTAAAGATATGAAAACACAACATTATTAGTACTATGGAATATATCCATATCCTACAGTTAATAGAGATATGAAAACACATAATAATTAGCATCTGGGAATATGTCCATATCCTACAGATATGAAAACACAACATAATTAGTACGAGGGAATATGTCCATATCCTACAGTTATTAGAGATATGAAAGCACAACATAATTAGCACTAGGCAATATATCCATATCCTACAGTTAATAGAGATATGAAAACACATTATAATTAGCACGACGGAATATGTCCATATCCTACAGTTATTAGTGATATGATCACACAACATAATTAGTACAAGGGAATATATTCATATCCTACAGTTATTAGAGATATGAATCACAACATAATTAGCATGAGGGAAAGTATCCATATCCTACAGTTATTAAAGATATGAAAACACAGCATAATTAGCACGAGGGAATATATCCATATCCTACAGTTATTAGAGATTTTAAAAACACAACATAATAAGCATGAGGGAATAAATCCATATCCTACAGTTGTTAAAGATATGAAAGCACAATATAAATAGCACCAGGGAATATATCCATATCCTACAGTTAATAGAGATATGAAAACACATTATAATTAGCACGACGGAATATGTCCATATCCTACAGTTATTACAGATATCAAAACACAACATAATTAGCATGCGGGAATAAATCCATATCCTACAGTTGTTAGAGGTATGAATCACAACATAATTAGCAAGAGGGAATGTATCCATATTCTACAGTTATTAGAGATATGAAAACAACATAATTAGCAAGAGAGAATATACCAACATTCTACTGTTATTAGAGTTATGAATCACAACATATTCAACATGAGAGAATAAACCCATATCCTACAGTAATAAGAGATGTAAAAATACAACATAAATAAGATGAAAGAATATATCCGTATCCTACAGTTATTAGAAATATGGAAACACAACATAATTAGCATGAGGGAAAGTATCCATACCTACAGTTATAAGAGATATGAAAACAACATAATTAGCACTAGGGAATATATCCATATCCTACAGTTATTAGAGATATGAAAGCACAACATAATTAGCAAGAGGGAATATACCAACATTCTACTGTTATTAGAGTTATGAATCACAACATATTCAGCATGAGAGAATAAACCCATATCCTACAGTAATGAGAGATGTAAAAATACAACATAATTAACATTAAAGAATATATCCGTGTCCTACAGTTATTAGAAATATGAAAACACAACATAATTAGCAAGAGGGAATATTCCCATATCATGCAGTTGTTGGAGATATGAAAACACAACATAATTAGCACAAGGGAATATACCCATATCATACAGTTATTAGAGATATGAAATCACAACATATTTAGCACTGGGAAATGTATCCATATCCTATAGTTATTAGAGATATGAAAACACAGCATAATTAACATGAAGGTATATATCCATATCCTACAGTTATTCGAAATATGAACACACAACATAGTTAGCAAGAGGGAATATACCCATATCCTATTGTTATTAGAGATATGAACACACAATATAATTATCAAGAGGGAATATATCCATTTATACAGTTATTAGAGTTATGAATCACAACATATTTAGCAAGAGGGAATATACCCATATCATACAGTTAGAAGAGATATGAAAACATAACATAATTAACACGAGGGAATATATCCATATCATACAGTTATTAGAGATATGAAAACACATCATAATCAGCACAAGGTAATATATCCATATCCTACAGTTATTAAAGATATGAAAACACAGCATAATTAGCAAGAGGGAATATATCCATATCCTACAGTTATTAGAGATATGAAAACACAGCATAATTAGCATGAGGGAATATATCCATATCCTACAGTTATTAGAGATATGAAAACAGAACATAATTAGCACGAGGGAATATATCCATATCCTACAGTTATTAGAGATATGAAAACAGAACATAATTAGCACGAGGGAATATATCCATATCCTACAGTTATTAGAGATATGAAAACACAGCATAATTAGCACGAGGGAATATATCCATATCATACAGTTATTAGAGATATGAAAACAGAACATAATTAGCACGAGGGAATATATCCATATCCTACAGATATTAGAGATATGAAAACACAGCATAATTAGCACGAGGGAATATATCCATATCCTACAGTTATTAGAGATATGAAAACAGAACATAATTAGCACGAGGGAATATATCCATATCCTACAGATATTAGAGATATGAAAACACAGCATAATTAGCACGAGGGAATATATCCATATCCTACAGTTATTAGAGATATGAAAACAGAACATAATTAGCACGAGGGAATATATCCATATCCTACAGTTATTAGAGATATGAAAACACAGCATAATTAGCATGAGGGAATATATCCATATCCTACAGTTATTAGAGATATGAAAACAGAACATAATTAGCACGAGGGAATATATCCATATCCTACAGTTATTAGAGATATGAAAACAGAACATAATTAGCACGAGGGAATATATCCATATCCTACAGATATTAGAGATATGAAAACACAGCATAATTAGCACGAGGGAATATATCCATATCCTACAGATATTAGAGATATGAAAACAGAACATAATTAGCACGAGGGAATATATCCATATCCTACAGTTATTAGAGATATGAAAACAGAACATAATTAGCACGAGGGAATATATCCATATCCTACAGATATTAGAGATATGAAAACACAGCATAATTAGCACGAGGGAATATATCCATATCCTACAGTTATTAGAGATATGAAAACAGAACATAATTAGCACGAGGGAATATATCCATATCCTACAGTTATTAGAGATATGAAAACACAGCATAATTAGCATGAGGGAATATATCCATATCCTACAGTTATTAGAGATATGAAAACAGAACATAATTAGCACGAGGGAATATATCCATATCCTACAGTTATTAGAGATATGAAAACAGAACATAATTAGCAAGAGGGAATATATCCATATCATACAGTTATTAAAGATATGAAAACACAGCATAATTAGCAAGAGGGAATATATCCATATCCTACAGTTATTAGAGATATGAAAACAGAACATAATTAGCACGAGGGAATATATCCATATCCTACAGTTATTAGAGATATGAAAACACAACATAATAAGCACGAGGGAATATATCCATATCCTACAGTTATTAGAGATAAGAAAACAAAACGTAATAAGCATGAGGGAATATACCCATATCATACAGTTAGAAGAGATATGAAAACCTAACATAATTAACACGAGGGAATATATCCATATCATACAGTTATTAAAGATATGAAAACACAGCATAATTAGCAAGAGGGAATATATCCATATCCTACAGTTATTAGAGATATGAAAACACAACATAATAAGCATGAGGGAATATATCCATATCCTACAGTTATTAGAGATATGAAAACACAACATAATTAGCACGAGGGAATATATCCATATCCTACAGTTATTAGAGATATGAAAACACAACATAATAAGCATGAGGGAATATATCCATATCCTACAGATATTAGAGATATGAAAACACAACATAATTAGCACGAGGGAATATATCCATATCCTACAGCTATTAGAGATATGAAAACACAACATAATAAGCATGAGGGAATATATCCATATCCTACAGTTATTAGAGATATGATAACACAACATAATTAGTACAAGGGAATATATTCATATCCTACAGTTATTAGAGATTTTAAAAACACAACATAATAAGCATGAGGGAATAAATCCATATCCTACAGTTGTTAGAGGTATGAATCACAACACAATTAGCATGAGGGAATGCATCCATATCCTACAGTTATTAGAGATATTAAAACACAACATAATTAGCACAAGGTCCGTCCGTGATCTCAACGTTTGTGACATTAGAGTTAGAAAGAAAATAGGTTTTGTTTTGTTTTATGAAAAAAAAGATGTTTTTACAACATATAAAAACCGCACCCCACAACATCACTTCCACCAGAACGTCCTTGCGTCCATCCGTATATCACCTATTTCTCTACAACCTCTGGTTGGAATTTTATGAAAATTGCTAGGATGCATCTGTACCAAGTGGAGATGTGCATAATATTTCTTGTTACGGTTCAATGATTTTTCACGGAGTTATGGCCCTTTTTTGTGTTCCGGTTCGATGATTTATCACGGAGTTATGATCCTTTAATTGAGTCTGTGAGCAAATTCTTGTCCAGGCTATTTCTCTACAACCCCAGGTTGGAATTTTATGAAACTTGCTAGGATGCATCATTACCAAGTGCAGATGTGCATTATAACTTTTTGTTCAGGTTCGATGATTTTTCACGGAGTTATGACCCTTTGATTCTCTCTGTGACCACATTCTTTTCTGTGCTATTTCTCTACAACCCAATGTTGGAATTTTATGAAACTTGCTAGGATGCATCACTACCAAGTGGACATTCGCATAATATCTTTGTGTTCCGGTTCGATGATTTTTCACGGAGTTATGGCCCTTTAATTGAGTCTGTGACCAAATTCTTGTCCGCACTATTTCTCTACAACCTCAGGTTGGAATTTTATGAAACTTGCTAGGATGCATCATTACCAAGTGCAGATGCACATATTGTCTTTATGTTTCGGTTCAATTATTTTTCACGGAGTTAAGGCCCTTTGATTTTGTCTGTTACCAAATTCTTGTCCGTGCTATTTCTCTACAACCCCATGTTTGAATTTTATTAAACTTGCTAGGATGCATCACTACCGAGTGGAGATGCGAATATTGTCTTTGTGTTCTGGTTCGATTATTTTCACGGAGTTGTGGCCCTTTCGTTCAGTCTGTGACCAAACTCTTCTCCGCTCTATTTCTCTACAACTTCTGGTTGGAATTTTATGAAATTGCTAGGATGCATGATTACCAAGTGGAGATGTGCATATTGTCTTCATGACGCTATTTCGCTACAACCTCTGGTTTTAATTTTGTAAAACTAGCTAAGATACAAATATTGTCATTTTGTTCCGGTTCAATGATTTGCGAATGAGTTCTTTCAAGTGCAGAGCCACATATTGTTCCTGCTGTGTAGTTTCGTATTTTTCAACCAAGTAGCCATCAGTACTAAGGGAATATGGTACAGGGTCAAACACTCACTTTGGGAGCATCAATCGGTTCCAACGATATTTTCTTGTTATAGATATGAAAACACAACATAATTAGCATGAGGTAATATATCCATATCCTACAGTTATTAGAGATATGAAAACACAACATAATTAGCACTAGAGAAAATATCCATATCCTACAGTTATTAGAGATATGAAAACACATTATAATTAGCATGAGAGAATATGTCCATATCCTACAGTAATTACAGATATTATAACACAACATAATTAGCAAGAGGGAATATATTCATATCCTACAATTATTAGAGATTTGAAAATACAACATCATTAGCATAGGGAATATATCCATATCCTACAGTTATTAGAGATATGAAAACACAACATAATTAGCAAGAGGGAATATATCCATATCATACAGTTATTAGAGATATGAAAACACAACATAATTAGCAAGAGGGACTATATCCATATCCTACAGATATTAGAGATATGAAAACACAACATAATTAGTATGAATGAATATATTCATATCCTACATTTATTAGAGATGAAAACACAACATTATTAGCATGAGGAAATGTATCCATATCCTACAGTTATTACAGATTAGAAAACAACATAATTAACATTAGGGAATATATCCATATCCTACAGTTATTAGAGATATGAAAACACAACATAATTAGCATGAGGGAATGTATCCATATACTACAGTTATAAGAGATGAAAACACTACATAATTTACACAAGGGAATATTCCCATATCCTACAGTTATTAGATACATGAAAACGCTACATTATTTGCATGAGGGAATATATCCATATTTTACAGTTATTAGAGATAAGATAACACAACATAATTAGCACGAGGGAATATTCCCATATTCTACAGTTATTAGAGATAAGAAAACACAACATAATTAGCATGGGAGAATATATCCATATCCTTCATTTATTAGAGATAATAAAACAAAACCTAATTAACAAGAGGGAATGAATCCGTATCCTAGTTATTAGAGATAAAAACACAACATAATGAGAAAGAGGGAGTATATCCATATCCTACAGTTATTAGAGATATGAAAACACATCATAATTAGCATGAGAGAATATGTCCATATCCTTCAGTTATTGAATTATAAGAAAACAAAACGTAATAAGCATGAGGGAATATATCCATATCCTTCAGTTATTAGAGATAAGAAAACAAAACGTAATAAGCATTAGGGAATATATCCATATCATACAGTTATTAGAGATATGAAAACACAACATAATTAGCAAAAGGGAATATATCCATATCCTTCAGTTATTAGAGATAAGAAAACAAAACGTAATAAGCATGAGGGAATATATCCATATCCTACAGTTATTAGAGATATGAAAACACAACATAATTAGCAAGAGGGAATGTATCCATATCCTACAGTTATTAGAGATATGAAAACACAACATAATTAGCAAGAGGGAATATATCCATATCCTACAGTTATTAGAGATAGTTTGAAATAAGTCTCAAACAGATGCTGTCAAGATACGTTGTCTGAACAGCTGGTTTCATTATTAAAATAGTGTTGAACAACAGTTAGTTCAACTCTACAGGGTTTGAAACATTATACTGTATATAGTTGATTGGTATGATCATTTGTCTGTATGATTTCTAAATATCAGAATCTTTTAATTATTATTTTTGTTTGGAGTTTACTAATCATGAGGCAAGAAGCCTGAGGAAAATTTATATATTATATAGTTTGAAAAAAATTATTTAACATAGTTTCAAGCTAGGCTGTTTCGCAGCTTAATCCAGTGAAGACACCGTCGCCTTACAGAATATCTATATTTTAAGTTCTATATACTTACACCATCTTGACAAACGTTAAATCCTATTTGAAGGCAAATAAACGAAATTGTACAAAGCAAGGACCACAGTATTAGACATTGTTAAGTGAACTAAGTGTAAGTTGTATACTACGGTGTAGACCTAAATCATCCCCTTAGCTTTATTTGTAGTTAGTGCTATTGTCCACGTATCTCATATGCAGCAGTTGTTTCGAAGGAGGCGAGACCGACGTATTCATTTCATAATTGATATACCCTACCATTGTAAACGTGGTTAACACGGCCAAGACGGCCATGCTTGTTCACAGTTTATCATTGATCGACTAAAGTAAATAAAAATAAGTTATTCAAACATCATTTCCTGACTTCCTGACTCCTGACCTACAGGATAAATGTTATCATAGTGTTTAAATCATTTCAATTGAACTAATTTCTACCAGTCCAAAAATATACCGAAATTTACAGTTTGAAGGTTTAGACATCCATGCATCTATTTCGTATTAACATATAAGCATGTTTGCAATATTAAATCAACATGCATAGTCCATGTTAAACCATTTAACTTTTCCCTACACGAGAATGACTTCAAGATCTTGTGTGTGTTTTCAGTAGACATGTGCCTCTGTCACCTGCTGCAGGTCTAGGCCGGCAAACATAACCAAAGATAGATAGTTGCCAAAGTCAGGTATTATTTTTTATATCTTATAAAGAGCTGAAAACAACTCTTAAAACAACCACAGATTGATACGGTTTTACCAGTTGGATTTCATTAAGAATATATTATAGGATAAAATTTATTCTTTTTCTGTTCATATGTAAAGCATGTCAAACCACGCACAAACAAATAAAATCCTAAGTATTGATACAGAAAAATAACATTACATGTAGGTATGTGTGTCCGTATGTCCGCTTGAGCATTTTGGATTTTATAAGCAAACCAATGTGAACAGATAATGTGAATATTGCTTTACGTGTAATTCCAATACACTAGACATTTGAAACAACTGTCTGAATAAAAAGTGTAATATTTTTACCATAAGGATTAAAGTCATTTGTTTCTGTTTTTATACATGTGTGTAGACAATAACATTAATATTAACGATGAAAAAATAGTTATAAAGATCAACATTTTTTTAATACCATTTTAACCAAGACAGCATCTAATCATTCCAAGAACGGCTTTAAAAGTTTTATTATAAGGATTTTTTCCTGATAAATTGAAAATATTTTAACAACTGTGTGCATGAATAGTGTAACCTTTCCTTATGAATACATTATATGAACAGGGGGTAGGTAGATCGTGAAGCGTGATGGAGAGAGGAATGACATGCCGATGGCTGGTGGAAGGTTTAAGACATTTTGCATCATATACAAGATAGCTGCAAAGTTTACTGGGAAATAAGGCACAGAGCGGTTAAAGTAATCTTAATTTCTTTTTCTTTAAAAAATCACTTATTGTATTTTGATGCTCTTTTTTTTTAATTTGATTGGCATTATTAATGTATTTTGAACATTTTGAAAGTATTTTCATGTTTGAATTGTGGAATTAGGAAAGACAAAATTATTGATGCTTGGAAAATGCGGTATGAATATAATTATGATTTCAGAAGTCTACTTTCACTTTGTCATCAACCTATGCACTGAGCAGGGAAAAAAATATCTCGAATAACAAATGGCCCCTACCTTTCTCATCATACTGTGGTAGCCAAGAGGTTGACAAACAATGAAAGTAAGTTTCACTTCTTTCATTTGGTTCTCTCTATGGAAGGTACGCATGCAAACTTTCTTTTATTTGCTATTGAATAAAAACTAAAAACATCAATTGTGAACTTACACAATAAGGCCCTGTAACCCACAACACATACTACAAACATGTTGATAACAACTTGTACACGAAGTAAAATGTATTCGAAGACTTTATTCACCAGTATATCGTTACATGCACATGTAGTATATCGTTACATGCACATGTAGAATATAATTATGTGTTATATCGTTACTCCATGTACATGTAGAATGTAATTATGTGTTATATCGTTACGCCATGCACATGTAGAATATAATTATGTGTTATATCGTTACGCCATGCACATGTAGAATATAATTATATGCCTCATTTCTAGCCATTGGAAAATAGTTTGCAGTTTTGTCAAATAAGTGTCCGTGTCATTTATTGTGGGGCAATATGGTGCAGTATATTGAGAGAATTGTGCCCTTTTGAGAAAAGCACCAAACTGGCACAAACACAGTTCAAGGTTAACTGATTATTTTAGCACCGAGACCCACTTTCAAAATGGCGGAAAATCCAAAATGGCCGCCAAATTTTACAAATTTCACGTTTTTTCCTTATATTTACAGTATTTTTATGACAAATTATTACTCTTTATGGCTAATATTATCAAATTATACTTATAATTAATAATTCTAATGGTTTTCATGCGATAAATTATTCTAAAAGAGAAAAAAAGCAAACTAATGGCTAAGATTATCAAAATTAGCAAACATTTCTATTATTTAGATGTTATTTTATACTTTTGCACAACGTTTTCATCGAATTTTACAAAGACATGTTTGGACACGTAGGATACAAAATTTCTATAATAATGCACAGGAAAGGTTTGTATCTATATGCAACTAGCAGTGGATGGGGTAAATCAATATGACAATGTACACCAGCATCAGTCAATGCTAAAACAAATTAAAAATAAAATTTTAGAAATATCCAACATATACTGGTTTACTACTATGATGTACATAATGCACTAGCTTTGATACGTTTACATCTTTCGAAATACCATTTGTCAGCATGTAGAGAGACGACCAGATTGGTTCCCATACTTTTTCTAATCTGTTTTTGGACTTTGAGTGGTGGCAGGAAAATACCTGATAAGCTGTTTGTCTGGTGCGTCATAGCTGAGCTGTCGATCTAAAGGTTGATCACCTTTATGTGTGAACAATTCCTTTAAGGACTCATTTACATTTGAAGAAGTCATTGTTGGGACAAATACAAATCATTTGTGGACCATGTGGTTCAGTGGTAGAGCACCGAACCCATGGTCGGTTTTTTCCTCCACCACGGCCATGTAACCTTGAGCAGGATTTGCTTATGTTTAGTACTGGTGCAACCAAGGAAGACTTCGAACGTAATTTTTATAAGTTGTAAGAACTTGTTTAGCAATCGAAGTAAAATAAATAAGTGTAAACTAAAGTAGTGAATATAGTTTCAAATGCCTTATTGTTCCCGGTTTCCCCTGCTCTATAGTTTTCCTTTCACACTAAATAATGATGAAGTTTGGTCACACACCGTGAATGAATGAAATGCTGGCAGGGACCTCATCCTCTCTTTATCAAGGTGATATGAAACGGTATGCATATGAGAAGTATCTTCCAGTTCCAAAATCCAACCCAATTCACACTCAAATCGGTCTGTCAGTAAAATCAATGGCTAATACCAGGGCATATGTATCAATTGCTTTCTAACATAGCCTTTTATATACATATAGTGGCAGACCATACCTGTGCTTGTTTAAAACACATATACTACATGTACCTATTATTGTACAGACTGGTGAGAACTTCTTTCTTGTTGTCATCAACCCCAAGAAATGCGTCCCGGAAGTTTGGAGCTTTACATATCCCATTTCCTATCGTAGGCTATGTTAAAGACTACCATGCACATACTCATTTCTACCAATCTGCTAATATCGGAGAGTTCTCTTCTTATACTTAGTTTTAACACATTTTAACCATCATTTTGGGATGTCTTGGGATAACATAGTTATTGTGTTTTTCTTAGTTGTACACTGAGTCAGTTTGAAGGTCAGATTTAATCCAATGCGCATATTTCACTTGATGGAGAGGAACTAGTGTTTGTCTGCCTTTTGCAAAAGAATTGACAAGCGGGGTAGTAGTACCTTCAATACCATGAGCCGCTCATGCCAGATTTCGAATCCAAACTCTACCCTCTGGTCTCTCAAAAAAAACTGTTTCTACCTAGGAAAGGGACCCAAGAGTGATATATATAAATACTGATCTTACTTAGCTATATATGATTGTTATAAACTAAACCTATATCATTGCCTGTGTCGTATACCAAATTATCTCCAGAGTGCTTTACAAATGAATTATCAATTGCTTCCATAGTCGAAAAGAGGTTATTTACTTCGGGCCTTAATTTAACGCATTTGACCTGTTTGTGTTGTTAAACATTTGCTCCTTTTCTTTATGTTATTTTTTATTTATTTTCCAGTGTCGTCTAAAATTCATTAACTGCTTCCGCCATCTCCCAAATGCCACCCATATGAGAAGGTCAACATCCCTCCATCTCATTTTACAAGCTTGTTATTTTACTCATGTGTTTGGTCTGTTGATACTCAAGAAAATAATGATGTGTTTATTTTTCACTACAATTTTGTCATGTGCAAACTGTTTTGCTATCTCGTCCACCAAAATCATGTCATACATGTCAACAAGGAACCAAAGTAAAAGTCCAACAAGAGTGAAGTTGCCTTTTTACGTAGACCTGACGAAACTCTAAGGAAACAGATCAGTAAAAAATCTGCGGAGATGTAAACAATAAGAAAAACATTTACTGCTGCCAACATTAGTATTTTGGTTTCTTAATCCAAAATCATTTTACATAAGTATGTAAAATGCGCAAGTATTCACCTGATAGCCGAAAATTTACTTTTATGTGGATGGCCTTGAGAAATGACCTGACCCTCAGATTATCTGCCTTTACCAGAGCACTAATGCATTCATAACCTCAAAGCCAGTTGTCAAGATTGTTCAAAGAAGCTACCCCAATGTGAAGCTTTCCAAACAATACAGTGTACTTGTATCTTCGAATGCACCTGATTAGTTTTATTGATTTTTTTGGAGGCTGGTCACCAGCAATAAAGGTAGTTTGTTCGGGATTGAAAAGGTTTAGAGATTGAGGTAGAAGGGCGCATTTGTCAATGTTTGAATATGTAGCTGATCCTTCTAACACATTGGCGTATGACAAAACGACTATGATTATTGTGCATTCTGTTAAGAATGTTTATCATGAAACTAATGATGCTTTTGAATTCTAAATTTGTTTATTAAATAATGAATATGCAACAACTTGTAAAAGGTACTTTAAGTCATCAAACACAATTAACACCAACACCCTTAACTTATGTATGTATATAAACATGTGTCTGCTCTTTTGAGTTTTGATACTTGTATTGCATAGAAATCTTATGAATCAGTACAAACATTAGATACAATAAAAACATGAACGGCATTATTAGTATTTTATTTTCCATTTTAAACCAATATATACCATATATACAATAGATATCGTATTCTTTCATATAAATAACTTAAATACTATTACATCTTATATTTTTTTAAATTTAATTATGAATCTTTAATAAATTTCGTTAGATCTACAGGGTAAAGTAAGCTAAAAATGTAAATATAAGGTCACATCAGTATTTGTATACACCGCCATTTTAAATGGGGGAGAGGGGGGCATATAGTATCACCGCTGTCCGTACGTACGAAAATTGTTTCAGGCTTATATCTTAAGTTTTAATGAACAGATTTAAACCAAATTTGGAGTGTGACTTCACATTTAGGTAATACATGTCAAGTTCGTATTTCGTTCCTGTCTGATGATTTTTGATGGAGTTATGCCCCTTTCTGGACTTAGATTATTGAAAAATGTCAAGAAATTGGTTTCCTCTCGATATATCTTGAAGGATTGGATGGATTTGATTCATATTTGGTAGAAAGATGTATGGTGATAAACTACAGCTCAAGTTAGATTTCCGTCAAAATCCCTGCATATTAATTAAGTGTTCTGGGCTCTCATTGGGTGATAATTTCCGACCTCTAAAGTCTTTATTTATCGACCGATTTTGACGAAAATTTATATTTGGCTTTATATCAACAAGACCCAGGTCAAGTTCGAAAATAGATGGAATTGGCAAATACTCATTAGGTGATCTGGACTCTGATTGGTTGACGGTTTCAGACCTTTAAAATCTTTATTGATGGTCCGATTTTGATGAAACTTGATATTTGACTTTATTGATATCTACAATGTAGTTATAAAGCTGGGGCATCTGTGTCCCATGGAAGCATTTCTAGTTTTTTAAATAAAGCTCTTCGCAAATTTTTATGCGATTGAATGTTTTTATGACGGCATCAACTCGTGAACATTATGAAAATGAACAGAACAGAAATTGTACAGATCCATTACAAAAACATTTGATTCGTAGGTATGTTAATCTATTTTAGTCTAACCTGGGCGCATAATCATCGAATATTCACCGGTAATCCATCCCGGTACTGTCCATGTGATGGATGGAGAGTATTGGAATTAACGCCCAAGGTATCCGACGATGAGGCGCGTAGGTCAAGTTAGGTTATTCCTTTTCAATATAATCATTTTGGTATGCTTGAATAGATATCCTTATGGCAATACGGTGTCAGTGAGTATATTTATAGGCATGATATATTGTACAAAAATGTTTTTGCCAATTCTAAAATTTTAAACAATCCCATTTAGTCTAATATAGATATACTTACATAAGTGAAACATGTTATTCATGTAAATGGAAATTATGATTACTCACCAACATGGTTGCTGTTCAATTCAATGGTCAAGGATGTTTTACACGTTCGTCGTGTATTCTAAGTTTTCACGTTGTCATCTCTGCATCTATCTCTCTTTGAATAAAACGTAATATTACAAAATGTAAAACAAGAATGAATGTAGCCCTAAAGAAACACAATTATTGATAGTGTCATATTTATAACTTCAAAAGCTTAAAGGCCTATTCCGGAAAATACAATATAAACTGAACTAAAACAGGCAATGTGCTCTAAAGAAAAAAAAGAGAAACAAGCGGATACTACATCACATACATTTTGTTTAAATCGTTAAAAGACAAACGGCGATATTGAACCCAAACCTTGATATATATTCGTGTAGACAGTACAGAATACGGTGAAAATCGATAATTGCCGAAGGTTAAAACATGCTTTTGGAAGTATTTAGCTCTCTCTCTCTCTCTCTCTCTCTCTCTCTCTCTCTCTCTCTCTCTCTCTCTCTTTGATATGTATCATATCATAATAGTTCATGTTATATGTATATAATACTTGTTAATGTTCCCTTGTTCACAATGAATGCTGTATATTGTGTACATTCCATATTGTTTTCTTAACATTCCATGTTTACAATCTCCTTCAGGGAGGAAATAAAGATAATATAACGTTAAAAAGTAAAATATTGAAGATTTATTTTTACATAATGTTTAGAGCCTAGTGTTACAAACGTTATATGTAAATCTATAATGAGGTCGTCTATTCTCACCACACTTTGGTTATTCATGTAACCTTACCCGCGTATCTATAATGAGATGGTCTATTCTCACCACACTTTGGTTATTCATTTAACATTTCCCGCGTATCTATAATGAGGTCGTCTATTCTCACCCGACTTTAGTTATTCAAGTAACCTTACCCGCGTATCTATAATGAGATCGTTTATTCTCACCCGACTTTGGTTATTCATGTAACCTTACCCACGTATCTATAATGAGATCGTCTATTCTCACCACACTTCGGTTATTCATGTAACCTTACCCGCGTATCTATTATGGGATCGTCTTTTCTCACCCCACTTTGGTTATTCAAGTAACATTACCCGCATATCTATAATGAGGTCGTCTATTCTCACCCCACTTTGGTTATTCAGGTAACCTTACACGCATATCTATAATGAGGTCGTTTATTCTCACCGACTTTGGTTATTCAAGTAACCTTACACGCGTATCTATAATGAGATCGTCTATTCTCACCACACTTGGGTTATTCAAGTAACCTTACACGCGTATCTATAATGAGATCGTCTATTCTCACCACACTTTGGTTATTCAAGTAACCTTACCCGTGTATCTATAATGAGATCGTCTATTCTCACCCCACTTTGGTTATTCAAGTAACCTTACCCGCGTATCTATAATGAGATCGTCTATTCTCATATGACTTTGGTTATTCAAGTAACCTTATCCACATATCTATAATAGGATCGTCTATTCTCACCCCACTTTGGTTATTCAAGTAACATTACCCGAGTATCTATAATGAGATTGTCTGTTCCCATCCGACTTTGGTTATTCAAGTAACCTTACACGGGTGTCTACAATGAGGTCGTCTATCAACGTTATTCAAGTAACCATACACACGTATCTATAATGAGATCGTGTATTCTCACCACACTTTGGTTTTTCAAGTAATTTTACACGCGTATCTATAATTAGATCGTGTACTTCACCCCACTTTGGTTGTTCAAGTAACCGTACATGGTATCTATAATGAGATCGTCTGTTCTCATCATACTTTGGTTATTCAAGTAACCTTACACACGTATCTATAATGAAATCATCTATTCTCACCCGACTTTGGTTATTCAAGTAATTTTACCCGCGTATATATTATTAGATCGTCTACTTCACCCTACTTTGGTTATTCAAGTAACCTTACCTGCGTATCTATAATGAGATCATCTCTTCTCATCCGACTTTGGTTATTTAGGTAACCTTACCTGCGTAACTATAATGAGATCGTCTGTTCTCATCCGACTTTGGTTATTCAAGTAACCTTACACGCATCTCTACAATGAGATCGTCTATTCTCATCCGACTGTGGTTATTCAAGTAATTTTACCCGCGTATGTATAATTAGATCATCTAATTCACCCCACTTTGGTTATTCAAGTAAACTTACCCGCGTATCTATATTGAGATCATCTATTCTCGCCACACTTTGGTTATTCAAGTTACCTTACCCACGTATCTATAAAGAGATCGTCTATTCACACCCCACTTTGGTTATTTAAGTAACCTTACCCGCGTATCTATAATGAGATCGTCTATTCTCACAACACTTTGGTTATTCATGTTACCTTACCTGCATGTCTATAATGAGGTCATCTTTTCTCACCACACTTTGGTTATTCATGTAACCTTACCCGCGTATCTATTATGGGATCGTCTATTCTCACCCCACTTTGGTTATTCAAGTAACATTACCCACGTATCTATAATGAGGTTGTCTATTCTCACCCGACTTTGGTTATTCAAGTAACCTTACCCACATATCTATAATGAAATCATCTATTCTCACCACACTTTGGTTATTCATGTTACCTTACCTGCATGTCTATAATGAGGTCATCTTTTCTCACCACACTTTGGTTATTCATGTAACCTTACCCGCGTATCTATTATGGGATCGTCTATTCTCACCCCACTTTGGTTATTCAAGTAACATTACCCGCGTATCTATAATGAGGTTGTCTATTCTCACCCGACTTTGGTTATTCAAGTAACCTTACCCACATATCTATAATGAAATCATCTATTCTCACCACACTTGGGTTATTCAAGTAACCTTACCGGGCTATCTATAATGAGATCGTCTATTCTCTACCCACTTTGGTTATTCAAGTAACATTACCCGCGTATCCATAATGAAATCGTCTTTTCTCACCACACTTGGGTTATTCAAGTAACCTTACTCGCGTATCTATAATGAGATCGTCTATTCTCACCCTAGTTTGGTTATTCACGTAACCTTAACCGCGTATCTATTATGGGATCGTCTATTCTTACCCCACTTTGGTTATTCAAGTAACCTTACCCGCGTATCTATAATGGGATCGTCTATTCTTATCTGACTTTGGTTATTCAAGTAACCTTATCTGCATATCTATAATAGGATCGTCTATACTCACCCCACTTTGGTTATTCAAGTAACATTACCCGCGTATCTATAATGAGATCGTCTATTCTCATCCGTCTTTGGTTATTCAAGTAATTTTACCCGCGTATATATAATTAGATCGTCTACTTCACCCTACTTTGGTTATTCAAGTAACCTTACCTGCGTATTTATAATGAGACCATCTCTTCTCATCCAACTTTGGTTATTTAGGTAACCTTACCTGCGTAATTATAATGAGATCGTCTGTTCTCATCCGACTTTGGTTATTCAAGTAACCTTACACGCGTCTCTACAATGAGATCGTCTATTCTCATCCGACTGAGGTTATTCAAGTAATTTTACCCGCGTATATATAATTAGATCAACTAATTCACCCCACTTTGGTTTTTTTAAGTAAACTTACCCGCGTATCTATATTGAGATCATCTATTCTTGCCCCACTTTGGTTATTCACGTAACCTTAACCGCGTATCTATTATGGGATCGTCTATTCTCACCACACTTTGGTTATTCATGTAACCTTACCCATGTATCTATAATGAAGTTGTCTATTCTCACCACACTTTGGTTATTCATGTAACCTTACCCGTGTATCTATAATGAGATGGTCTATTCTCACCACACTTTGGTTATTCATTTAACATTTCCCGCGTATCTATAATGAGGTCGTCTATTCTCACCACACTTTAGTTATTCAAGTAACCTTACCCGCATATTTATAATGAGATCGTCTATTCTCACCCCACTTTGGTAATTCAGGTAACCTTACCCGCGTATCTATAATGAGATCGTCTATTCTCACCGCACTTTGGTTATTCAAGTAACCTTACCCGCATATCTATAATGAGATCGTCTATTCTCACCGCACTTTGGTTATTCATGTAACCTTACCCGCGCATCTATATTGAGCTCATCTATTCTCACCGCACTTTGGTTTTCTATTCTCATCCAGCTTTGGTTATTCAAGTAACCTTATCCGCATATCTATAATGGGATCGTCTATTCTCACCCCACTTTGGTTATTCAAGTAACATTACCTGTGTATCTATAATGAGATCGTCTGTTCTCATCCGACTTTGGTTATTCAAGTAACCTTACATGCGTCTCTACAATGAGGTCGTCTATCTACGTTATTCAAGTAATCTTACCCACGTATCTATAATGAGGTCGTCTATTCTCATCCCACTTTGGTAATTCAAGTAACCTTACCCGCGTATCTATAATGAGATCGTCTATTCTCACCCCACTTTGGTAATTCAAATAATCTTACCCGCATATCTATAATGAGATCGTCTGTCTACAGAGAAAGTTACTCATCGCTTTTTTACACCAGCGATATCACCATTCTTACGCTTAAAAGAGTCTTATGTAATTTGGTTTGAAATATTTTTAAAATGGTTCATTGTGGTTGTGATTTCTTGCTGCAGATGAATATAGCAAAAGCTGGCCTAGTATTTACAAGACATCACTGGTGTTAAAAATGCGACTGTTATATTATAGGATTTTAACAGATACACATACTTTTGAGCATTTGAGGACTTCTTTTTTAAAGAAATGCTTAGGGTATCACTAAACCATAAAAAAACAGCTGGTCAACCTACCCTACCAGTTATTGTGCATTATTATGTAGGGAAACATGTACATTACTGTTATGAAAAAACTACTTTAAAAAAGCTATGTTAAATATTTCTTACCGTGGAAAACGTAGACCTTATTTTATATATAACAAAGAACAAAATTCAACTGTGTAATGAGACCTTATATATATTCCAGTCCTGATAAATTACCTTAATCACAAATTGACAATCCTGTTCAATGACATTAATCATAAATGGACAATACTGTTATATGACATTAATCACAAATGGACAATACTGTTATATGACATTAATCATAAATGGACAATCCTGTCAAATGACATTTATCACAAATGTATAATCCTGTTATATGACATTAATCATAAATGGACACTCCTGTTAAATGACATTTATCACAAATGTACAATCCTGTTATATGACATTAATCATAAATGGACAATCCTGTTAAATGACATTAATCACAAATAGACAATCCTGTTATATGACATTAATCACAAATGGACAATACTGTTATATGACATTAATTATAAATGGACAATCCTGTCAAATGACATTTATCACAAATGTATAATCCTGTTATATGACATTAATCATAAATGGACACTCCTGTTAAATGACATTTATCACAAATGTACAATCCTGTTATATGACATTAATAATAAATGGACAATCATGTCAATTGACATTAATCACAAATGTACAATCCTGTTATATGACATTAGTCATATATGGACATTACTGTAATATGACATTAATCATAAATGGACATTCCTGTCAAATGATATTATCACAAATGTACAATCCTGCTTAATGCCATTAACCACAATTGTACAATTCTGTTAAATACATAAATCACATAATCACAAATGTACACTTCTGTTAAATGACATTTATCACAAATGAACAGTTATGTTCAATGACATTAATCACAAATGTACACTCCTGTTAAATGACATTAATCACAAATGTACACTCCTGTTAAATCATTAATCACAAACGGACAACCATTTTAAAACGACATTATTCACAAACGGAAAATCCTGCTTATTGATATTAATCACAAATGCGACAATCCTGCTAGGACAATCACGAAAATGGCATTAATCACAAACGGACAGTCATGTAAAATCACATAAATCACAAACGGACAATCCTGCTAAACCACATAAATAACAAATGGACAATCCTGTTAATTACATTTATCACATATGTACAATCCTGTTATGATGACATAAGTCATAAACGGACATTCCTGTTATATGACATTAATCACAAATATACAATCCTGTTAAATGACATTAATCACAAATATACAATCCTGTTAAATGACATTAACCACAAATATACAATCCTGTTAAATGACATTAATCACAAATGGACAATCTTTTAAATTACATTGATAAAAAAATGACAATCCTGCTAAATGACATTAATCACAAACGGACAATCCTTTTAAATGGCTTTAATCACAAAATTTACTGTTAAATGACATTAAAGACAAATGGACAAATCTTGTTGAAATACAATAATCACAAACGGATGACATAAATCACAATTGGACAATCCTGCTTTATGACATTAATTACAAATGAACACTTCTGTTAAATGACATTAACCACAAATATACAATCCTGTTAAATGACATTAATCACAAATGAACAATTTTGTTAAATTACATTAATAAAAAATTGACAATTCTGTTAAATGACATTTATCACAAATGGACAATCCTATTATGTGACATCAATCACAATTGGACATTCCTGTTAAATGACATTAATCACAAATGTACAGTTGTGTTCATTGACATTTAGGACAAATGGATAATCCTGTAAAATGACATTAACGACAAATGGATAATCCTTTTAAATGACATTAATCACAAACGGACATCCTTTTAAATGACATAAACCACAAATGTACAATCCTGTTAAATGACATTAATCAACATGGACATTCCTGTTAAATGACATTAATCAACATGGACATTCCTGTTAAATGACATTTATTACAAATGGACATTATTGTAAATGGATTTAATCACAGCAGGTGTAACATTAATTTTTGACCCCGTTGAAAATTGACTCCATTTGGTAATTTTTCAATGTGAACAATTGAACCGGGTAACATTTCAACATTAAATTCTGATCAAAGCAATGGTTGAAAAATTGATCAGTGTTAAATTTTGATCAGACATGGGTCCTTTTTTATCGTTTTTTTTAAATATTAGCAAAACATCACATGGCTGATGTCGCATGTTGCAACAATTAAACATAAGCCCTAGAAAGCTTTGTTACGATTTGTTGCTATGATTACAAATGGTTGCTATAGCAGTTTGTGATTATAAAAAATATCCATTTCAAACTGACATTGACAAAATCCATGCGAACCATTTAATTTAATCATTATACAATATAAGGCAACTTCCTTTAACAGCGATGAAAAATCTGCATTCTCATTTGTGTTTATGCTGTTAAAATATATATAACATATTACAAGGACCGCAGCGTGGTCTAGTGGTAGAGCGTCCGCCTCGCATGCGGAAGGTCGTGGGTTCGATCCCCGGCCTGGTCATACCAAAGACTTTAAAAATGGTACTAGAAGCTTCCTCGCTTGACGTTCAGCATTTAGAGGAGAGTTCTAGGTCTGGTCGGCCCGGTGTCAGTATAATGTGACTGGGTTGGGTATCATACCATGTGTCTGCGGCATGATACTCCAGTGTGACAGCGCTTAGAATACTGTCTTAAGTAGACACCATCACTATATGACTGAAAAATTGTTGAAAGCGACGCTAAACACCATACAACAACAACAACAACATATTACAAAAAAAGGTAATGAATTGCATCGAAAATAATAAGGCATTGATAGAAAAACAAGACATGTTCGTAAGGCAGCGCGCTGGACTATTCGCACTACTTTGTCAATAAATACTTAAGACCTGACCAAGTTATATTATTTGTTACACACATCCACTTTTCACAAACAAGTAAGTGCTATTAATTTTGGGTTCTATATCTGTTTCTGAATGACTAAATGTTTTAAGTGAGGAAAGAAGTTTAACCAAATTGTTTGTTTGTTGTTTAAACATATTTTATTTCTATTTATAATATAGAAATTGGGTTAGGCCACAAGGTCTTCCAACATTAAATTCGACCCTCTCTGGGGGTCAGATGAGTGTTGAATATGAAAAAATATATAAATGCAGAAAATAGGGATAAGTGTTGCCAAAATCACCACCAGAGGTATGGGAGATAGCAGGGAGACTATGTTTGATAACACGAGGACGTAAGTGTAGTTTCAAACCAATCGCATATGAGGTTACTGAGATATGTGCATGATATCAAGTTGCACGGAAAACTTTAACCAGCTTTTCTAAGCCGACCAATGGCCATAATTTGCAATAAATTCAACCAAGAGTTAATTAACTTGATTGCCGTTTGATAACCCTGGAGACTTGGTGAAGTTTCAAATCAATCCAGTAGGTGGTACTGAGATATTTGCATGATAGTAGCTTGCATGCAAAATTTTAACCAAAAAGGTGACGCCGATGTCCGGGAAACAAAGAGAGAGAGAGAGACGAAGAGAGGGAGGGAGAGAGAGAGAGAGAGAGAGAGAGAGAGAGAGAGGGAGGGAGGGAGGGAGGGAGGGAGGGAGGGAGGGAGGGAGGGAGAGAGAGAGAGATTGTGTTTTCTTCATGTTAGTTGTACAAAAACATTTATTTTACATAAAAATATAGTTTTTAAATAAAACATGTTAAATAAATTTGTCATATTAACTTGGTCAGCATTTTCCTTTCTAATTCGGATTTGGTCAGCGTTTTCTTCATAGTTGAATAAAATAAGCTGTTAAAACAAACATATGATTATCAATTCCTATGTATGTTATTCAAATACATCTTATTTTACATAAAACATAACTTTAGATAAAAAAAATTGTTACAATACGTATAGTATTGTGTTGGTCAGCATTTTCCGACTTGTCAGCGTTTTTCTCGAATAATTTGGTCAGCCTATAGCTGATATTAGTATGAAAGTCAGCGATATAGAGTGGCCCGTTTCACGGTTACAGAGTGCTCTACCTTGCAAATTTATTTGATCATAGGTGGCACCCCGTTTTCATCATGGCGGCAAACAAGGTGTTTATTTTTTTATTTTAACCGATTTTTTTTGTAATTTATGAAAATTACGATAGTTTCTTATAATATTAGCCCAAATATAGATAGTCTAAAGGACGACGTATTGGAATTTGATAATATATATGAATGACATCTGTATTTTGCAGTGTTGTTGCCTCTTAAAGATACTGCAAAGTTTGCAAAATTTGTGAATTTATGAAGTTATTTATGAAATTTTAGAGTATTGTTTGATATTCTACAGAGCAATATTTCTTACTCTAAGTGACTTAAAGGCTGTAACAACTTCATCTAGTTGATGATTGTTGAGGCCATTGTCAGAATTAAGACATTAAATGACAGCGGTCACCCTTCCAAGCACTTACACCGTACTTCGTTGCTTAACTTCCAATACGGTCAGTGCACTTCAACCGCGTCGCTGTAAAAGCTAGCTTACAGCGAGGCTGTTGTAAGCGACCTATGTACATTCACTACAACATGTTCTCATTAGAGTATGCTGCCCCATACTGTTCAACTTCCTTAGTTGTGTCAGATACAAATAATAACTCACACAGTTTACAGCAATAACCAGCCTTGAATGCACTGAAGTACAGCCATGTATATATGCTTTTATTTTGAAGAGCAGAAAACAGACAGGCACAAGTTTATAACAATCACTATCAGTATCTGACCTGTATTTGTTAGAAGAAAGTATCCGTAACTGATGTGACAATTATTGTACTTTTTCAACACTTATAGGCTTCTGAGCAGGTGGGAAGGTGTCACACCGACACTTAAAGCTGACTATTAAAAGAAATTGTCAGTAGTTTGTTGTATATTAGCGATAGCCTTTAATACCTGAGGTAATATTTCAAATTACACAACATTGTTTGTTTATTTCACAATACATGTAAACGCTTGCTAATGCTTCCACAAACTTAATAAGCATCTGTGCTAAAACATCGATGTTACCAAGAACATGTGCTCCGGATCAATCAAACGTTCTAGAATAGTAAGGAAACTAGACTGCTTCACTGTATTTCCATTTTCCAAACTTCAGTTATCTGCTTGGATCCGGTCCATGTGCAGGAAATCAGTCTAAAAGCATATGCGCAGAAAAGCAGTTTAAAAGCAGTTTCATACTCAATTCAGAATGGCAAAATCTACGCTTATTTTTCAGGGCAGTTTCACTAGTTTTTGAAACTTCCAATAGAGAATTTTTACCCGTCAATATGAAAAAAAGATACTATTTGCGATTGGGAATATGACCAAATAACGGCTATAAAAATGGCTGAAAAAACCCACTGGTTTATGTACCATACATGTGATCCTACCGCTGGTAGGAAAAAATCTACTGCTTTTTAACCCCATCTACCGCTCTACCTAAGGTAAAGAATCTACCGCTTAGAAATATCTGTAAAATATGCATATAAAAAGATCATAAATCTCGTCTCCAGCTGTGTTATATTGGCTTGGCCCTGTCAACATCTTCCTTGTCCCAATAAACAATCAAAGTAATTATCAGATTATTGGGCACCACGCTGTGTTTTCCCTCAGGCCAAATCAGGATAAATATGGCGTCAATTTAGAACATCCAAATATATTTCTGTAAAAAATTCAAGATATATTGATTTTTGTATAAAGTCAGCGCTAGATTTTGGTAATTCTATAAATAATTGATACATTAACAATAAACGGAACTGAATGTTTGTTAATATTTTTCTGTAAAAGTGTAAATATTAATCATATTTACATCGACTATATGTTGAAAATAGTAGGTTGGGTAAGGTATTGATTGCTGAGTTTCAGAGTATAATTTTCTAAATCAATTCATATCATGATTCAGTTGAACTCCCTGCTAAGAAGTATCCAAGTAGGATGCTAGGAGAAATCTAGATAAGATGACTATAATATACTAGAGTGCCTTTTGATGAGCTGCAAGTTCAACAGTGAATATCACTGAAATTATAGACTAAAACAAGGATAGAAATAGGTTATTTTTATTGTAGTTTCTACATAGACAGCAAAAATATATTGACGCAAAAATCTACTGATTTTTTATCAAATCTACTGATTTTTAATCCTAAATCTACTGATCTGAAATCTCAGATTCAGCAAATCCATCATGTATTATGTACAAGAAATCAGTTGCCTGTGAATTATGAATGATTAATTTGCAAATTATTAATCCTTTGTGTGCTATTTCATCAACATAAAGTCAGGATATGCAAGTTTCCTATCCTTCTATACAAGTCCTTATTAGCATGTAAGATAGCTGTGAACAGCATTTGACATGGAAGGGTGACTTTTATGTTTTATTTGAAGACAAATTATGTATGTTTAAAGTTACGAACACTTCTATAATAAAGTGACAGTGATCACCAATCCATGTATAGTGCAGTAACCTGTTTTTTATCACAACCTGAATTCGATCACTTCCCAAAATTGTGAATAGCAGCCACACATATTTCAACTTCCTAAATAAACTGGTATACCTTTTACCATGAGTCTTAAACTTCATAATAAACTTGTAATTGATGGCAAATAAGTTTACAGTAATAAAGTTACTTTATTGTCCATAAAAAAAAAAAGGAAAATAAGAAAAAAATAAAACAACATAAAAAAAAAAAAGCCTCCCACCCTCCCCATTTTTAAGAAAAATTTGGATGATAATGTAGCAATTAATTTATAATGGCCTAACGTAAGATAAGGTTATCACAACGTGCTTCAAAATAGACAATATTTTAGTATAACATTTTTGGACAAGTGAATTTTCCATCTGGAAGAGTACATTTTACCAGTTAAGACTTGGCTTTCAACTGTGCAGTCTATAACTTCTGGTGGATCCTGGTCACAGGGAATGTTAACAAAAAAGGCCTCTTTATTTTACATGTATACGTGATAAAGGGGTGCATTGCAAATTTCGCATGTTGTCATATAAAACCACATGAAAAATTTTTTAGCAGTCAGGTCGCTCCCAAAAATATATCAAATATTTGTAGAAAAATAGTTATTTTATAACAAATATACCTTTATTTTATCACTAAATGTATATAAATCAAGCTGCTAAAAAATTCTTAAAAAAATTATGGATTTCCGATCGTTATTGCTAAACTTGTTTATAATGAAAGGCCGTTTTATGACATCTTCTCGTCATATTATACATTAATAAATCCACCTTCCACTCAAACTCGGTTTTCCAATGTACACAATACTTTAATTAATCTGCCTGTGTGATCTGCATTATTAAAAGTCAATCAGAATACGATACATTGTTTAAAATTTGAATTTAGTTTCTTTTCCTTTCCAATCATATTTATTCAATTAAGTTATACTGGCTGTTGAGCATATCATGTGATAATAAACCAAAATGGCAAGGAAATCAAGGAAATGAAAACTTAATTTCAAATTTTATACACAATATTATATTCAGTGTGTTTTTTTTTAATACAGTAATGTTGATTGCATGAAAGGATTATAATTTTATTTTTCTTAAACAGTTTTCCCTTTCATATCTTCTTTAACTAAACTGGATATGTATTTTTGTAATATTTTTTAACTGCGTTAAACATTATTTATAATAAATTAATGTGTTAAATGGTACAATAATGTCTGTATTGATATTCTGTATAATGACCTGCTACTATAATAATTATTTGGATGTGTTTCAGGAGGCTATAGCAGTTGTTCTGGACATTGGTCCGTCCATGAATCAGGCACCACCTGGTGTAGCAACTCCACTACAGACGGCTCTGGACGCCATCACCATGATTCTACAACGCAAGGTGAGTACTGCAGCATAGTCACATTATAAATTTTAACTTCCAAAGTTTATTGGGCTTTTAAATTTATTATTACAATTTCAGGATACATTATAATAAAAAAAATAAAAATAAATGAATTTATTGGACTTGAATAATGATGATGATACATAAATGCTTTTCTGGTTGACCAAAGCTAAATCGGTTAAATCATTCGGTAGCACATCAGTTTGTGGGTTCGAATTCCCACCTGCCTGCAGTCTTTGTGATGATTGATATACAGGTACGACATTTGTGTCTCACCGCTGATTTAGGTAGGAAAGCTAACAGTTACTTGCAGAGATGAGTTTGCACTAGTAAACCTTCCAGGATCCCAGGAAAGAGTAAACTGATCGTCCATAAGCCCTCGATGGCATAACACAGAACAGACTGATTAACCAACCGTAGATGTATACAAATCATTGTTAAGTTGTGATCTTAACTTATTCAGGTATTGATTCTCTTTTTCTTTCTTAACAGATGTTTGCAGAATCCAAGGATGAGGTATCCTTGATTTTGATTGGTTCAGCTGATACGGATAACCCCCTTGCTGACGGAGAGAGTTACGAGAACATTGCTATTGTCAACCCTCTTGGTATTGTAGATTTTGACTTTCTCCAGCTTGTGCAGAATGATATCCAACCAAGCAATATCTCAGGAGATTGTATCCTTGACTACTGTTCTGAATGCACTTGTGTGTACATGTATATTATCTGTATTTAGTAATGTCTTTGTTCATCTTTTGTTTACTTTTAAACAATTACAGTTGAAACTCATTATCTCTTGAATCGATATTCCGGAAGTGTCAATTTTTTTTGCCATCCCCAACTTTTTCCCTTCTCTGTGCATGTAAACTATTCATTTTTACTCGATATGGTCTGTGTCGATATTTAGGATACCTGGATCCCAGTTTTAGTTCCAGATTGATAATTTCACACCTTAAATTGAATGTTTGTCTCGATATAATTATTGAGTGATTGCAATATAAATTGTATAATTCTCATTTGATTGAATCAATCAGCCTCAACTTATATCTCACATTGTCAAGAAATTCAAAGAAGGACCCAGATATTAACATTTATTGCGACAGTGTAATTCTACTGCACAGACCGTAATATGAAAGCGAAAGTACAATTGACATACGACAGTTATCAGTCAGATGATGAAAATAAATATTGACCTTGAGACAAAATCTATGTCGATATTTGGATATCTAAATGAGTTTTGGCAGTCCCTCCAATATCAAGATCACAAGTTTCGACTGTACATTTTTCATCTTCAAAATTGCTGTGTTGTCCTAGTAATATAGTGTTTGCTGCCCATGGGAGGATGTTGTTGGTTGAATAAGGGATGTTTAGACCTAAAGAAAAAGCCTGTGTTTCTGATATTAACCTTTGTCTGACTGACCGTATATTTTATCGCCGACTGGAAAGATTTTTTTTGACAAAAAAAAAATTATCAAAAAAAAATAAAATAGGAATATTTTTTTTGAAGTGTTATCATTGTAATGTTTGTGTTGTGAATCTTTTATTAAATTAATTTTTTTGGACGCAAATAAATACCCTCAGTTTTTAAAATGCCAGTGGTTGTTTATTCGAGGAATACAATTATAGCATTACTATTTACCATTGTTGTTTGAAATACATGGAGACATTCAACTGGTATATACTTTCACCAAAAGCCACATAGATCAGATGTGTGCGACTGACTTTATAATACTTTTCAAAAACACTGGTAATAACCTATAACCTGATATTAGTAAGGCCACATAAATACGAAGGACAGCTGTCCCTGTGTTTGATGACTTCTACAATCAGTATCTGCCACATGATTGGGTTGTATATGCAGTCACATGATGAGGAGTGTATATATCACTGACATTAATACCATAAGTGTCTGTCCCCATTTCCCTGTAAAGGAATGGATGAGATGCTACTGCTGTTGTAGAAAGCATGATTCAGTGATGATTTCCTTAACATTAACTTCAGTTCTTGACGGCATCGTGGTTGCTATGGATCATCTTGTCAATGCCACACAGTAAGTATGGACTTACAACACAAAATATTGTACATTTATCACGATTTGGGACATAGATCGTATAAATTTTTTAGTGCAACAGAACCTCATTTATAATTGATAAATGAGTTGTCATACTGGTATATGTAAAACTGTAGACTGGTAGTGAAGGTTCTTGATCTCACTCTAATGTAAACCCACTTACATTATTAACCTCACTCTCTAGTTTAAACCCATTAACACTATCAACGTAAGATGCTGGTGTAAGGTCACTGACATTGACCTCACTCCCTAGTTTATACCCATTAGCACTATCAACCTAAGATGTTGGTGTAAGGTCACTGACATTGACCTCACTCCCTAGTTTATACCCACTAACACTATTAACTTTGAACTCTGGTATAAAACCACTGACTTTGATCCCACGCTTTAGTTTAAACCCATTAGCACTCTAAACCTTGGGCTCTGGTGTTAAGCCAATGACCTTGACCTCACAAGTTCAAACCCCACTAACACTAATCTCTATTATCAATCAATCATATACATTTACAAGAATCACCTTTCATATTTTTAATACCATAATCATGTTGTCCTGCTTGCCAAAAAGACTAGTTCAAGTGTGAGGGTAAACTAAAACATATTCATACAAATGCTAATAAGTTAGAGCAAATCCTTTGACCTTTACCTCTTGTTATTTCCTTTGTTGATTGTTTATGTATACCCAACAGCATTTTTATTTTAATTAGATTTTGACCAAATTTACTCGACTGTAGTTGTAAGACATTTTCATTGTTTTCTAGAGGGAAGAAAGGTTTTGGGTCCAAACGACTTATACTGATGTCTGACCTGGGTGGTGAGTTCGGTGATGATCAGGTGGATACAATTGTCAGTGGCATCAAGAACTCCGGTACAGAACTCAATGTCATGTGAGTATGACCTGCAACTTTGATTATATTTATTAATTTAGCTCAATTTTGAGGTAGACACTTCTGAATCACTACATGTATTTGAGTTTTTTTTCTCAAGAAGAACCAGTACTGACAGACTGGACGCCAAAAGAGAGGTCACCAGAATGTATGATACAATATACGCTGCATAGACATACCAAAATTGCCGTATTTAACCTATATAATTATTCAAAAGAAATTTTTTTATTTGCCCTAAGTATTGAATCAGTAAAATAATACTTTTTTGTAGAATAGGGGGACTATTATACTCGCGTCAGCGTTGTTTTTTCAGGTTAAGTTTTTTATCAAGTATGATATCTATGCAATCACTCATTTGATATGAATGAAACTTCACATGTGTGTTGAGCATCATCAATAGAACTCACAGACATAGGAACCATAACTCTTGATTGCATTTTGGCAGAGTTATGGCCCTTTTTGGACTTAATTTTTCAGATTAAAGTTTTTTATCAGGTAAAATAGCTATGCAACCACTTGTTCAGTATGAATGAAAATTCACATGTGTGTTCAGCATCATCAATGGAACACACAGGCACAAGAACCATAACTCTTGGTTGCATTTTGGCAGAGTTGTGGCCCTTTTTTACTTAATTTTTCAGGTTAAAAGTTTTTTATCAGGTAAGATATTATCTATGCAACCACTCCTTCAATATGAATGAAACTTCACATGTGTGTTCAGCATCATCAATAGAACTCACAGACATAAGAACCATAACTCTGGGTTGCATTTTGAAAGAGTTATGGCCCTTTTTGAACTTAATATTTAAGGTTAAAGTTTTTTATCAGGTTAAATATCTAAGCAACCACTCATAAATATGAATGAAACTTCACATGTGTGTTCAGCATCATCAATGGAACTCACAGAGAAAAGAACCATACATTTGGGTTGCATTTTGGCAGAGTTATGGCCCTTTTTGGACTTAATTTTTCAGGTAAAAGTTTTTTATCTGGTAAAATAGCTACGCAACCACTAGTTCAATATGAATGAAAATTTACATGTGTGTTCAGAGATTGGTTAGAGATTTTTAGAAGTTTAACTTTTTGATTTGATACTTATTTCATCATCCTGTCATTGGACATGAATGGAACTTCACATGTGTGTTCAACATCTTCCAGGAAACTCATAAAGATAAGAACTATAACTCTTGATTGCATTTTGGCAGAATTATTTTCCTTTTAGACTTAAGAAATGCTGTTTTTAGCAGGTTAAAGTTTGTAGTACAAGGCCTTGATCTTAGAAGTTTGACAAATAGGGTCAGTTTGTGGTCCTCTCTCAAATGTGTTCAAAACCATGACCCTGGGGGCAAAATTGGCCTGCTCTGAGGGGTCAATAATTTCACTTTTTTTTTTAATTTCAATCTTATTTTATTTTTTGTAAAGTTTAATCCTTTTTTATTTTTTTTTACATTTATTTTCTTCATTTTCATGAAAGGGTATCCAGCTGTGATAAAATGTGCATGCTGGTATACGATTTTTTCAACTATAGATCAGTTTTCATGATCTGGTATCAATATATTGCCCACTGAGGTGAAGTTAGTGCATAGGCCTACATGTCGTGCTGAATTAAATAATATTAAGGCAATACGAACCATCCATTCTCTTTGTTGTTTTCAAAAAAAACCATAACTGTTGATAATGAAAATGAATAGTGTTGGTGAATTGTTTTGCTAATTTATTTTTAAAAGATAAGCAATAATTATAGTTTAATTTAACCACCCTGAGTTTGAATTGTCTTCTATTTGGTACTAATTTCCTGAAAATTATTAAGATTGGATGGATGTGGCATCAGTTTACAATGGTCACTACAATACCATATCAATATTGGGAAGTCTGGATTCAATTTTGGAATATTTAAATTCAGGATTTTCATTATCTGATCATTATCATTTTCATGCTCATCATTGCCATTTTCATACACATGGAAGTACTGCTAGTAAGCCTTAGAAACAATGATTAGGCTCGCTTACCACACAATAACTGAAATATTAACGAAGAATGATGAAGCTTCACTGATCCATGCATCCCATAGTAACCTTTTAAAATCACTCCAAATTAAATTCATGATGCAAACAGTAAATCTTTGTATAGTAGCTGCCTCTAGATGTACATTGTGGTCATTTTAGATTATTCCTTTTTTAACTGCTAGAATTAACAAGTTAAACTGCATTCCATTTATATACTAACTCACAAATGAAACTATATTTGGTTTTCATTTAAAATATTTTCATAAGGCTGATACTATAGAAATAGGATTACCAGTAACTGTTCAGGCATTCAATAAATACCCAATTGATTAACAGACAATCGTAGTATAGGTTTAATAATATATATGATTCAAAATATTGAATAAAATGTATGGGTGTTTAATAAGCAGGTATATGTACTGTGGTGATTTGAATGGTACTTGAAGTTTCCTCACTTGGCGCTCAGAATTTAGAGGATAGTTCTAGGTCTGTTTGATCCAGTGTAATGTAACTGGGTGGGGTATCATACTAGTGTGTTATGGCTGGAATACTTTCTCAAGTAGACACCCTCATAACATGACTGAAAAATTGTTGCATGCGACCCTGAACACCATGAAACAACATAGTAAGCAGATGCATCAGGTGTAGTTTCTTTTTTCAGTTAAACACATATAGTATAGTTCAAATCTGCTGACTATTTTAGTGGTCCAGCTTTTGATGATGATGAAGAGGATGATGACGATGCTGCAGGTGGAGCGACCAATGGAGAAACGAAGGCAAAGACGCCCCAGCAGAGAGCCGGGGAAGCAATGATCAAACACATTCTCACAGAGGTAGACGGGGAGTGCTACTCTTTCAGGTAAACTCAAATTTTGTGCTGTGGAATTAATGGTGTCATATATACATATACCCTGAAATGTGTTGAAATGTTGTTGAACCCCATTAAAAATAATTTCACAGTTGCTTTATTATCTGAATCATGACGCACAAAATTATCATTCTGCTAGCTAGCTTTGGAATAATATGCGTCAAAATTTTTTGTTTTCTGTTTTCTGACCCATTTTTTTATTTGTCAGTTAATGTTGTTTTAAAAAAAAATGGTCGGAAGTCATGAAAAAAATCAACGCTTTGATGGTCAGTAACGAAGTTTAGGCAGCTGCAAATTTATTAGGTTACAGGTAGGAGCACAGCAAACACACGACCCTAGGTGGTTTCACCTCTTCTGATCGCTATATATTCCTGGGGTTTTTGTTAATTAGGATCCTGTTTGCATCATTCAGCATTTTTTTGTCAACATTTTTAAGTCCACTGCTTAAGTTCATCAGTAATTTGAGCCTTGAGAATTGGACTTGAATCTTACATATTTGCAAAACCCAGTTAACATACAATTATAGGTAACAAATGTGACTCTGTAACTTTTTTTGTTAATAATTTATCAAAACTGCTTGTTTCTGCAAATACATATAACAATTTGCTTGTTTAATAGATGTTAATTGATTGATTGATTGAATATTTAACATCATTTTTATGACATTGAGGGCTAGCAGACGATCAGTTAACCTAACCATTGTTTCCTGGGATCTTGGAAGGTTAACCGCTACTCAAGTGCATCAGATCTCCACAAGTAGCTGATAACTGTCCACTTGAATCAGCGGTGAGAGATGAATGATAATGAGACGTAAAGTCATATATCAACCATCACAGAGATTGTGGCCATGCAGAGATTCGAACTCGAGACCCCTGGATTGATAGTCAAATGCGCTAACGACTGAACTAATTGATGTTTAATAGATGTTATTTGAATCTTAAACTTTTAACATCTTAAGCCCGAGTCTAAATATTGATGAAATTAGGTCCAGGGAGCTATATTGAGGAGATTGTTGATAACAAGGTGATGTAAGAGAATGCAAGTTACATATCAAATACAGAATTGTTGAAATTAACCTGTTATGAAGACTCGGAGTGTTCGCATTTCCAACTCCGAAATTTCATGTATGTATGTGTATATGTTTTAATGTTTTTAAAGTTGTCTGTTATTTGTTCTAAGGGAAGAGTGAGTCTGGCTATGAACATAGGATTTTTGTAGGCTGAGAAATTAATGGTCACCTTCACTTATGATTAGGCTAGGGTTAAAACCCTGGCACACTATGTGTTAAGATTTTAAGTTTGCTACTGGTTGTTACTTGCGGAAAATTAATATCTATGTATCAGATTTCTATCTCCATTAATCGACTGTCACACACTTATAATATGCATTTAAGTAAAACTAGACATAGTAAAAGCTTCCTATTTAGGGACCGTCACATTTCATTGGTAGGAGCATTCTGATTGGCTACTATCTAGCAATAGTAGGAGACGTTGATTGGTTGGTTAATTTGAAAGCTCTTATCAATTTAAGGTTTAAGTTTAAAAAACTCTTTATTTTTTCCCCACAAAATTGTATTCAATGACACATTGTGATTACTATGGTGAATCTATCGGGCATATTTCACGTTTTATCTTGAATTGACAAGAGTTGGCCGCCATTGATTTCATCCTAACTGCTTTGATATGTTGTGAATTGTGTGACATGCATGAAAAAAATTCCCTCCTTTTGCATTTGGGTATAACTTATCTGACCCAGGAGATGTTGGACGATAATATAGACTAGCACTGAACCTGACTTTAAAAAAGAAAAGAAAGCTGTGGCTAGATCTGGTGCTTGGTGTTGATATGAAGTATAATTTTATTGAGAAGTATAATTACTTGTTACAACAAATGTATGAATGTATTTTCACAGTGAGGCATTACCTGCCCTGTCATACTTCCAGTCACGCCAGGTGCGGCCCACGGCCTGGAAATGTCCACTTGAGATCAACCCAGATCTGAAAATACCAATTAACGGATATGTTAAGGTTTGCAGCTAAATTTCTACCCTCTTTTAAATCTTTAACTGTTCACACTTTTAAGCTCACTAGGACGAAGTCCAAGGAGAGCTGTTGCCATGACCCTGGCGGCATAGTCGTCGTCATCGTCTGTAGACACCCAGGTTAAACTTTTGTGTTTAAGTTTTAAGATATCTATGCAACTACTCATTGGATGTGAATGAAACTTCGCATGTATGTTCACCATCATCAATGGAACACACAAGAACCATAACTCTGGATTGCATTTTGGCACAGTTATGGCCCATTTTGGACTTAGACACCCAGGGGCGAGCTTTGTTGTCTTCTGACAACTCTTGTTATTATAATAGCATTCAAAAATACATTGCAGTAAGAAAAACATCACCAATAGTTAACGTTACAAAAATATAGCATATCAATATTAAATAAAACATTCTAGATGATATTAATATGGTAAGTCTCCACTATGGTTTTCCTGGAAAAAGCAATTTGTTTCTTACAAAACAAAACATCTTGAAGCAACTAGTCATAAGTGATGCATAAACAGACGATCTTACACGAGTGTTCTTTTATTATTGAATTTATTAAACGAGTTGGCAAAAATATATTACCCAGCAAGACTCTGCCATCATTGTATGACGTAACTTCTCAAAAAAACACCATTTTACTATGTGTCAAATTAATGTCATTTGTATTTTGGCCACGTTGGGAAGTAGTTTGGCATTTTTTATACAAGAGCAGAGTTAAACAGGGAAAACATTAAGTATTGAACTGGACAATATCAAAATTAAGCCATGCATTTTGGAACTCCTGCACCTTAAATTATGTGATATAATGCATTTATTAATGCATGTGGGTGGTGGGGGTGTTATGGGAGTGGGGGTGGGGAGAAATGTGTGCCAGTAGCTGGGTAAGCTCATTAGGTACAGCACCAGCCCTGAATATGAGAGGCTCCAGGTTCAAGCCAGGCACTAGTTCCATACGTGTATATTTAAACATTTGAATAAAAAGATATCAATATTTAAATGAATTAGACAGAGTTCAGAGCAAAATTAGAAGTATATACTTTCAATTACATATTTACCCTTCTTTATAAAAACAGCAGTCACTGATAATCCTTGTCTTTCACTAGTAGTGAAATAGCCTGTCGCTTCATATTTACCCTTCTTTATAAAAACAGCAGTCACTGATAAACCTTGTCATTCACTAATAGTGAAATAGCCTGTCGCTTCATATTTACCCTTCTTTATAAAAACAGCAGTCACTGAAAATCCTTGTCTTTCACTAGTAGTGAAATAGCCTGTCGCTTCATATTTACCCTTCTTTCTAAAAACAGCAGTCACTTATAATCCTTGTCTTTCACTAGTAGTGAAATAGCCTGTCACTTCATATTTACCCTTCTTTATAAAAACAGCAGTCACTGATAATCCTTGTCTTTCACTAGTAGTGAAATAGCCTGTCGCTTCATATTTACCCTTCTTTATAAAAACAGCAGTCACTGATGCTCCTTGTCTTTCACTAGTAGTGAAATAGCCTGTCGCTTCATATTTACCCTTCTTTATAAAAACAGCAGTCACTGATAAACCTTGTCATTCACTAGTAGTGAAATAGCCTGTCGCTTCATATTTACCCTTCTTTATAAAAACAGCAGTCACTTATAATCCTTGACTTTCACTAGTAGTGAAAAAACCTGTCGCTTCATATTTCCTGGGATCCTGGAAGTTTAACCAGTACTGGAGCACACCCATCTCCTGAAGTAAATGATAACTTTCCAACTTGAATCAGAGATGAGAGACAAATGATAATGAGACACAAATATCGCATATCAATCATCATGGAAACTGACTAGACGGTGATTCAAACCGATGACCTCTGTATTGATTGTCAGACATGCTACCGACTGAGCTAATTGGGCCCAGCCTCATAATACAAATACATGTACATACAAGGCTGTTTTTTTAGAAAATGTTTGGTTTGCTGTGCTCATACCTTACCACTTAAATTGTAGCTTCCCAAACTTTTTTTATTGACTTTCAAAGTTTCATATTTTCTGTCCATTTTTAGCTCTACTGGCCAAAGGCCAGAAGTGCTTATGCGATGGCGCGTTGTCTGTCGTCTGTTAGCAGCACTTTCTCTGAAACCACTAGGCCAATTAAACTGAAACTTCACATGGGTGTTTCTGTTGCATAGGAGACTATACAGAAGATTTTTTTTTTTTCGATCTGAAATTCAAGATGGCCGCTGTTACTAAAAATAGTCCAAAACTTAAAAAATCTTCTTCTCATGAACGGCCCAACAGATTTTCAAAATGTTACTGTAGTAATGATGACCAACTATAGTTTTGTTAGATTTGTTCAAATGGTGTCCCTAGGGTTAAAAATTACCCCGCCCCGAGGGTTCAATTAGGGGACACATGTCATTATAATATTTTTTTTTTTTTTTTTTTAAATGGAAATGATTTTGCCTTTATCTTCACAGAAGCATTGTTTAGTGAAGGAGGTTCATATTTGTAAAAATGACTGGGTTCCACTGTCTTTAAGGGTCAGGAGAGGCCCCAAAAGGGTAAAAATTGGGAATTACTAAATTCGTTTTCTTAAGAACCTGTATGTCAGATTTGTTCATATTTTGCATAAATTATCCCTATGTGTAGGGGTTTGATTGCAGATAAGAATTTAGGGGTTAAAATTTATAGGGGCCCTGTAAAGGGACTTAGAATTTTACATAGGGATACTGTGGGAAAACAGAAAATAACACGTTCTGATTCAATTTGACCCTTTTCTGAAAAGGTCAAAACTATTGATATTTGTAACTTCTGTTCTCGCGTATAAAATCGATATTTGCCATTCCAGCTCTTCACTGGCTGAATTCAGCCAAACTTTATATTTAGAAGTCAGTTTGCAACTTCTGCTTTTGAAGGAAACCATTTTGCTTGCTGGCTGAATTCAGTCAGTATTGGGCATCTCACAATACATCATGAAAACTACGGAAAGTATTTAATACATTTCATATCGTTCTTCTGTAAAATGTACTTGACTGAATTCAGTCAGTAGCATCACATTTTTCTGTAAGATAATTTTGTGAGCTCTTTAATTTGATTTTTTTTCTCAAGCTGTTTCAGTAGGTTAACAAGGGACGGAATGCAGCAAAAATGTACGACGACCTTTTAATAATATATAAACGAAAATATGAACAAACACTATCCTAGCACAAAATTAGTAGGATACTTTCCCTGTAATATGATAATATAAACCAAGCAAAAAATCCAAATGCACGATGCATGGATAAAATAAAGCTGTTTGATTTGAATGAATATAAAGTAGCTTCTAATGAATAGATCATATTGAAACAATATTGGTTACAAATGATATCAACAGATAATATAAATTGATTTGGAGGTTTTTGTTTTGATACTTTCTATTTATTTTGATATCTATCTATCTGCTAAAATTTACAACTAATGCCATAATGACCAGAGTTACTGGTTCGATGGAGTTAAGTGCAAATAGAATATTATTTTAATATATTTGATTTATGCTCATACTCTCAGTTTATATACCATACACAATAATTAATTAAACTTTGAAGTAGGGGAAAAAATGAAAAAAAAAGAATATATTTAAAACAACAAATATAGAGTTGATTGGAACTCAAATAGATTTTTTCAAAATCACAATAATGCCGAGTTTTCCTTGTATGTTAATCCATCTTGCAATGAAATACATTTTGCAAAAATCTTTGTGTAATGTTGCAAACATGTAAGATACATAGATACCATGTATAAATAAAATAAATAAAAAACTCTTTGTGTCTCCAGATATGTATAAGAAAAGAATGTAAACTGGAAACAACTGATACAAAATATTTATTTTGTCTTATGCTTTAGTATAATACATATCTAAATTATGTGATTAAAAAATTATAACTTCAGTAATATTGTTTTAGATAACACTACACATAAGAAAAAAGGGGGAGAAGAAGAAAAAACAATAGTTAATTTGAATGAAAAATGAAATGAAAACATGTTTTACTCTATTACAACATAATCATATATACTTCTTTTGTATTACATCCTGGTCCTCATACACCTATAACATGTTGAATAAATGGACCACCATATTGGTGCAAATTTAAAATGGTACAAAGACATTGGAGGATTGGGTACTTTTAAGTGCAGTCTGCTTTGCAATCAAAATTTATACATGTATAGAATAGCAGATTTAAAGAAAGAATGTAATTCTTCAAGGAATAATTTACGAAATAAACAATGTAATATATAACAATTTTATTTCATACTATTGTTAAAAGACATGTAATGCATTACATTCAGATATATTATTTGTACTATTGGATATAACAAAATACAACATAGTTTAAATCATATTCAAACAGTTTCTTGTCTATCAATAAAATTACAAACGTTTATAGCGAGGTCATTTGAACAAAATAACTGCAAATGTGAAGAGGGATAAGTATTCATTATGAACTTTGTTAAGTGCTTGTTTATATTACATCATCAATTAGGAAATTGCTATAATATTATCCAACACTGATTTAACATTACGTTGGGTACATCACACGAGTCTCAGAGTATTAAAAGTCATATATATATATTGAAATGGACTCGTGAAAAGCGATCGTAAAATCCATTTGGTTCTTTGGAAAAATGAGCTTATGACTAGCATTTAGCTAGCCTAATCCCCTTAATCAATTGAAGAGACGGGATAGACAACGTGTATATACTTCAAAATAACGATTCTCTTTGTAAAATCATTTAATAAAGCCATATTTTATTTAATCTTAATGTTAGTTCTTTTGGCATAACATTTTTATTAGAATAATTAAATGATGCCATTATATCTGGTACATTGCACTTTCCACTTTTTGGTCATCACACCACTACCAGTCAACATATATCCCCTCTCTATTGAATAGCCATTTAAAATTAATCATCTTCTTTTTGGTCTAAGTTACTTCCTCTATCCACTTATCACCGTCTGTGTCTGTTGGGGGGACGCACTTATATCCACACGTCCATATCGACAAAAGATGGATATTCTTTCAAAGTAAACTCTGAAAAAAGTAATGTGAATGTTAGGTTAACAGTGGCATAAATGCATAACACTATATGGACGTTTAGTGTCGTATAACTGTTTCTGTATTATACAAAGCTCAAGTGAGCTATTCAGATCGCATTGATCTGTCTGTTAACAGTTGGTTATGTGCACTCTAGCCCTCGCATTTTAAACTTGCAAAGTAATTATAATTACAGTATCAAGGAAACGTATTGAACTGACTTAATCGAATATTTTATGTCAGAGTTATATAAAGACCTTGAATTGTTAAAAAGTATGTGAATATATATAAATATAATATCTCAGAAAAAACAACACTTTAACAGGCCAAATATGATAAATAATGTTTAGGTTACGAATCACAATAAAATCAAATGCGTTCCCCATCACCTGAACATGTTTCATTTTCATTGTAGTTGTATACCATAAGACCTCGGACAAGGTTTGAACAAGTCAATTCGGAGAGCTATGTATGTATTGTGGCTCTTGATCATAAAATTTTGCTTTATTTGCCTTTGTGTGCAGCATTATTTCATGATACTATGGAGAAAGTTTTGTACTGTTCAAATCGGACGATCAATGGCCGTGTTACGACACTTCAATCATCCTTATTTGTACTATTTGAATTTTGCGAAATACAGTAATTATATATCTATAATGTAATCTTGTTAATGTCTGAAGTAGTATCAGCCTTCTTTAGTATGGTATACTGCACTACAGGTGGGCGATTTATACCCATTGTGACCCTCTTGCAATGATATTATATCAAACTGGGAGGGTAATCATACTCATGGTGCTGTATTTAGTCGGAAATGTATAGTATGAATATAAAGTTATATTTATGTTGAATTACGTTATATTTTATTTCAAAGTATTTTCCTGTTTACACGATAAAATTTATTCTTTATTCTCATTAATTTCGTATTAGTAAGAAATATGTTTACCTTCACTAGTTTCTTCACAGAGTTGCGTAACTTCTACTGTTGCATAATTTTCAAGGGGAACTATAAATAAATTATGTATAGTGAAAATACTATCTATTAAAATACATGTAACAAAGAGTATAGCTATTTTATAAAATTTAAATTTTATTAATTTCATATAGTTGGTAAAAGTTTTCAAAAATTAAAAAAAAAATAGTTTGCACAATATACTGGCTATGCTTATAGTGATGTTGAAAAAGTATTATGTTTTATTAAATCTAGGATAAATATGTTCAAATAATGTATGTATATTATTACTTACTGTTTTTACCCCAAAAGTGGTATACAGCCGTGTCCGATCATTGTTTGATATCGCAATAGGATGGTTTTCGATGGTAGGCTCAATCAATATCCATCTAAAAAGGCATACCTTCAGTCATGACATTAATATTTTTATTGTGCATATTGTTGTTTACGCCAAGCATTAAAGCTTCGTCTCTTGTCAATTGTGTGTAAATATGACAAAGGACACTATTAACAACATAGCTTCAAGCTATTTCCTTTGTTCACCTTATAGCCTGAAGAAGATAGGTTCCATCAACTACAAGAACATTCTTCGTAAACTCTCACCGTAAATATATTCCCCACTTGGCTCCTGAAAACTATTAATATCAATATGATTTTCCCCTACAATATAAAATGTTTAATACATTTGAAGAGGCTGCCATTAGCAAATATTCTATAACATTATCTGCCATATTGTTGTTCAAGTAGTTTCACTTTCTATTATTCTGCAGATACTATTTATGCACTGGCTCATTGAATATGCTGACCTTCATTTCACCGTTTCATTATATAATATGTTTGGAGGCCTCATTGGCTACCTAACATTTACTCCCTCCCGCCACTGAATGCTTGAACATCCTATTTGCTATCAGCATAGTTCATTTAATTGGCTGGGTTGAGTATCTTTACATCAGTTATACTATTAAGGTTTCTCTATCATATACATTTCTGTATGCACAGCATAACACACCCTATTTGTATTTAAGGCAAAAGAAAATATAAATAATCGGGTATATTTTATGTTTCAAGAAAGACACTTGCCACAGTCATTATGAATTGTATATTCCATACAACACATGTTTCAACTTATTATTAATCATTATTTATATATATATATATATTGTTTATCAGTCAAATAATTGGACTGATGCAAGTGTATTAATTGCATCAGCGGGGTGGTAGTCTAATTGATAAAGTGTTGGCCACTCACGCCAAAAGTTGTGGGTTCAATCCCCAGCTTCTCATAAAACAACACTCAGTACTGGTGCTACCCATGAAGCGGACTGGAAAGCGGTTCATATAAGCTCAGAGCTTTCATCGTAATCGAGCTAAAACAAAACATTATATACTAAACTAATTGTACTAACCTTTGAACTTTTTCTGAATCATACAGTTGGATTATCAATAGCCCCCCCCCCCCCCCCCCCACACTACTGGTAATCACATTACATTATTGCATGTCTAAAGTAAAACAACAATATTCAAGAAGTCAGTTATATGTCAATTCAAACTTCCATGGTAGGTTTGTAAAACTGTGCACTTCATTATTGTATTTGAAATTCACAACACTTATTTATCAATATATTCTTTTGAAATTAATATGATATTTATTCCATATTTTTGTGGAGCGTGTGGTGCAGTGGAAGAACTTCAAAACCTGATCGGAGGATCATAGGTTCGATCCAGCTCACAGGCTACATGTATGTGTAGTGTCGTTAAGGAAGACACTATCTTTACATGTGCTTAGAACTGATTCTGTTACGGACGAATTCGAGCGTGATTTATCTAAGTTGTAAGAACTTGTTTAACAATGACAGTGAAATCAACAACTAACAACTAACCCGATTAACAACAACGTATATATTTAACATTCAGTGTGTAACAATTTTTCATCCATAAAGAAATTTATAATATTCTATACTGCTGGTACTGCATTAAACATTTAGTTTGTAGGATTTTCATCCACACACACACACACACATGAATTAAAATATCAATTTTTGCATATTAAATAAAAAATATGTGAAAAAGTATTCTATTTGCACTTTTATTCATTTACACTCCTATTTCAAAAAATATACCATAATACACTACATTTTTAACATAACACTGTTAAACGGAAGTGTACCAGAATTGACAAAACAAAAGACTTTTATTCAAAATAAAATTCATTATTAGGCAAGATGAGTTTTATAAAGGGTTAGTCATTACATTTTAGTTGATGAATTTCTGTTCTATTAAAGCGTATCAGAACCAAATTGCTACCTCAGAACCAGCAAATATTTCCAGATACATTGATAAGATGGTGATTATAAGCATCATATAACTATACTCATTATTACGGGCCATCCATGATTTTATATTAATTTAAAAAAGGTTAAAAGAGTATAACCTTTTTTAGAGAGTAGATTTGTTAAAATCGGCTTGACGCTCAGCATTTACAGGAGAGTTCTAGGTCTGGTCGGCCCGGTGTGAGTATAATGTGACTGGGTGGGGTATCATACGATGTGTCTGCGGCATGATACTCCAGTGTGACAGCGCTTAGAATACTGTCTCAAGTAGACACCGTCGCGATATGACTGAACATTTTTTGAAAGCGACGCTAAACACCATACAATTGTTAAAATCGGATTGGGTTAGACCATGTCTACAATATCAGAAGTGTTAACAAACTAGACATAATTCAAAATCAAGTACATGTATAAATGGCTATTGAACCCCAACCTCATCTTTCAGGGTGAGCAAGTAAACTTGTATGGGTCATTACCTATTACACAATGAAAGTATAGCTATGTATTGATAATGGTTGATATATTAACAGCTCCGTTAGCAAAACAGGATACATTATCAGTTGCTTCAGGGTTCAATCAAATAATTACGAAAAATGGCGTTGTTGATACTGTAATATCAGCTATAGGGACATAATTGCATTTGTCGTTTGTGTTACTAATCAGTTCGTGCATTCTACCACAAGTTATTCAACACACATGTTTTTATTTATTCAAAGTGTATGTTAAGTTCACAAAAGTCCACTAATTTTGATTAATTCCATTAAACATACACATTATGATATATTATGTTCATAAACATAGTGAAACATAATTTGGTCAGAATTCAAAAGTAATAGTTTTCAAAGCACAACAGTGCCTGTGTAAATGCAAACAAACACCATTTGAACAAATCACATTTGTTGCATTTCACGAATAAACTTACGATAAAAATAGGTTTTAAAAGCAAAGTAAATTGTTCATAAAATTTTAGATATTAAACCCATCTACGGGTTGAATAATTAAGAAAATGATATGTTTTCTGAAAATACAATATTAAATTCATGAGGATGACTATGCTCTCCTGTATGATTTGGAGGAATTTAAGATATATATATATATATATATATATATATAATATTATGAATATTTCTTACTTTACGTTTACGACTGTTTTTTATCAAAATTTTTTAGTGAAATGCAACCCTGGTGATTATGTTTATTTATTCGCAGAAAGTACAGGAATTGGGTAAAAAATAATTATTTTGATTTAAATTGGCATGCGTAATAAAGTCTAACGTTTTAATGGGAAATTATTTGGTTAAGTAAGATAGAATCTTAATAAAGTCAAATTTAACTCTGCAACACTGTGCGAATAATGCAAAAAAAGTGATAGTTTCTGTTTTGTTTAATCTTCTCTTCAAAAACACAGACAGTAAAGATATAAGTTTCAATTTTCTGAAATGAATGATATAACTATAAATAAGCATAATTATACAATAACATCGCTAAAAATGTATGGTAGCTGGCATTTTGTTTTCTCTCACCTATGATATATCATATTAAACTTTACCTTTACTATATATATATATATATATATATATATCTTTACTTCACCAACTTTTAGTTTTAGCTAGTGCTTGATTGCGAGGTGCGGATACCTTACTAACCAATCAGATTTAATTTTACTTTTTAAAGCAGTACAATACTTTTGAAAAATACAATGAAAAAGCCCTAATAGTTTTAGCCTCTGGCTTGACCTAAATCATGTATTTATATAGCCAGGTATTATATATATATATATATCATGTTAATATTGAGGTTTTCTCTCTCTTTATAAGTAAATATCCATATATCTACATAGCTATATCATGTTAATGTTGCGATTGTTTCTCTCTTTATTACGTTCATATCCATACCGTTTGCCAGTTTGATGCGTTTGTAAAATTATTTTTTTTTTTGCAATTATGTTAGTAAAAATCTGTAGTAGCCGACAATAGGTAAGAAATCATGTATCCTGCACTTAGACAGCCAACCAGGAAGTGTAATGTACCAGACATATTGGGTATGATGGTTAACCGTGTTGGTGGATTCCCAAAAACAAAGCATGTTTTGGGATAACAACGTACTGAAAATAGTATAAGTACTTTATGTACAGTTTTGTTGGAAACCAGCCGAAAACGTTTTCTGGGAACTCACCTCATTATTTATTAAGTTCAAACACATTGAAATCTGGCAGAACAAACTATACCCAACTTTCACTCATACTTATTAAACCGATTGTATTGATAAATGTGTAATACATCTTTGAACTCACCAGAACTCCTATCAGCCCAGATGATGTGATGTTAATGTGCTGTGATTTATGATGAAACACGTTAGTAAATTAAACGTTAAGTACCGTATATGTTATTTCATTTATAACTATGCACATGAAGGTGTTTTAATTTGCTTATATTACTTGATTTCTTAGAAAAGTTTTCCAATGTTTTTTTTTACATTAAATCTACTGTGAACATATCAATAGTTATAATTTTTAGTACAAATTGTTTCTATAGACTTTGTTTACGGAATTTCAATATGATTTATTCTGATATTAAGTTGTAGAACAGGGTGAAATTTTGTAAAGAATCAAATACAATTTTCAAATTACGTATAATTTAAAGGTTTTACACAATTTTACAATTTACATTTGTTTATGTAACGAAAATAAATACATTTCAAATTGTTTCTTTATTAATTTTTCATGTTTGTCAATGTGACCATGAGACAAAAATGTGTATTCAATTCTATTATTGGTCATTTTTAAAAAAAAACAAAAACGATTATCTTTGTACTAGAACAAGAAAATATTTCATTTGATTTAATTTTGTTGTTTTCTGCATTTTATGTATGAACATAACGTATGAGTGTTTCATTTTAGTGTATAATATTATTCTAACAGTGAAAGAAAAATGTGTGTGTGTGTGTGTGTGTGTGTGTGTGTTTATTTTGTAGGGGATGTTGTATATTGACAAAACATGTTATTTTTGTACTATGGCACTTGTATGTATGTTAAAGAGGTGTCAGTTAATCAGGTTTTGTTATCTTTGTACAATGCTAATGCTCTGTGGAGTCAGTTGGTCAGTTCTGGACAGTATCCAGGGAGAGAAAGCGTTGACATCATGCTGTGATAAGGGTTGCTATTGTTGATACATGCTATGCTGGTAAATCTGAGTGCAGGGCAGTTAGAAACTGATTTCGACCGAACAATGTCTAAAATTATTTCCTCTCTTTATATTAAAAATTCAGATATATTCCCCAAATAAAACACCAGGAAATTCCCAGGCAGTGACACTGCACAATTATACACGGGTATTAAATAACATTTTAGCAGTTAATATATTGGTTGTATGATGCTGGTCTATAAGTACCTTTCCATCATTCTGTGAACATCTTAGAATTAAATTACAGTTAAATCTAGTTCAGACTATTTAATATATTAAATATCTCCATTCAGAGAGCATTATTTAAATCAGTTTATATTATTACAATAAAATATTACACTTTAATTAATACATTTATTTTATTAGGAGCCGGGCCCGATTAGCTCAGTCGGTTACGCGTCTGACTTAATCCAGGGGTCGTCAGTTCGAATCCCCCGCCCGGCAACAGTCTCCGTGATTATTGCTATACGACATTGTGTCTCATTATCATTCGTATATCACCACTGATTAAAGTGGGAAAGTTATCAATTACTTGTGGAGATGGGATGTGCTCGAGTACTTGTTAATCCCAGGAAACAGTGGTTAGGTTAACTGATGGTTAGCCCTCGATGGCATAAAATGACGCTAAATGTTCAATCAATCAATCAATATTTAACTAGGATGTTTCACTCATTTATTTTTACATACTGCCTTTAAACGTGCAAAAATAGTTGATACATGTACATACAGTCACAGTATGACACAATCTCACAGATTAGTTCACTCTAAATTGTATAAGCAATATTGCAATTGATGTCAAAATATATCTGATTTGTTAGCATTAGTATTTTTTTTTTAAATTCGATTTTGAAACAAGTTCTTGCTTGCTTAAGGACATTGGGAGAATGAAGTAGAATGTGGTAGATTCTATTATAACTTGTCTTGTTCAGGTACATTAGGTGAATGGTGTAGAATGTGGTGTATTCCAATATAACTCACATTAGGTGAACTAGGTATAATGTGGTGTATTTTCATATAACTCGCCTTACTCAAGGACATCAGGTGAGTGTTGTATAATGTGATATATTCCCTTATAACTTGTCCTGATCAAGGAAATTAGGTAAATGTTGTATGATGTGGTAGATTCCCTTTTTAACTTGCCTCAAGTACATTAGGTGAATATGTTAGAATGTGATAGATTCCCATATAACTCATCTTGCTCAAGGATATTCGGTGAATGGATAATAATGTGGTGTATTTTCATATAACTGGCCTTGCACAAGGACATAAGGTGAATGTGGTATAATGTGATAGATTCCCTTATAACTTGCCTTGCTCAAAGACATTAGATGAAAGTGGTAGAATGTGGTAGATTCCCTTATAACTTGCCTAGATCAAGTACATTAGATAAATGTGGTAGAATGTGATAGTTTCCCTTATAACTTGCCTAGCTCAAAGACATAAGGTAAATGTTGTAGAATGTGATAGATTCCCTTATAACTGGCCTTGATCAAGTACATTAGATGAGTGTGGTAGAATGTGATATATTCTCTTATAACTTGCCTAGCTCATGGACATCAGGTGAATGTACTAGTATGTGATAGATTCTCTTATAACTTGCCTGTATCATGGACATCAGGTGAATGTACTAGTATGTGGTAGATTCCCTTATAAATTGCCTTGATCAAGGACATTAGGTGAATGTGGTAGAATGTGGTAGATTCCGTTAAAACTCGTCTTGCTCAAAGACATTAGATGAATGTGGTAAATTGTGATAGATTTCCTTATAACTTGCCTTGCTGAAGGGCATTAGACGAATGTGGTAGAATGTGGTTGATTCCCTTATAACTTGCCTAGCTCAAGTACATTAGATAAATGTGGTAGAATGTGATAGATTTCTTTATAACTTGCCTTCCTCAAGGACATAAGGTGAATGTGGTAAAATGTGATATATTCCCTTATAACTTGCCTTGATTAAGGATATTAGGTGAATGTGGTAGAATGTGGTAGATTCTCTTATAACTCGTCCTGCTCAAGAACATTATATGAATGTGGTAGAATGTGGTAGATTCCGTTAAAACTCGTCTTGCTCATAGACATTACATGAATGTGGTAGAATGTGATAGATCTCTTATAACTTGCCTTTCTCAAGGGTATTAGATGAATGTGGTAGAATGTGATTGATTCCCCTATAACTTGCCTAGCTCAATTACATCAGATAAATGTGGTAGAATGTGATAGATTCCTTTATAACTGGCCTTGCTCAAATACATTAGATGAATGTAGTAGAATTTGATAAATTCCCTTATAATTGGCCTTGCTCAAGTACATTAGATGAATGTGGTAGAATTTGATAAATTCCCTTATAACTTGCCTTGATCAAGGACATAAGGTGAATGTGGTAAAATGTGATATTTTCCCTTTTAACTTTCCTTGATCAAGGACATTAGGTGAATGTGGTAGAATGTGGTAGATTCCCTTATAACTCGTCTTGCTCAAGGACATTCGATGAATGAAGAAGAATGTGATAGATTCCCTTGTTACTTACCTTGATCAAGGACATTCTATGAATGTGATAGAATGTTGTAGATTCCCATATAATTCTACTTACGCAAGGACATTAGGTGAATGTGATAGAATGTGGTAGATTCCCTTATACCTTGCCGAACTCAAGGACATGAGGTTAATGTGGTAGAATGTGATTGATTACCTTATAAGGTGCCTTGATCATTAGGTGAATGTGGTAGAATGTGATATATATTCCCTTATAACTTGCCTTGATAAAGGGCATTAGATGAATGTTGTAGAACGTGGTAGAATCCCATATAATTCACCATACTCAAGAACATTGGGTGAATGTGGTAGAATGTAGTAGATTCCCTTATAACTTGCCTTAATCAAAGACATTAGGTGAATGTGGTAGAATGTGGTTTATTCCCATATAACTCGCCTTGCTCAAAGACAAGAGGTGAATGGTGTAGAATTTGGTAGATTCCCTTATAACTTGCCTACCTCAAGAACATTGGGTGAATGTGGTAGAATGTGGTAGATTCCCTTATAACTTGCCTTAATCAAGTACATTAGGTGAATGTGGTAGAATGTGGTAGATTTCCATATAACTCGCCTTGCTCAAAGACATGAGGTGAATGGTGTAGAATGTGATAGATTCCGTTATAACTCGCCTTGATCATGGACATTAGATGAATGTAGTAGAATGTGGTTGATTCCCATATAACTCGTCTTGCTCAAAGACATTAGGTGAATGGAGTATAATGTAGTGTGTTTTCATATAACTCGCCTTACACAAGGACATAAGGTGAATGTGGTATAGTGTGATGCATTCCCTTATATCTTACCTTGATCAAAGACATAAGGTGAATGTGGTATAATTGGATAGATTCCCTTATAATTTGCTTTGATCATGGACATTTGGTGAATTTGGTAGAATGTGATAGATTCCCTTAAAACTTGTCTTGATCAATGACATTAGATAAATTGGGTAGAATGTGGTAGATTCCCTTATAGCTCGTCCTGCTCAAGTACATTACGTCATTGTGGTAGAATGTGATAGATTCCCTAATAATTTGCCTTGATCAAGGACATTAGGTGAATGTGGTAAAATGTGATAGATTTCCTTAAAACTTGACTTGATCAAGGACATTAGATAAATGGGGTAGAATGTGGTAGATTCCCTTATAACTTGCCTTGATTAAGGACATTAGGTGAATGGGTTACAATGTGATAGATTCCCTTAAAACTTGCCTTGATCATGGACGTTAGATAAATGTGGTAGAATGTGGTAAATTCCCTCATAACGTGTCTTGCTCAAATACATTAGATGAATGGGGTAGAATGTGGTAGATTCCGTTATAACTCGTCTTGCTCAAGTACATTAGGTGAATGTGGTAGAATGTGATAGATTCTCTTATAACTAGCGTTGATCAAGGACATTAGATGAATGTGGTAGAATGTGGTAGATTTCCATATAATTCGCCTGACTCAGGGACATTAGGTGAATGTGGTAGAATGTTTTTAGATTCCCTTATAACTTGCCTAGCTCAAAGACATAAGGTGAATGTGGTAGAATGTGATTCATTACCTTATAAGGTGCCTTGATCAAAGACTTTAGGTGAATGTGGTAGAATGTGATAGATTCCCTTATAACTTGCCTAGCTCAAGGACATTAGGTGAATGTGATCGATTCCCTTATAACTTGCCTTAATCAAGGACATTAGGTGAATGTGGTAGAATGTGATAGATTCCTTTATAACTTCCCTAGCTCAAGGACATTAGATGAATGGGGTATAATGTGATAAATTCCCTTGTAACTTGCCTAGCTCAACGACATTAGGTGAATGTTGTAGAATGTGACAGATTTCGTTATAACTTGCCTAGCTCAAGGACATTATATGAATGTGGTAATATGTGGTAGATTCCCTTATAACTTGTTCTGCTCAAGGACATAAGGTGAATGTGGTAGAATGTGAATATTCCGTTATAACTTGCCTAACTCAAGGACATAAGGTGAATGTAGTAGAATGTGATAGATTCCCTTATAACTTGCCTTAATTAAGGACAGAAGGTGAATGTGGTAGAATGTGGTAGATTCCGTTATAAATTGTTTTGATCAAGGACATTAGGTGAATGTGGTAGAATGTGGTAGATCCCCTTATAACTTGCCTAAATTAACGACATTAGGTGAATGTTGTAGAATGTGGTAGATTCCCATATAACTTGCTTTGCTCAAGGTCATGAGGTGAATGGTGTATAATGTGGTAGATTCACTTATAACTTGCCTAGCTCAAGGACATAGCGTGAACGTATAATGTGAAAGATTACCTTATAACTTGCCTTACTCAAGGACATAAGGCGAATGAAGTAGAATGTGGTTGATTCCATTATAACTTGCCGAGTTTAAGGACATAAGGTGAATGTGATAGAATGTTATAGATTCCCTTATAACTTGCCTTGATCAAGGACATTAGGTGAGAGTGGTAGAATGTGATAGATTCGGTGATAACTTGCCTTGATCAAGGACATAAGATGAATGGGGTAGAATGTTGTAGATTCCCTTACAGCTGGTCCTGCTCAAGTACATTAGGTGAATGTGGTAGAATGTGATAGATTCCCTTATAATTTGCTTTGATCAAGGACATTATGTGAATGTGGTAGAATGTGATAGATTCCCTTAAAACTTGCCTTGATCAAGGACATTAGATAAATGGGGTAGAATGTGGAAGATTCCCTTATAACTTGCCTTGATAAAAGACATTAGGAGAATGTGGTAGAATGTGATAGATTCCCTTATAACTTACCTTGATCAAGGACATTAGATGGATGGGGTAGAATGTGATAGATTCCCTTATAATTTGCCTTCATCTAGGGCATTAGTTGAATGTGGTAGAATGTGATAGATTCCCTTATAACTTGCCTTGATCAAAGACATTAGATGAATGAGGTAGAATGTGGTAGATTCCCATATAATTTGCCTTTCTTAAAGACATTAGATGAATGTGGTAGAATGTGGTAGATTCCCTTATAACTTTCGTAGCTCAAGAACATAAGGTGAATGCGGTAGAATGTGACAGATTCCCTTATAACTTTCCTTGATCAAGGACATTAGGTGAATGTGATAGATTCCCTTATAACTTGCATTGATCAAGGACATTAGGTGAATTTGGTATACTGTGATAGATTCCCTTATTACTTGCCTTGATCAAGGACATTAGATGAATATAGTTGGTACAGATTAGTTCTCATGAACATGTACCGATATATTGCCCCGTGAAGTTTAAATACATAGTGTATAAACTGTATGTGTTGATACAAAACTATAGATCTATTTACAAGAAATGGTTTATTACCATATGATAAAATTTTGTAGGTAGTGCTTATATCGCATATGTAAAACATTGATAAACATTCCTGAAACAGAAGATCATCTATGGCTTACACTATATTTAAAACAACACATCAAAAACGTACTTGTTTAGATATCAAAGAGATAAATTTGGATCTTAATAGAGAAAATCTCAGTATAATATCTAAAGATAAAGTACTTGGCATATTTATTAATGACAACATAATTTGGAAAAATCATGTAGATCATATGTAAAATAAATCCATGAAACGTTTGGCTTCCGTCAAGAATTAAACAATATCTTAGCCTTGACCATAGAGTTCAGTTTTATAAAGCTTATATTCAACCTCATGTAGATTACTGTAATTTTGTATAGGTTGGCACCTGTCAAATGAACCTAGAATTTTAAGGCTCCAAAAACGTGCTTGCAAAATCATCTTGATTAACAATGATTAAAACACACTAGAAAGCTTGCAGGAGTTAAAACAACTAACAGTTTTTGATAGGATTTATTTCCGGAAAACAAAATTTATGTACAAAATAGCGAAGTCCAATAACCTCAGCCGAAATCAATGAAATGTTTTACTTCAGACAAACAAATAAAAATACATCTGTAACACGGTCAAATTCTTCAAACAACATTAAACTAGCTAAACTGAACAAAGAGTTATTTAAACAAAGTATATATATATTTGGTCCAATAAAATGGAATAATCTTCTAGAAAATATCAAAGTAAAACTTTTATAATAGCATACCATGATACCAAAGCAATCTAATCAGATGGATGAAAATTGTATAATTCAATTTGTTTTCTGTACAAGTGTGTTCAAAGTCATGTAAATAGTAACATACTGCCACTGCCTTATATAAATTTAACAAACCACTTTTAATGTTGACATGTATTGTTTTCCTGAAGTGAATGTGTGTATGTGTGTGTGAATATCATGTGGGAAGAGAAATGTTTTAGCATTTTTTTTCACTGAATATTTCATGTATAATTTTATGTGTATCTCATTTTTGTATATTTTGTAAATAATAGAGGGCCGCATGGAAGATTAGTTTTAAACTAAATATGTCACCCTCAATAAATAAATTCGCTTATCTTAATTCTTGCTAGATAATTTCAGATAATGTTAAATAAGTATTTCCTGATATGCTTGACCAACTTATATTGTTCTTATATATTATTCTAGTATTGCAATTGTAGTATTTAGGGTAATTATATGTACATGGTGTGCCTTCAAGTATTCGCACATATATCATTTTACTGCAATGGTTAATAAATTAATAAAGCAATTTTAAGGTTTGAAAGACATATGTAACTAAATGCTCAATTAAATAATGTTAAGGCAATGTGAGCTATCCGTTCACTTTTGTGCATTATGTAATAATTATAGCTTAATTTTACCACCCCTGAGTTTTATATTAATTGCCGTACATTTGGTACTTATTTCTTGAAAAAGTTGTTGTTTTAGAACAGTATCGAGTGTGCTGTCCGTCCGACAGCTCTTGTATTGTTTTCTAGAGTTTTTTTCTGTGTTAAAAGAAATACTCTGCCTTATTTTAGCTTGACCCTAGGGGTGGGCCTTTTTTACTAAATCTATATAAGAGAAATGCAAATAAAAAACGATATTTCTTGTGACTGAATAGACTTATGTAAATGTTTTTTGGTGTGATTTGTTATTGCATACATGACGATTGATATTTATGTCAATTTCATGGTCTCCACCCCTATGAGGTCTTAGGGTGGATTATAGATTCATATAGCTTTATGCCATTAAAGATTTTCAGGTGACCGTTGAGACCAATAGGTCACTTGTTTAAAGTTTGTTTTGTATTAAATCAAATAATTTAACCAATTTCATCTTTGGTATCTTTTCACACACCTCTTTCTACCACAATATACTACTCCACAGATTTTTGTTTAATTATGAATAGACCAAAGTATTATGATGTAGATAGATGCTATGATAACACTTGTATAGATGATCAAACCAGTTTAATGAAAAAAACAACAGAGGGGGTGGGGGTTTCTATAGCCAGTTTATTTTCATCCCTATATTTTCAAAATATAGCTTGGCTATTTCCATTATAATGACAAACTATGCTTCAACAAACAAAATAGTCTACTTGAGATAATTACACAATATTATTATAGAAAAGAGTGGCGAGTGTAAATAATAAAGATATTATTGTTTACCACTTTGTAATCCCAAGTTTAATATTGTTGTTTATTTTCACTTTAATTACAAACTTTGCTAATAATCTACTAGAGATAGTTTCTTGTAAGCATTATATTTACCAAGGTTTATATTAGCAGTGCTTGATTATATTTACTATTATGACAAACATATCCATTCAACTTTAGGTAGTAACAAGAAAATAAGGGCGAGTGACATGTTATAGCTATTATATAATATTATAATATGTTATGTTCATCCCTTTCACAAACTCCGTTATCCAAGTTTCATATTTTGGATTGTGAAGCTTGGTTGTTTTCACTTTAATAAGACACTGCAACAAATAATGTAATTTATTTGAAAAAAGTAACCTTATGTATTTTGTAAAAAAAGGGATGCAGGTGAAAATATTGCAGCCAATATATGATTAGTCCCTGAACAGTATTTTTTTACTTCTTAAATTCAATTGTATTTCCTTATGTTACATGTTACATACGACATACCAACAAAGATAAAGCCCTAGCTTTTCTCAAAATAAGAGTTAGAATTTAATGACCTTGATTTGGTCGTCGTGACTCAATAAAATAAATGTTAAAACAACCAAGTTTAATTTAGCAGTGTGTTTGCTTTTATTTTACATTACTGCCCCCATACAGGTTTATCCGTGATATATCCTTTTATATCTATTATATGTATCATGACATTGTTTTAAAAAACATTTCTGAACAGTTCCATTTTTAGAATTAGATTTTAAGTCAATAAAATAGCTGGCATTTTTTAAACCTTGATGAGATTTGGTCTAATTTGCTAATTTTATGTTTGTTTTCAATGCGCTATCTACATTTCACTATGTCATGTCATTATATTGTATAACTCTTTTTTCTTGTTCCAACTTAACATATATGTTGTTAACTTGGACAGATATGGTGTTAAATATCATATTTTTGTTATTCATTTTATATTCTTACCCAAAACTCATTTTTCTTACTCGAAATTCACTTTCCTTACTCGAAACTCACTTTCTTTACTAAAAACACATTTTCATATGGTTCTTCAATTGACTGTTAATTCTATTTTTCTCTCGGGATTAATATATATTCACTTTACTCTGTGTTTGAGTGTATATTGCCAATTCAGGAGGGTTAGGATATCTGTTATTATTTGTTAAACTATAAGTTAGTTTCACTACATTTTATCAAGAAAAACTAACATTTACCTACCATTCTTTTATTTAACATATAAGGTAGATGTTTACCCAGATTCGCACTCAATCCCAGTACAATAAGTGCCTGAACCTAATCTTCTGACAATTTTACTGTTTGAATACCTGCTAGCTAATCTATGTGTTTGGTATTGTGCAAATAACTGAAACATCTGCAAAAGTACTATCAGCATCGGCTAATATATGGGTCAGTAGGGATTCCTGAAATCAACTGCCATGGCAGAGAACAGCTATTATAATCATTGCAATAGCCATTAGCGTCAGATGGAGAAATTTATAGACTGAAAACATTCCTGTTATTTGTATTAACTGTCAATTATATAGTTAGAGGGAATAATGTTAGTTATGCAAGAATAAACCAGACCATGGTTAAAAGATGTGTCTTTGTACCGTTAATTGAAATTCACCTGACTAGCAAAATTAGGAATTATTAATAAGTATACATAGAGATATATAATGTTATTGTAAGTTTATGCTGATGTACATACATGTAGTACAAACAGAAAAAATATGTAACGCAATACACAATATGACAAACCAATTTTTTTTTAAATAGTTGTTATGGATATTTATGTGATATTGCACTGTACAAGGCTTCTCCTTAATTATTATGCAGACTGCTGTTACTGATATGGCTTTTTTGTCGCAATGGCATATTAAGAGAAAGTAATTTGGTATTAGTTTATATGTTATAAATTCAATAGAAAAATTTATGTAGAGGATGGGCTTGTGAAGTGACTTACTTAATTGATGAGGCGGACTTTATATAATAATATGCAAATTATAATCCGCCACAATCTAAATTGTCATTCATTATACATTGGATTAGAATTTTGATATCGTATTTACAATTTATATCAACTATAAGAACTTTGGTTTAAAAATACCAGAGTGTGACATTGGTAAGTTTATATTCAAAACTTTCAAAAATAAAACCGAATATATGTATATATATTATTGTTCTTTAGGAATGCATAAAGAACACTTTTGAAAATAATAAAAACAATCTGTCAAATGCAAACAATGTCCTACGAATACGTTATGAAAGAAAAACCACCATTTTTTTATTATATTGCTCGGAGTCTTTTAAACTTCTAGATTGTTTAAATTTGCACTTTTCATATGATTGTTACTTTTTCTAATAGCAGATATTTCACGTACATCAAATGTTGTATTCAATTGAAAATATTCAAAATCTTAGACACTTGAAAGTTCTGTGTGTATTAGTTTTTAAAAAAAGTATTACAAATGACGAAATTTTACCATCTCGTGGTACTTAAAGTTAACGAACAAGCAATTGGATAGTGCGATCCTCAACTTAGTGGTACAAAGTATTTTCTTAAATCCTCATCTGGGATCACCATTGAAATAACCCTAGGTATTTGGTAACGCTTGAAACCATTGGTCTTATGTGTCCCAGATTTAAAGAAGACGCTTTAGTACAATTAAAATGCATTTTACATAGATATGATTTAAGTACATGTAAGTACTTCAACACTGTCAATTTATTAAGGACAATACATGCAGTCTGATGTAACTAATATTGAATTATGTTTTGTGTAATTTGGTCTTCCACTAAATAAATTACGTTTAACATGACAAAACACAAATTGAAAAATTTTGCACTTAATAATTTATTCATTATTTCGATTTCAAACATCGCTTAGTGCTTTATCTTTAATATCTTTTCTACTATGAACCTTAACAATGTATTTTCAATTTCTAAGTTAATATAAATTAATATATTTGAACAATTTGTATCAATATCATTTTATAATTATGTTGATGGAAACGATTCCACAAATATACGAACTTAAAGCAATAAGAACCAGCAATTTGTGTATTAGCAACAATTTATCAGCAATGATACGTGTGTAGTGTAGTGTAGTGTAGTGTAGTGTAGTGTAGTGTATCTCTCTGGAGCAGAGAGTACTGACCCTCTTCAGACAACATTACTGCTTAATGAACGGGTTGTGTAGTTCATGTTTGTAAACTGCAATATGAAGTATACTGTTAATTGGTATAAAATCTATTGAATGGAATAGTTGTCATTTACATGTGTTAACACTTTTGATAATGAAATAATTAGTGATGCTATTTTGATAAAAAAATATACATATGTTTTGGAGACAAGTTCATTTTCAATGAGTAGTGATGAGACAAATAACTCAGAGCCAGGAATATATACACAAAGAGAGTTCACCAGGAAACAAACGTTTAAATGGTATGTATCGAGTTATCAATTTCTACATATTCAATTAACATTTTATTTACTCTTGAAAATCTAAATGTTAAAAAAAACAAAAAAAACTGCGAAAATTATTTCTTAAACGTATGTTCTTTAAATTTAAACTCTATATATTATGCAGACTAAATGCTCACAATGGTTAAGTTGATTCAAAACATTCCACAATGATTTTTCAAACAACGAACTTTACTAGCGTAACCCTTTTTTAAAGAAACTATATAAACATGTATATTTGTTTACCTATTAAATACATGAACTCATGATATGATAAATTATTTTAAATATTTTAATGCAATCTTGATATAACTTTATTGTATATTGTTAAGATATCTTTAACAGGAGTCAATGTACACTTCAAATTTGAAAACGTCAATGAAATACTGTAGATATTCGATCACACATTTTAATTTCAGTTTCCTGAAAAGATGTTGCACTTGATGTTGAAAAAATTGGAAAGTGTCTTCAAGAAAAGTGTTGTTACGATGTATTCCTGAAGCGTTAACTGTAGATAGTGTTTTGGAATGGCGCCAGAAATAACATTTACTTGCCCAAGGATGTTTGAAAATGTTGAAGCTAGTTTTCAGAGACACATTTAATGGTAGAAATCAAATCATCGAAGGAAAGCTTGTTTGCAGGTAAGTAATCATTTGATATCGCAATATATTGGAATATGTATTTGTACATATGGGCAGAAGTACCAGTACACACAATTTATATTGAGGCAGTCTTGATGATATAATTTTGAGATTAAAAATCATATCCATTCAATGTATATGCTACTGGAGATATATGCAGTGGTTACATTTATAGTTATCATTGGTGTGATTTTTTCTTACTTTCGGCTTGAACATTCTAGAAAAAGATGAATTTCTGTATGCACCCGGCATCGGCTCTGATGTCAGCTTCCAATCTTCGTTTTAAAAAGTTTTTAAAATTGTTCATTTATGTGTAGGGCTTGAAGTTCTTTGCATATAACTTGGCATAACTGTGCATGCTTATGCTCTGAGGCAGTATATTTTTGAATGGGTTTTAACGCCATTTTTCAACACATTTCATGTTATATATGGCATTTCTAGTTTTACTGGTGGAAGAAGACCTCAGACTGAGTAGAACCACCGTCCTTCCGCAAGTAACTGGCAATATTTCTCAAATAAAGTTTTGGTGTGAGTAGGACTTGAACCTACGACCCTAGCGATGAGAGGGAAGTGATCTTTAGACGGTGCCTTAGATCACTCAGCCATGGAGGACCCTAGTATGTAACATATCAGGCCACAAAATTCTAGGTCAATGTCGTATTTGAGTGCAAAAATGTCACATTTATTGTCTCATAATTGTACATAAGTGTGAAGTTGTATGGATGGAACTTGACATGATTGTGCGTGCTTATATTCTGAGACAGTGCAATAAACTATATCAGTTACCATCGCATGTATTGGCTTAATCTTCACACAAGACTTCACAGTAATCAAGCATTTGCATTATATAATGCAAATTACCGCCCTTGTATGACTTATAATATAGAAATTCTGGTTAAAGTGTTGCGTGCAAATACAATTAATTTCATATCTCATAAAACACTCCATGTATTTGATGTAACTTTAAAAAAGGTTTTGCAGTCTAAATCAAACTACTTTAATGAACAGGGGTAACTATTGCTATTATTTTCTAAATTATGGCCCTTTTTTGTGTCTAGAATATTTGGTTAAAATATATCTCTCAGAAGCCACTGCATGTATTTGACTGAAACTTCATACAAGGTTTAAGCAATGTAATTCCATAAATAACTCTTTTTATCTGGATTAGCCATCAGTATCTGAGTTTGTACTTTGTCACAATATAATTCGAATAGCCTTTTTTTTGACTATTCGGAGAATAAAGAGAGCTATTCTACTCACTCGGGCATCGGCGTCACACATTGGTTAAAGTTATGCATGCAAGTGCCTATTTCAATAACCATTGCATGTATTGACTTGAACTTTTATACAAGACTTCCCAGTCATCAAACCTACTCCAATAACTAAGTTAAGATAACTCTTGGGTGGTTAACATGCAAATGTATTGCCTTTATTTGACTTAAAAATTATTGTTAAAGTTTTGCGTGCAAGTACCATCAAGTCCATGTCACAACAAATATGCAATGTATTAAATTGAAACTCAACAGTCTTTCCATGTATTGGATGGATTGAAATTTCATTCACAGTATTGCAGTTATAAGCTCTACTCAATTTAGTAATTAAGATAAATCGTGTAAGCTTGGAGTTGTCGTTAGTCTCATTCAAATTTGTACTTTTGTGAAAAATATTCGAATAGTCGAGCGCGCTGTCCCTCCGACAGCTCTATGTTAAATTTTGTTAAATATCACATGAAATATCCTCCCCTACCAATTTTTATTGATTTTCTTTTGCTTTTTTATAAAAGAAATTCTCTGCCCAATTTCAATTGTGTTGCCTACCAAAAGCACTCTAACCCCAACCATACCTTTCCTACAAAGGTATCACTTTCTGTTTGGAACATTAACATAAAACAAAAAACCTATTGCAATTTGATATAATAATCATAGCAATTTTAACAAGAGAAATGTTGTTACCCGTTGTCATCATACAGAATTAACAAAAAAGTATGACTAAGTTGTGTTCAGAGCATGACTATATCTCATTCCAAGTTAGACACACATATTACATATATATATAATAATGGGACTAACACCTGTAGAACTCCATCAAACATATTGTCGGCAGATTCATTTATATAGAGTTCTGAACGCATTGTTTAACATCCACTGATTCGATTACTTAATAGATCAAGATATTTAGATATATTTGATTTTGAGTCGGTGAGACAGATATATAAATTATTATTATTAGTAGTAGTAGTTATTCCGGAACATAATTTATAATAATGTCACCCAATAATAATTTTAAACTGTAGCAATAAAATTACGAGACATATATAAATTATGTTGTAATATATAAAGACTGAGAAGGTTAATATTTTCATTTTCATAATAATATATACTACCAACAATTCCACTGAGAATAAACATTTTGGTTATACATATCCAATTAACCAGCCGGGCCTGATAAGCTCAGTTGGTTACGCGTCTGACTATCAATCCAGGGGTCGTGAGTTTGAATCCCCTGCCCGGCAGCAGTCTCCGTGATGATTGATATACGACATTGTGTCTCATTATTATTCGTCTCTCACCATTGTTTCAAGTGGGAAAGTTATCAGTTAATTGCGGAGACGAGGTGTGCTCGAGTACTGGTTTATCCCAGGAAACAGTGGTTAGGTTAACTGATCGTCTGTTAGCCCTCGATGGCATAAAGATGACGCAAAATATTCACTAAATCTATTCAATCTAATTAACCAAGATTATGTAACTAGTATTCTAGAAATTCTTATGTTTTGAGGGAAGATTTTAGCAACCCTATATACCAGGGATATATTATTTTTCTTGAGTAATCGCACATACCTCTAAAAAACAACATGAGATATAGCAGCTATGCTTTTCAAAACTATTTGTTTGGTTATGATGTATTTTGATGAAATTATTATAGATAATTTGCAAAAATGATTACGAACTACAATTTCCATCCGAGAAATTGAATGATGTTTAGTTTACTTGAAGCAAAAACCGATTTATACACAACTCAAATGGCAGTTCTTATCTGATCACCGAGCATGATACCAGTAATCACCACATGCTGGGCAATGGTACTTAATCTATACGGCTATTTTGTTCATTTACAACCCCCATTAGATCTTAATTAAACACCTCATTAAAGACCGGAGTAACAGTATAAACGTCAGCAGCAACGAAAAATGGCCATTCCAATTGATTTTTCTGTATTCGCTTCAATAGTGACGATGTCTTTTTAAATTTAAAATTCATACCTAATTTATTTGACTGAAAATGAGCAAAACTGTTGATGAATACATGAGTGTATGTCATTAAAGTTTATAAATAAAAAAAAAATTCTTTGAAAACCTTTTTAAATTTAAATAAAGATATTGCCAGTTTTTATTATAGGATTGTGTGCATTGTGTCGAGTATACATTAAAAAGGGCAAATTTTCATTATTAATGTAAGAAACATTTTGTTAATTTAGAAATCATTGTGTATCCATTTGCAAAATACACTCCGTCATGTAGCCACTTCTAACTCAATTTGACCAATGAGAACAGAATTATTAGTATGCATTATAATGTTGATTACCGGTATTATAAATAGTGACCGGCCCCAAGGGACCAGTCATCTCATCTCTCATACATCAATAGTTCCCACAGCGTTCAATCCAAACCGCATGTAGAGATAAGAGCAAGCAGACCAGTAGTTTAGCCAACCTTCTGTTTTAAATATGCTGAACGGCCAACCATACCGATTTTCGATAAAGTGAACTCTGCCCTTCTTACTTTGATAATACATAGCTGTAAATATCTACACACTAGGCATACATACTTACAAATGTATCAATCAACAATGGAAATATGTAAAAGTATTTAATACATCAGTACCAGGCCCCGGTTTCACAAAAATACTTAAGTCTCTTATTTTACTTAAACTCGATAGTGTGCTCAATTTTATACTGAAATTGAGCACACTATTTGAGTTTAAGTAAAATAGCAGACTGTAGTATTTTTGGAGAAACCGGGCCCAGGGCTTCTAAAATCACCGGTTTTTCGGTTTTTGGACCGGTTTCTACCGTTCAAAACCGGGTTTCGTTTCAAAATTGAATAAAAAATCGGTCCAGATATTTTCTATCGGACGTATAAATTACCCCTATCATGCTTTACTAAGCTGTGAAATAGTGATATATGCCTTGCGGCAATAACATCCTATTGTTTTGTCACCCGCTGTGCAAAAGGAGGTCAATTTTGACTAAGCCTTTACAGATATGTAAGGGAGTTCAAGGGTGGATTCAGGGCGGGGGGGGGGGGCGCATGCACCCCCTAAAATTTGGCAAGCATAGGTTTTTCTTCTACACATTCACCCTGAACTCAAATAACCATCTTAACGATTTGTGTTTAAACAAATTAAGCACGTATTTGATGTACCTAAAATATGTACAAACTACTTCTAGCATGATGCTTGAGTATATTCTACTGTCGCCCAGTGTTTGGTCGTTTTTTTAAAGTTTTTTTCCTTGTCGTTAGATCTATATCAATTCTGGTAATTTTACGCGAAAAAGTTTGTTATGGCGGCACCATCAACGCCAGCAGAAATTTAAAAAAAAAAGCTGAATAGTTTTTTTTACATGTATATCATCATCTGCAGAAAGTCAAACGCAGAAGAAAATGTATGTATATTTGCATGTCATGACATGTGTAAATGATTTTAAATAGACCAGTCTACTAAAACATGTATACAATTAAAATATCTACACTGCGTAGACCAAACTTTCAAAGGCACCGAGACAGAAACAACTAAACTGGTAGACAAACTGAGGCAAACAAATAATCAATACAACACTGAAATCCATGTTAAACTTTCATCTATTTTCATTCAATGTTATATTAAAAAAAGATTTAGCCAGAAAAACAATATGCCATCGGCCTGCTCCTAACAAGATAGTGATGTGCTATGATTGTGTCTAATACAAATCTAAGTGGTGCAGTAGCGTAATAGGTAAGGCGTATGCCTGTCAATCTAGAGGTTTAACGTTCGAGCCTGCCTAGCGATATTTTTTTTTTTTTGTAAATAAAAAAGTTTATAAAAAAAATTCAAGGTATACGTGTTATTATGTTTATCTTTATTCAAAAGAATTAAGTGATAAATGTATATACATTCACTTAAGTATAATTTGCCGCCCTATACCCCCGAACCCTAACATCAATTCCTGGATACGCACATGCGTGCTCCTTCTAAACTGAAATCCTTGATCCGCCCCTGGAGTTTTTCGGAAGAGTCTATCGCTATGTAACAGGCCTTCGATGTGTGATTTGCGACCCATATCGGTTCATTAAAACGGTTTTGCTTGTTAAATTGTTTGCTCGTGACGTTTAAAGTGGTCAAAGCTGAGACTTCGGACCAAAAATGGCTTGCGTCTTTAAAATATTTTATAAAAATGTGCAGTATTACTTGTTTGTTTGAGCTTTTTAACAGTGACTTTAATTATGAAATTAATGACATTAATTAGGAAAGTGACCGGGACCGATTTTATTTTGATGTCAGACTGGAATTATTTGCGTTAGCCATAACGTTTGGAAAAATAGTTGTTCACAGAGTACATACCGTTGATATATCTTATCCATTAATTTGATATATTTCCTCCATATTACTAACTTCGCAATCCAAAAACATGCTTCAATTTTCAAAAAGACACGACATAAACATGTCACTTTCAAGGACTTGAAATCATGTACGTTTCGGCCGTACAACATCTCTTTGATGTTAGCCGATGCACGGTGACGTCACCGTCATCAAAGAGACGACAGCAAACGTGTTGTTTCGTTTAGTACATGCAATGAAACTGTGCAGTTTGTTTGTGTTCACTTAAAAAAGGATTTCGTCGATGAGTTTTATATTCCATTTTAAATATCTTCCATTAGATGCAAACGCTTTTTTAATGAATTGATAATATTATGATAGGAGACAGAGTTGAAAGTGGTTGTACGCAATTTTACATATATTCATATATAGTTTAGCGAGAATAATACTGCTATTGACTAGTTTGTCTGTATAAATGACACATTCAATAAAAAGTGATTCTAACAATGCTGAAAGCATTCAGTACTAACATTATAACAATTAAAAATATTTGTGGATCTCTGTGGGGAAAATAGTGTGGCTCGGAAAATCAACCAAAAATAAACCATAATGTATGTCACGGGATTTGAACCCGGATCACATACTCCATAGATATTACCACTGCGTTCGGTAGTATGAATATAAGTATAGATTTTCGATGATGCCTGGAATATTTTGAACGAGTTGGCTATAATTGAGATCATTATATGCTAAATCATTTATGTGACTCAACGGGTCAGGTCTAATTCAAATGTTGGAGATAAAAGCACGTTTAAAAACATGTTTTTAAAGTAAACAATGGTATTTTGTACCAGACATTATCCATCCAAATAGCCACCATTTGTGCTAAATTTTACATCTATGCCATTATTTTATTTAATTAAAAAGGTATCATGTTGTCCTTGTCCTAAATGTATGTCCATTTGATAATTTCATTTTTTAAATCTGCGAGATATCTTATTACACATAATAATATGCAAAATAAGCTTGATTCGAAATATATCATGATGTGTTTTGTTATTTAGTACTGCTTGTAGTTAACATGGTAATCTAATGTAAAAGCAGAAATATAACGAAAATTATATAATTATAAAATTTAATAGGATATATAAGTAAAATTTATGCATAGGTCAGTATTATTAAAATCGTGAAATATTTTACTTTTGTTGTTATTTCAGGTATATTCAGGAAAAAGATGTGGAAGCAAAGAAAGTATCATATCGCCATCGACGTCTATTGAAGCAAATTGTTTTAATTCTAAAAACAAGAATCGAAATAAATATGTTTGATTTATACCAGAAAATAGTAGCTTAGGTTGTTCTCAAATGTGTCATCAAACTCAGTTTGGCATTTAAAACTGTTTTGCAACTGAATGGTTCATTTTTAATAATTTCAACTTATGTCACAAATGTTGCACTTTTTGAAAGTCACTATGTGTTTCATGAATATGATATAGTTTTTCATGTAATAACTAAACGGTGGTCAGATTTCAAATAGTTTTGTACAAATGATCATCAGTATGAGACCCTCTACCCAAATAGCTAAAATCAACTCGATCCGTTTAAAAACATGGCAGCCAGGGAACAAGGGTTATTTTCTTTATATATGTATTGTATGTGTTATTTTCAACAGAGGGAAATAATTTCTTCTCTTCCATTAATGATACATCTGCTTACATGTTTTATTATCACTCCCATATAACACCTAAAGAAACTAGGTGGCATGTAGCACGAAAATTAAGGACAATGCATGAAATAGTGTTCAGCGTCCTCTTTTTAATGCTCATATTGTATATATATATATATATAGAATATAATTTCAGTTTGTAGACAAATATATCATACTGTAACTATTTCTTAGACGAGCATGAATAATAGATACTTCAAAATAACTTGTTAAATGAAAACATGGTATTTTGGTGCGTTTAACACATGATGTATAAGTTGGCGTTTAAATGATGTTATATATTGAGAATTAAGTATATGTTCCGCAATATTGTTCATCATGAAAATGTATGGTATAATTGTTTTTCTAAATAATTGGGTTCTAGCATTTTTCATATGATGAAACTACATGTATTTTTATATTTAACAATCTCAAAATTAATATTAAAGATATGTTTTGATAAACAAAATATCTTATTAAGTTTACGTGAAGTCACAGTGAAGCCCCCCCCCCCCCCCCCCATTTGCAATCAGCATTGGATGCGTATATTTAAACAATGCCCGCTATTTCATTTTCTTCCATTTACCTTTATAAATATGATTGTGTCATTGCCATCTGGATATTTTATGTAAATAATTTGTTGTTTGAAAGGGCCACTTTTAATGTTGGATAACTTGCAGCCAAAACCCTTTTGCTATTTCATGTAATGACATATTCTAAACAATAAAATATGTTTAAAATAAATTTTATATGTTTGATATAAAAGTACTATTATGTTTGTATTATTCTTATAAACAATTAAGCCATCCACATAATACTAAAGCATGTGATCAAAATGCTCCTAAGATGGCTCAAAAGAGCTTGCCCTCAGGTTTGTTGAAAATGTTCAGGGAATAACATGGTATATCATATTTTTACAAAATACAAACAAAAATGTTACAATAAGGTTTTCATTAAAAATGTGTTTGTCAATTTATTTGTAAATGTTTCAAATGTTTGTAAACTACAGTATACATACTTCAGTTTGTGATAAAAATATAATTCTTTTTAAGTTTTATTTTATATCCCACTTGTGATTCATTTGTTTTGAAAGTGTCCATTTGTGTAGTTTTATCATGAATATTATGGTTATATTATTTACATTTCATATCCATGTCTAAGACAATTAGCTTTAAACTTGCATAGGTCATCATACTATATACGAAAGGTATTTCAATCATTAATAATGAATCTTAGATTTAACTTAATCCCACCTTTGAGCTGTAATGACCACCCCAGCAACATGGTACCAAATATTTACTCAGGCATAATTATTTAGAGAAGTGTTTTAAAATATCTTTCTCAGAAACTACAAATGACAGGATATAACTACTCGATAGGTAGTACAGTTGTGTAGTCTGATCCCACGATAATATTGAAATGGTTTTGGGTGTCAATCATTAAAAAGTAAAAGGCATCTCTAAAACTAGAGATGTTTTAAACCATAATACTGTATATACATGTGTGTGCGTGCGTGCGTGCGTTTTCTGTATATTAATATGAAGGATAAACATAATTATGATCACCTAATAGTTTGTTTAAATCATGATTTGGCCTTGTTAAGTGATTCGAACGTATCATAAGCCTACAGAGATTTAACCATAAAATCCTCTTCTATTCTGATGTTTGTTTTTATAGATTTCACATTCTTGTTTCATATTTGGATAAAATGATCACTTCCCATTAGTACAGCTTATATTTATTAGATACTATTTTATTTTCATTTAAACCAAACAGCTATAATTCATTGGAGCCAAATTTGGCGACATTGAATTTTTGTTAAATGTATATTAGCATATTACAGACTAAGGATCTTATTAAAACTGGCAAAATACATTATCAAATAATAAAAAGATGGATTATAAAATTTTGTTCTAGTATATCATTTGTTCATATTTCATTTTATATATTAAACGTTCATAAAACTTAAAGAGCGCTAACAAAATTGTCTGATAACCAAATTTAATCCTACTGACTGAATTCAGCCAAGTACATTTTACAGAAGAACAACATTAAATGTATAAAAGACGTTCCGTAGTTTTCATGTTGTATTGTGAGATGCCTAATACTGACTGAATTCAGCCAGCAAGCAAAATGGTTTCCTTCAAAAGCAGGTTTGCAAACTGACTTCTAAATGTAAAGTTTGGCTGAATTCAGCCAGTGAAGAGCTGGAATGGCAAATATCGATTTTACATGCAGCATTTGTAATTCGTGTTAACTCAACTAAAGTTTGACTGAATTCAGCCAATCACTTCATCAGGATTAACTTTTATTTGATAATGCCCATTTTACTTTTAAATGATACAAGTTCAATTAATTATCCAGCAAAAATATTAAGTGAAACCTATAACCACATGTAATGTAAATGACTGAATTCAGCCAGATTGAAAGCATATACTCTACAAATAGGCATGCTGGCTTAAACTTCTTATTGTATTAATATAAAACGACCACGCCGATCATTTAAATGATACTCAATGAACATCGCGAGAACAGAAGTTACAAATATCAATAGTTTTGACCTTTTCAGAAAAGGGTCAAATTGAATCAGAACGTGTTAAATTCTATTTTGTTTTTCATTTATTCTGAAACCGCTAGGCCAATTAAACTGAAACTTCACATGGATGTTTCTATTGCATAGGAGACTATACAAAATATTTATTTTTTCTATCTTAAATTCAAGATGGCCACCATTACTAAAAATAGTCCAAAACTTAAAAAATCTTCTCATGAACGGTCCAACAGATTTTCAAAATGTTTATGTAGTAATGATGACCAACTATAGTTTTGTTAAATTTGTTCAAATGGTGTCCATAGAGTTAAAATTGACCCCGCTTTGATGTTTCTATTGCATAGTAGAATTTCAAAAAGTGCTATGGCCACTATGAGTCAGTAGAGCGTCTTCAGGCCCTCTTGGGCCTCTTGTTCTGTTCAAAATGACAATGAAAAATCAAAAATTTGGGAAAGAATAGCTACCTTTTGCCAATATAAAAAAATACTAGGTTGATGCAAAACAAACACTCATTTTTTAAGGATGGTCCAATATATAGCAATCAAGTGAGTGATGATGCAGTAATTTATCTTCAGAAATATTCCAACAGGTACGGTACATGTATGTTTAAAAATCAAAATCTTTTATTAATCCATTTCAGGTGAAAGACTTCAAATTAAAGCAGTCTTGGAAACGCGTGTATGCTCGTGACCCCAGTATGGAGGTAGGTACACTGAGGACATATCACAAGAATGACGAAGAAGAGACCGAAGTAGACAAAGAAGACATGGTGGAAGGTGAGCCTGAGTTTTATCTATAATTCAGTGTGCAGGATTCAGTCTTTAAATCAATAATGACTGGGGCGGTAGTGTAGTGGATAGTGTATTGACTGCTCACACCACAGGTTGCAGGTTAGGTTTGATCAGGGCTCGGCATGATGCCTCTCTAAAAAACAGATCAGTACTTGTTCTACCCAGGAAGCGGACTTGAGAGCGGTTCATATAAGCTTCGAACTTTCTTCACAAACAAGCTGAAATGAATTGGTATAAACTCAATATCACAACATGGTTCAGGAAGTAAACTGTAAGGGTGTAAAGTAACTTGTGAAAATTATGGAAATCGAAGCATTGTCTAGTTATGCTTAGTAATGATTCTACCCAGAAAGGTTTCAAGTTTGATTTGTTGTAAGAACTTATTTTTCATGATTGTGGTATTTTATTTGCACATATAAGCAGGGATTGATAAATATAATACTGCACTCATTTTAATTTCGAGGTAAAATAAAAACAAGCCTGATATTTTCTGTCAGTTGTAGCTGTTATAGATAAAAATAAATAACAAACTGTCATAAACTGACTTGCTAGGATTGTAAAATACTCTTTTCAGCAATGTAATTGTCGCAATTTGTAATTGCCACAAATAGATCTATTATCTCATTGAAATGTCTATTTTGACTTGTGTTATTGTCCCCTGCTTTGCGAAAAGCGGGAAACATTATTTTGGGTCTGTCTGTCCATCCATCACACTTTGGTTACCATACAATAACTTAAGAATGCCTGAATAAAAACTTTTGAAATTTAAATACAATGTTTACAATGACAAACCACAGGCTAAGTTCGATATAAGGGGTTGTGGCATTTGTCGTTGTACCGTTATGCCCCTTTAATTTGTGAAAAATCTTTTTTTGGGGGGTTTCTGTGCAATAACTTAAGAATGCCTAAATCAAATCTTTTGAAATGGTTAGACAATGATTGTAATGACAAAACACAGGCTAAGTTCAATTTTAGGGGTTGTGACTTGTCGTTGTAGAGTTGTGCCCCTTTAATTTGTGAAAATTCGTAATTTTTTTTGTATCTGTGCAATAACTTATGAATGCCAGAATCAAATCTTTTCAAATTCTAATACAATGTTTATAATGACAAAACATAAGTTCCATTTTAGGTGTTGTTGCTTATGTAGTTCTACAGTTACGCCCCTTTAATTTGTGAAAAATTGTATTTTTGTTTTTTTCGTGCAATAACTTAAGAATGCTTGAATCAAATCTTTTTAAAAAAGCGAGGGACATAATTCACTGAATTTGCTTGGGGTTTTTTTCCAAATTTTTCGTCTTACGCTTTCATCAGGAAACTAGCAGAGATTAATATGCACTATGTCATTTATTTAATTAATGTGAATGTGGACTAATCCATCTACAAATTATTTCAAAAGGGTTCATTGTAGCGCTATTTTGATAAGGCCATTATAAATTAATTGCTAGATTATCATCCAAATTTTTAAATTTGGTTGGGGGGGTAGGGGGGCGCGAATGATAATCTAGCAATTAATTTATTATGGCGTAAGAGCAGTGGGTAAAAATGATGAAACTTTTAGGTGGTTTTAACAATCATAGCAAGTCTGTTTATGACAGTTTTTGTTTTTTTATTTTGAAAAATAAACACATATGTTGACTTATGATTTGGAGATTAATCTTTTAACAGGAATTTTAAATATTTGAGGTCATTGTCTCATTGAGCATTTTTGTTTTAGGTCATCGCTATGGTAACACACTGGTTCCCATGACAGATGATGATAAACTCAATATGAAATACAAGGCAGAAAAGTGTTTCAAAGTGCTAGGCTTCACCAAGGGTGAAAATGTAAGTTTCTTTTAGTAAAACCTGGTTTGGTTAGGGCAGTCGGTAGCACCTCTAGCTATCAGTCCAATCGTCTTGAGTTTGAATCCCCGCATGTCCAAACTCCATTAAGATTGATATTCAACATTGTGTATTATAGTCATTTGTCTCTCATGATTCAAGTTGGAAAGTTTTATAAGTTACTTGCAAAGATTGGTGTGCTCAAGAACTGGTTAGCCTTCCAGAATCCTAGGAAAGAGTGGTTAGGTTAACTGATTATCTGTTAGCCCTCGATGGCATTAAAATGATGTTAAATATTCAAATGAATTCTTCCAAGTATAAGATGTGTTTATATATTTCGAACATGTTACAGTCATATACCTTTCAATATATATATATTGTCTTTATCAGTAATCCATGTTTTTTCAAAAGAAGGTGAAGTTGAAAAATCTACAAAGAATTGATAGTCATGCATGTATATATAAAGAAATTATCTCTATTAACCATTTGAACTTAAGAAATTCAAATATCTAAATCCACTGCTGAATAACATCAAATTCAAACATAATTCAAATTTCAATTACAAAGTAGCAAACAACAGGAACCAGGAGATCCTTGAATCTGTTATAATAGAGCAGAGTATCCAAACCTTCTGAGTATTTCTTATCAACTTAATTACCACATTCCCCACCAAATAAATAGCCTGGGATTGTGCGGGAAGGCTGGGGGGAGGATGTTGGTATTCAATTTTCAAAAGCAGGGCTTGAAAATTACGAGTGAACATTTTGTCAGGTCGATTATTATCTAAGAAATTGACCTTAATATTTCTTTTGATTGTACAGTAAGCATTGAATAAAAATTTTGGAAAGGGAGGACCAGTAGCTTTTATAAAAAATTCCAAGCCCTGAAAGGTGGATGTTTATTTAAAAAATATTTTCTCTGAAGGTTTCAGGCCTAGACCATAGACCATTTTTTTATTAAACCGAATTCAACCACAAATGGTACTGCCCAGGGCTTATAAGCACATTATAAGGGAAACTAACAATAAAAAAATGTTTTTCTGTCCGTTTGTTGCCAGGAGTGTGGTTCATGCCCTCTTGTGCCTCTTGTTGTATGGAATATATGTACATTCCCAAAATAATGAAGCTGCTGAAAAGCTTCTTGTGTTATCTTTTGTTTTTAAATTAAATAGTGTTTAGTTGACTATAGTTTTCAGATTGAGTGAAACATAATAATTGGGTATACATGTATTTATTTTATATTTCTTACCGGCCTTGTGAAAAGTAGGAGACACTAATTTAGGTCTGTCCATCTGTCTGTCTGTGCCTGAATGCCTGAATCAAATCTTTTGAAATTTTAATACAATGTTAATCTGATCAGCCCAGTGAAAGTATAGTCATATGACTGGGTGGGCAAACATACCATGTGTCTGCAGCATGATATTCTAGTTTGGCAGAGCTTGGAATACTGTCAGGTAGACACCATCACGATATTACTGAACAAATTTTTGAAAGCGATGCCAAATGTACAACAAACACAACAACATTTACTATTGCTGTCTTGCAGATAAAAAGACACGAAATGATGGGAGATGGAACTATGTCTGTGGTTGCAGAGAAGGGAGATGAGGTTGGTGCACAAGATATTTATTAAAATTAATTTATTTTTTGCATTTGCAAAGAAATCGTAGAGCTTTTTTTTAATTGCTTTTGTCCATTTCCAGGTTAAAACTGGAGTTTTTTTTAGAGGCATTTGTGAGAAGCTTATGCTCGAATTTGCAATCTCTTGCATTTGCAGCCAATATATGCATCATCATCATCAGCAGCATCATCATTGAAATTTCACTGAAACCAATAGTTTCTATATTTAATTTTGACAGTGAAATTATCAAAAATAATTCACTGAGAAATATGTAGTTCATAAAAATCTTTTTTTTTTCAGACAGCAGCTGTGGCATTATCTGCTCTGATAAATGCACTATATGAAACAAACATGGTTGCCATAGTGAGACGGGTTTACGATGCCAGGTCCAGTCCCAAAGTTGGTTGTCTCATACCACATATAAAAACAGATTATGAGGTAAGTATATATTGATCAGCAATTCATATTGTCACTGAAATGCATTGTGTTTCTACTGGTTACCTGGGAAATGTAATAAAAAAACACTATCTGTCCATCAGATGTCTGGTGTCTGTTCATCCAGAATGATTACTGAAAAAGTATTCAAGCTAGGTTTGTGAAATCTTGCATGTGAATAGAGGGCAATAGGGAGATAATACAGGTCATATTATTTTTGCATTCGGACACAAATTGTAGTTGCCATGACAACAAAATTGGTACAAATACAGTCGCAACCTGCATTCTGTGGTTACACAATAAGTGTCCAAGCTACATTTGTGAAACTTAGCATGTAAATAGAGGGCAATAAGGAGATAATGCAATTCATTTTATTATTTCAGCAAAAAAATAGGTAAAATTACAGATAGAAGCTGGATCCTGTGGCAACACAAAAATCCAAGCTACATTTGTGAAACATTGGATAGAGGGAAATATAGAGACCATGTACATGATTTTATTACCTTTTCAGGTGGACAAAAATTTTGGTTGCTGTGGCAACAAAATTTGTAAACCAGTAGGGGAAGTTGGCTGAGTTAAGAAATAACAAAACTTAAAACATGCGTAAATTTTAAATTGATTATATAAAAAACAAACTTAAATGCCTTTATAAGCATTAACACTTCAAGTTTTGACATACATGCTCAGTTAAGCCATGTTCAACACATGGTTTGTTATGTATATGGCAGTTTTATTTGTTGAGGAAGATCCCAGAATGAGTGTTTATACTGGTTGAGTATTTATACAGGATTGAACTGCCTTTTGAGTGTTAATACTAGTTAGAACTGCTTTTTCAGTGTTAATACTGGTTTGAACTGCCTTTTCGCTGTTTATACTGGTTTGAACTGCTTTTTCAGTGTTTATACTGGTTTGAACTGCCTTTTATGGAAGATGTGCGACAGTTTACATTTGGCACTTTACCAGTGAAGGAAGAAAATGCCACCAATAAGAAATTCAAACCATCAGGTATTTCATTCTTTATTTTTATATTCTGCTACCAAAGGTAGAGGAGGGGACATGTAGTGTTACAGTTGTCCATCTGTACATATGTACGAACGTCTGTTGCACTGTCCATTCTGTTCTGCAGTAAAAAAAAAAGTACAGCAAGTGAAGACACATAAAACTCCTATCATCCCTGTTCAAAAGACTACCTTAACTTCTAGCAGCTGCAACTCTGCAGTAAATGGTCAAATATTATAAATGATATAGGGTCCTCAGTGGCCAAGTGGTCTAAGGCACGGTCTCAAGATCACTTACCTCTCACTGCTAAGGTCATAGGTTTCGAGTCCCGCCCGCTCCAAAAACTTTATGTGAGCAAGTTTCAAGTTACTTACGGAAGGACGGTGGTTCTACTCAGTCTGAATCAGTCTGAGGTCTTCCTCCACCAATAAAACTGGATGTGCCATATATAATTTAAAATGTGTTGAAAGTGGCGTTAAACCATATTCAAAGAAAAATTTTTTTTATAAATGATCAGCAAGGTTACTACATACATGGAGATGACGTGTCGGCTTGACTTGCTGTCAGGTGTCGAGCACACCCCATCTGATAACTTGTATCAGCGTTGTGAGAGATCAATGAAGTTGAAGGTAGTGATATTGCAACTAAAAAAAGAAACTTCATAAAAAATTAATTTGATAAAAAAATGTTTATAAAAGTATGGCACATAGCAGCAACATTTGTGCCCCATGGACACATTTCCAGTTCTAGCGTGATTTTGCAGAGGTGTAAAATGATTTAATGACTCCACTTGAACAGACCGTATGATACATTTATTTTGTTGATTTAAACTTATTAGTTTTACCTGTATTGTGAAACAAGTTACTACAACTTAGACAAATCATGCTAATGGTCTTCCTGCATAGAATCAGTACTAAACATACATGGATAAAGTGTATTGCTGAAGGACACCACATAGCAGCGGTGAAGGGTTGAACCCACGACCCTCTAACCCTTGGTCCGATGCTCTACCACTGGACCACACGCTGCAAATGGTGTCCAGCTAAATAATAATATTTACAAAAATTTTATTACGAGAAACACAAAGTCATGTTTATGAAAAAGGTGGCCATGTATTATATATAAACTGAAATCCACTTTATACTCTAATTAATTAATACTTAATATTTCTAGTATTATGAGTTTTTGAAAAAATTTACATTTTGAACGATTTTGTTGTGATTTTTATTGGGTGTTTTGGGGTTATATTTCTAAGTTTTTAACATTTACCTTTGGAGTTTTCCTGTTAAAGGGATACTACATGGTGTATCTACTAATGTTTTACATGTATGGACATTTGTGTATAACCATATGAAAATATTATTCTACATGCATATTTTTGTCAGAAACTTTATAGAGAATACTAGGTGTAACAGTGCCTTTTCTCTGACAGAAAGTTTATCAGATCAGTCTTAAAAAGTGCAAAAAGGCAAGACTTGGCTGAGTAATACAATTATATGCATTTTGGTTTCAGTCACAATTGGGTACCTGCCAAATAAACTTAATTTATTAAGTGACTTCTTTTTTATGTCAAGTAATACCTAGTTACAGGTTGAAAGAATTTATTCACTTTTTATACAATCTTTAAGCTTATGAACTTGTTAAAGGACAAGTCATATTAGTAATACACTTTAAATATTCATATTTTTTTTTATCAAAATTACAGTTTGCCCCTTTAAGAGAAGTTATATTTTGGTTCCAACTATTTTCAGTGGAACAGCTATCAGCAGTGGATGATTTAATTACGAGCATGGATCTCAGTACAGCAGCACAGTGAGTGATCAGTGTTATAACTGTATAATACAGGGTTATGGTATTGTAGTGGATTGCAGCCAGAGGTTGCAGGTTTGATCCCCAACTCCACCCGATGCCTCTCGAAAACAACAGTCAATACTGGTTTTACCCAGGAAGTGAATTCTAGAGAGATTCATATAAGCTTTGAGCTTTTATCACAATCTATATGTAGCTAAACTGAATTAGTACAGGGCTATCCTTAAAATAATGTTTGTTTGCTGTGCTCCGACCCAGTATTTTTCATGTGGGTAGGTTGGTAGCTATTTTTTTTTAACACTAGTTTTCGATTTTGCAGTCATATTAAAGAAAAATGGACAGAAATCATGAAAAAAAATTGTATGCTTTGAAAGGCAATAAAAAAAGTTTGGGTAGCTGCAATTTTGAGTGAGTAGGTAAGGAGCATGGCAAAAAAGTTTTTTTTAATGACTGCTCAGTTAAACTTTGTTTGCTCGAACACAGATAGTTGGAACACCACAGATGGCTTGAACCACTTATCCTGGCCAGTTTCCTATTTCTCTACAAGGAACAAGAATGAATGGGTCATTAGATTTTTTTAGGCTTTGTATGATGCAAGGTCTCAAAATAACAGCATTTTGCAGTGACAAATCAACCCCATTTATATATTTGCTCAAGTCTGAATCAGTTAGGCATTTTGCATATGAGAACTGAGTTGTATTAAAAAACGCTGAGTGATGGGTACACTAGGTTACAATCAAAATTATGTCATGGGCTAATGATCTCTTTCTCTGTCAAGGGCCATATATGAATGAGATGACTAAGGACTTGTGCCCACTTACCTCTCATTACTTAGGTAGTGGGTTCATCCCTAACTTAGTCAAAAACCTTATATCAGAAACTTTGCCAGTTACTTGTGGACAGTAATTTTACTCAGATTCTGTCTAATGTCGTCCACCACCAACTAAACTGAACAACTATATATACTCGGTGTCATGTATTGAAAATTGTGTTAAAATTCCATTAAAAAAAGTGATGTTATCAATTTATTGAAAGTATTTGTAAGGTTCTGATCTTTTTTGCCTAAACTGCAGCAATGGGCTAGATGTAGGGTCCATCTCGCATGCGGTATTAAAAGCTTCCTTGCCTTGCGCTTAGCATTAAGAGGATAGTTTTAGGTCTGGTTGGCCCAGTGTCAGTATAATGTGACTGAGTGGGGTTTCTTACCATTCATGATACTCCAGTGTGGCAGCACTTAAAATACTGTCTCAAGTAGACTCCATCGCAATATAGCTGAAAAATTGTTGAAAGCGACACCATACAAACAAAACAAATCTCTTGGACTAATTTGTAAATTCTGAGGTTTCCCATCTAAGTTGCACAGTACAATATTATCTTTAATGCTATGCTGTATTCTCTATTTGAAATGGACTGTTTATAAAACAAGTGCATTTTCAGAGATGAGGAAGGGGAGGCAAGCGAGGTTATGAAGCCAAAACTTACATTTAATCCACATTTCCAGAGATTATACCAGGTGAGTGAAAAATATTAACACATGTTTCCAGAGATTTCACATGTACAGTCAAACCTGTGTTAGTGGTCACCTCTGTTCAGCAATCACTTGTCTTAAACAGACACATTTTTTATTTATCATTTTTAGCTCGACTATTCAGAGAATAAAGTGAGCTATTCTACTCATCCAGGCGTCGGCATCACACTTTGGTAAAAGTTTTGAATGCAAGTCCTTTGCTCAGTAACCATTGCATGTATTGCCTTGAAACTTTATGCAAGCCTTCCTAGTCACCGACCTTACTACAATAACTAAGTCAGATAACTCTTGCATGAATGAATGCAAATTATTGCTCTTGTTTGACTTAGAAATTCTGGTTAAAGTTTTGCATGCAAGTCCCCATCTCTGTAACAGTTGCATATATTGCCTTGAATCTTTACACATGCCTTCCTAGTCATCAACCTTACTACAATAACTAAGTTAGATATCTCTTGCATGAATATAATACAAATTATTGCCCTCGTTTTACTAAGAAATTCTAGTTAAAGTTTTGCATGCAAGTCCCTATCTCAGTAACCATTGCATGTATTGTCTTGAAACATTACACAAGCCTTCCTAGCCATCAACCCTACTGCAATAACTAAGTTAGATAACTCGGGCATGAATATAATGCAAATTATTGTCCTTGTTTGACTTAGAAATTCTGGTTAAAATTTTGCATTCAAATACCATCAAGTCTTTATCTCACCAACCACTGAATGTATTTGATTGAAACTATACACAAGCCTTCCCAGTCATAAAACCTACTACAGTAACTAAGTTAGATAACTTTTGCATGAATATAACCCAACTTATTGCCCTTGTTTGACTCAGAAAATCTGGCTAATGATTTGTGTGCAAGTACCATCAGGTCCATATCTCAGTAACCAATGCATGTATTGACTTGAAACTTTTCACAAGTCTTCACAGTCATCAACCTACTACAATTACTAAGTTGGATAACTCTTGCATGTATATATTGCAAATGATTGCCCTTCTTTGACATAGAAATTCTGGTTAAAGTTTTGCCTGCAAGTACCATCAAATCTATAGCTCACCAACCACTTAATGTATTGGATTGAAACTTTACACAAGCCTTCCCAATCATCAACCCTATTACAGTAACTAAGTTAGATAACTCTTGCATGAGTATAATGCAAATTATTGCCCTTGTTTGACTTAGAAAATCTGGTTAAAGTTTTGCGTGCAAGTACCATAAAGTCTATATCTCAGTAACCAACGTATGTATTGACTTGAAAATTTACACAAGCCTTTCTAGTCATCAACCCTAATACAATAACTAAGTTAGATAACTCTTGCATGAATATATTTACCCTTCTTTGACTCAGAATCTTGGGTAAAGTTTTGCATGCAAGTACTGTCAAGTCCTTTTAACACCAGCCACTCAATGTATTTGATTGAAACTTTACATATGGATTTGTAGTTATGAAATCAACTGAATTAATCAAGTCTGATAACTTTTGCCAGATTTTTTTGCAAATTAGGGCCTTTGTTTTAATTAGAAATTTTATAACTCAGCAGTCACTGCATGTTTTTGATTGAAACTTCATACAATATATTGCAGTTATAAGACAATGGTACCCAGGTGGTTTACGTAAAGTTGCATCGAACCTCTTGACCTACACAAATAAAAATCTAAGCTATGCAACAGAAGGTGGAAATTACGCATCAGCACAAATACAAAGCTGTATAACTTGATATAAACACTTTATCCCAAAATGAGCAAATGGGAATCATGTTCCCCTCTAGAATTTTCGTGCCACCAGTGAAATGTGAAAGAACTATATAGTTCTTCTTTGTTTATTTTATTTGACGTTTTTGCTTCGAGAGCTAATTTCAACGTGAAGATTAGCAATTTTATCTTAAAATAATTCACCTCTGCCGGTGTTGATGTAAAATTTACTGTGAAATTCACTATGCCCTTAAGATTCACACATTTATACAACGAGTGTGATTTCAGTCCCGAAATAAACAAGACTATTTTTAAACAATAGTCCTAGTTCATAAAATCTCTCAAATAGCTTTATGATTAAATTAAAATAAATATTATAAATCAAATGCAGAACATTAAGAGAAAGGTTTGTCAATCAATTCTAGAATGTATTACTTTTTTCAGTGCTTACAGCATCGGGCGTTAAATCCAGACGACCCTCTGCCTGACCTTTCACCTGTCATAGCAAACTATCTGAAACCACCCACCGAGGTCGTGACATCATGTGAAGATAAAATTGAAAAATTAAAAGAAAAATTCAAGCTTGAAATTGTTAAAAAGAAAGAGGAAAAGACAGGAGAAAATATATTTAAAGACGGGTGAGTTGTAAGTGGTAAAAGTGAACATTTACCGGGCTTGAAAATTCCACTTGTTTGCACGCCATGACAAGTTAACATTTTGCGAGGATGTGTAAGTTTAAAGAACTGACCTTATTATTATTTTAACTTTATGCATGCTAAATAAAATGGAAAGACATGACAAGAACATTTGGTAATAAATTTAAAGCCTTGCATTAGGTCATTTTGTATTCTGAGAGGATTGATATACAACATTGTGTTTCATTGCATTTGTCTGTCACAGCTGATTCAAGTGGGAAAGTTATCAGTTACTTGTGGAGATGGGTGTGTTCGAGTGCTGGTTAACCTTCCTGAATACTAAGAAAGAGCGGTTAGGTTAACTGATTGTCTGTTAGCTTTCGATGGCATTAAATATTCAAAACAAAAAATATTCACTTCTATGATATTTTATGATGTTGCAGTGAAGGTGGTGATGGTGAACCTGCAGCCAAAAAACTGAAGGTTGATGACAATCTAGATGGAGGCATGGAAGATCTCGCAAAGTCTAAAGTTACTGAGGTATGTAAGTCAGCTGCTTAAAGATTTTATTGGAAGGCGAGCAAAGCTCTGTGTTCCTTAGCTGTCGTGCAGCTCTAGCATCTGTTATACACTACTACGTATGGCAGGAACCGCCATATCCGTCCGACCGATAAAAAGTTCACAAGTTTCAAAAACGCATTTACCGTAGCAGAGGACATATTATACAACAAAAGATTTAAAGTTTTTTAAATATTGCGGATATTTTTCTTTACAAAAGTTCAAAAATACAATACGGGAAGCATACAGTTTGCATGGAAATGCGGAAGAATACACTTCTAAAAAAACGCGGCAATTTTTATTGATAAAAAAATGTTTTACGCATTTACTTCTATGCATAGTGACGTCATCTGGTGAGGGGGAGGGGATATAATCTGTAACACCATTCGACATGTAATTGTTAATTATGTTATTGACATATTTTCGATATAATAACTCATAGTATGAGTAAATAGTAATTGTTAGTGAAATTTTATTCACTACGGATTGTCCTCTTTTAATTTTGATAGTAAAATAACGAAATAAGGTTCGGGGCTACATTTGTTGTTTATAGAAAAACGCGCCAATCTGTCATATTATGCAAGCAGAGTTTAATGGTTAATTAGGTCATCCGACCGTTATGTTTGTTGTGTTTCTGTGTTGTATTTTTAAGATTGATTAAATCTAGGTCACGCAACACCGTTTATAATGCTATTTATTGATTATTTATATTGATGATTGAAAGCTATATGAGAATCGAACATAACTCAAGTCAAAATATGCGTAAATCTATAAGTAGGTCATGTTTGTTTTGGTCTAGACAAAGAGTTATGGATATGTGTTGTATATTCTTGGACAATCAGGAACATTTTGTGCTGAATGCGTTTCGTTATCCATAAATCATAACTATTGAACTGGAGATATTAAAATTGACTGGAATTGTACATCACTACCCAATTCTTTCGATTTTGGAGAAACGTCAGAATATGAAAGTTTGTTTGTGAAGCTTTCATATAGGTTGTTCATGTTGATAACTTTATTTGGAGATGTGGAAAGGAATCCTGGACCACCACGTTACCAGTTTACAAAATGTCCTGAAATGGATATTTTTACCAGGGTCATCAAATATTCAGTCAATTTTCACACGGAAGACGGTGTGTACCATGGTGTTTGCATTTTTTCAAATGCATTATTAAAACCGTTTAATAGCTACTGTTGGAAAAGTATTGATATGGTCTCTGAATTGCATGCAGGAGATTATTTATACAGATACACAAAAGAAATATTAAACACACCACATTCTTTTCTAAATCCCAATGAAATGCCTTTTAACATATCAGAAATCTTACTAAGTTTTTCAATTTTCCGAACCTACATTTTCGAATTAACACAAGCAGCGAGCCTTCCCTCAGGCCCTTCAGGCCTTTAATATTTATATGCAATGGCTGTGTTGTACTATGCATTGCATATCAATTTAATTATCACAGCATATTCATTATCAAAGATGCATCACCTATAATTATGATGGAAAGTTTATATAGTCACAAAGTGGAAGGCTCAATTCAAAGTTAATGGTTGATTCTGTCCTTGTATCTTCTCTTATTTATTAGGAGTTTATTTATACACAGATTTGTATTTTCCGTTTCATTCGTCAGTGTTTTCAACATAATCCGATACAGACTTGGCAATGAGTGACTTTATCACACGCAGCAATTTAGTAGTTGGTCAACAAAATTAAAGAATTTTACACTACATAGACAAAGTTGTTGAAAAAAATATCCATAATATATGATGTTTGATATAAACATATCAGCGATATATATTTTTATGAATATCAGCAATATAGTTGAGGCCTAATTTAAGAAAAACAATGACTTGTTTGCACTGTTTTGATTCATTTTTTCTTTTGTTTATGTGTCTTCATGTGTAGAAACTTACAGTGGAATAACTATAGCATATGTAGTGCTAAGTTACATGCAGAAACTTAGAATGGAATATCTATAGCATGTGTAGTGCTTAGTAACATGTAGAAACTTACAACTGAATAACTATAGCATGTTTAGTGCTTAGTAACATGTAGAGTTTGTGTTTTTATGTGTAGAAACTTACAATGGATCAACTATAGCATGTGTAGTGCTTAGTTACATGTAAAGTTTGTGTCTTTATGTGTAGAAACTTACAATGGAATAACTATAGGATGTGTAGTGCTTAGTTACATGTAGAAACTTACAATGGAATAACTATAGCATTGTAGTGCTTAGTTACATGTAGAGTTTGTGTCTTCATGTGTAGAAACTTACAGTGGAATAACTATAGGATGTGTAGTGCTTAGTTACATGTAGAAACTTACAATTGAATAACTATAGCATTGTAGTGCTTAGTTACATGTAGAGTTTGTGTCTTCATTTGCAGAAACTTACAATGGAATAACTATAGCATGTGTAGCACTTAGTTACATGTAGAAACTTACACTGGAATAACTATAGCATGTGTAGTGCTTAGTTACATGTAGAGCTTGTCTTCATGTGAAGAAACTTACAATGGAATAACTACAGCATTGGTAGTGCTAAGTTATATACAGAGTTTGTTTGAGAATGGTTTTCGTGATGTAATTAAGTTATTTATTAATAATATAACATTTCAGGTTGGTTCTACAACACCAGTAGACGACTTCCTGGCAATAATTAATGGAAAAGACGAGGACAAGTTTGAAGAAGGTATTAAAACAACCAAAACATTGTTATATACCTTTGTCTATTTATTATATCAAGTGTAATTGTTGTGTCATGTCAATTTTCGTTATTTTGTGAATTTTACATAGGAGTTAAAATCAAATATCAAATATGTCAATACCGAATTAAATCTTCTTGTAAACATATCTCTGATACCAGATCAATAAATACCAAAGTAACAAATGCTTATACCAGGCCCGCTTAGCTCAGTCATTAGTGTGTCTGACTATAAATCCAGGGGTCTTGAATTTGAATCCTTGCCCGTTGACATCTCCATGATGGTTGATATCCAACATTGTGTCCCATTTTGATTTTGTCTCTCACCGCTGATTCAAGAGGGAAAGTTATCTGTTACTTGCAGAGAGGGGGTGTGCTTAAGTACTGGTTAACCTTCCAGGATCCCAGGACACAGTGGTTAGGTTAACTGATCATCTGTTAGCCCTTGATGGCATAAAAATGACGCTAAATATTCGATCAATCAATCAAATGCTTACTTGATCCAAAAGTTCCTGAGTATTCTGTGTAATCAATGTTTCTATGTAAATTGTGTTACTCTAGTCTAAAGATTGGTAAAGATATTTGATTTTCATTTAAAATAGCCAGGCTCAATCTGTTACGTGTTTGACTGTCAATCCAGCGGTCATGAGTCACCCCCAGGCCATCTCTGTGATGATTGGTTATGATCAATCTCCCACTTTTAAATTAGTCGGTGACTTGCAGACATAAGGTGTGTCTAGTACTGGTTAATGGAATTGTTCCTCGGAACAATGACAAGGTGTGCTGATCCCTGCTATATAATTGAAATGATGTTTGGGGGAAAAAGGCGAGATATTCCATACTAATGAAATTATTTAAAAAATGTATTTTTTCTGAATTGTATGGCTGATAGAACAGACATTAGCAAAGAAAGCTGATTAATGATTGATATGTGTAAATTGAAATACAATTTTGTTAACAGTTATAAATATATACATGTACATGGAGATAGATTCAATGCGTTACAATCACAAACAAGTAAATAGTTGTTGCCTGTTGTTTATCGTTGCTTTCAACAATTTTCAGTCAACCGGACAGTGTCTATCTTAGATGATAGTCTAAGTTCTGCCACACTGAAGTATCATGCCACAGACACATATTGTGGTACCCCTCCCAGTAAAATTATATTGACACCAGGAAAGCCAGACCTAGAACTTTCCTCTAAATGCTGAGCGCCAAGCACAACTATAAACAAGTATTAAAATAGCACATTCAAGTGTTGGTATTAACAAGTAAAGAATGAGAAGGGACTACTTTTCCACAAAGATACAATACATCTACAGTGGAGGTGTAACTTAATGTTCTTTCTGGATAACCATAGATTATGTTTGGACCGCAATGCTCCTTTTGTCAAAATTTCGTTTAACAATATCTTGTGCAGATTTCATTCACGTGGTACTCGGGTTTCCTTTACAGCTTGTGGTCAGATGAAAAAGAGAATAGAACAAATTGTGCTGGATTCATTTGGCGATCAGTTCTACGACAAAGCTCTCGACTGTCTCAAGTGTTTGAGAGAACAGTGTATTAAAGTAAGTATCCCATGTATACCTAATACCACGATATACCTATTACCGCGAATGTCCATATAAAAACGATCTGGGAAGACATGCACAAATTGCCATCTTCTGTTAGCGTCGGCATTTGTTTGCATTTCGTATTGGCAACTGTTTATTACTCAGCATACTTGAGTAGCCTTATAATTGTTTATTATTGACGCCATTCTTTACATGGCTGAAAAAATTTAGACTCGCAGTATTAGGTATGACCAGTATACCTTTGAGGAGAGGATACAATTAATTTATTTTTTAAAATATTCTCAAACTTTTTGGTATACAGAGGGAAAAAGTATTTAAGGTATGGATGTACATAATATACTTATGATTTTGTTTATAACAGACAATGCATGCATAAATAGGCAGTGTGCCTTTTATAAGAATACTACCGGATACAGTTTAAATGAAGTTTTTGACTGTTTCACAAGCAGGGCTCGAATTTAAGCACTCGCCACTCGCAAAATGCAAGCTGTATTTTGAAAATGCGAGTTGAAATTACTTAAGCTGGCATTTTTTTGCGAGCGGATTTCAAGTTGAGAAAATTATCTATTTTATTCATTTTATTGATTTTTGAAAATAAACAAGTATTATCCTGGTAAAAATAACGAGTTCTTGTAAATTTTTCCAAATTTCTTTTGCTTCTCGCGCCAAATTACCCCCTAACAGCACTATTGTCAATGACATGTATTAAATATTTATATATGTGTTGACTGCGTCCAATTGTTTTTGATCTCAAGTTCATTCTGCAAAACGGAAGGAAAGTTAAAACCCGTCAACAACATAATGAGTAGACTGCGTCTAGTTTGATCGATCGCGCACTCACTCTATAAAATAAAAGTAAAGTTGAAACCCGTCAAATTTATTGTTTACATATTTTGTCAGCTGTTAAAATGGCTGATAAAATAACATCTTTTTCTCCATTTAACCGGCGATTGAAAGCCAGTCCCAACAAGAAAAAAGAGAAATAATCCTTCCGTTAATACTGTAATGAAATGGGAGTGACAGCTCAATATCACACTGGGTTATAAACTTGTCAATGACAAAATGGTGTGTCAATTGTAGAAACCACCGCGATCGACAGATCATTGATATCACAACATTTACACATGTTAAACAATTGTCCTTGGCTAGATCTAGATCTTATTTTAAAACGAAAGGCCATTGGCTATATTAATTCTATAAATAGAAATGTGTGTATGTCTCAATCTCAGCCTCTCTGTACACTTGTTATTGTTGAATCCATGATTTATATTTTGGTTTAGTTAAAAGTGTTTATTTATGATATATCATTGTATGCATTTATTTATTGTAGTATAATAAATAACAAAGACAATTTTATTTTTTTAAATATTTTGTTTTGTAAAGTACTGCTTTGAATTGTACCTTTACATATATAATAACCTTGATACCATTGTCTATAAATTAAAAAAAGCTAATAATGCATATTAAATAACATGCAGGCTTTGAAACAATTAATTTTGGGTTTATTTAGACATTTAGGACTACAAGTTTCTGCGAAAATTGGTTTGGCTAGTTGGTTTCAAATTTGGCCAGTTGAAATTTTAGGCACTGGCCAAAATTGCCAGTGCACAAAAAAGTTAAATTCTAGCCCTGCACAAGGGACACATGGCAACTTGTATTATTTCTCGCGTACCGATAAGAATATCTGTTGTCCCCGCTTTCTGAAAAGACGCGTATTTGGGTACGTCCATCCGTTCATCTGTCTGTCCGTCCGTCACGTTTGGTTTCCGTTCAGTTACTTTAATCAATGCCTTAATCAAATATTTTGAATTCTAATACGATGTTTATAATGACAAAACACAAGCTAATTTCATTTTTCGTGAGTTGCGACTTGGTTTTGTAGAGTTGTGCCCCTTTAATTGGTGAAAAATCGTCACACTTTGGTTTCCGTGCAGTAACTAAAGAATGCCTGAATCAAAGCATTTGAAATTCTAAAAAATGTTTATAATGACAAAACACAGAATAAGTCAGATTTTTGGGTTGTGATTTTTGGTGTTGTAGAGTTGTGTCCCTTTAAACTGAAAAATCATAATTTCTGTCCATCTGTCATATTTTTATGGGTTTCCATGCCTGAATCAAATCTTTTGAAATTTTAATGCAATTTTTGTAATGACAAAATGATTTTAATGGTTGTGACATTTGTTGTTCTACAGTTATGACCCTTTAATTGGTGAAAAATTATATTTTTGGGGGTTTCCGTGCAATAACTTAAGAATCAAATTATTGAAATGTTAATACAATGTTTATAACGAGAAAACACAGGTAAAGTTCAATTTTAGATGTTGGGACTTTTGTCATTGTAGAGTTGTGCCCCTTTAATTTGTGAAAAATCGTAATATTTTAGGTTTCTGTGAAACAGCTTATGAATGCCAGAATCAAATCTTTACAGAAAGTATGTCAGGAAAATCGCATGCTTGTATCAATGTACACAGTCTTACCCAATCTCTTTCAGATTTTAATCTGATTTCAGTTTTGAAATACTTGTTAAAATAAATCTTTTAAATGGTGTGTTCTTGTTTTTGTCTTATTCCCACCGATAGAGAATTACTGGAAATCGAAATGACACAACTCAGAAATTGTAGCTATCTCCTCTGCAAACGTTACAGTTACAAAGTTCAAAATTTGCATGTATGATACTTGGTTGGCGTTTTGGGAATAGTGGGTCACTTTGACCTATTTTTACAGGGAAAGTTTAAGATAGCTCTTTCTTTTTATTTCAAAGCTGGGGATATAAATTTCCTGAATTTGCTTGTAAACAAGCCTTGAATCTTCATTTCTGTTTAAGTTGTACACCCACTTTGTGTTGGCATGTCATAAAATCACATTTATTTATTCCATTAATCCATGGGTGGTAAACATTATTAATATTAATGTCTTTCAGCAATGAAAAAAAGGAATGTTTTCTTCAGTCTTGGTTTTGATAATGAACATTTATAACTTGGTATAAGTTAAGATACTGTTATGTGCCCAATAAGTGCATTAATAGTTTAGTTTCTTACTCTAACTCCCCCAAGTATTTGTAAAAATTCCTTCTTATTTCCAACAGAAAAGGTTACTGGATGTTGAAAGGATAAAAAAGTCCTACCAAACAGATTGAAATAAAAAATGTGATATACATGGTCTAGTGGTAGAGCATCAGACCAATGATCAGAGGGTTGTGGGTTTGATCCTCCGCAACGGCTATATGTCTTGTCTGTGAACAAGACACTTTTATTGCATATGCTTATTCCTGGTTCTACCAAGAGAGATTTCAAGTATGATTTATGTATATTATAATAACTTACAGATCAAACCTCACCATTGAAGACATTGGTTCCATCCCAGCTTGGTCCAAAAACTTTTTTTGAGAAAGTTTGGCATGAAGATTGTTGCTTTTACTCAATATTCATTCTCAGTTGGTTTCTTTTCACTAATCAGACTGGATGCCAGATATAACCTGCCATGTGTTGAAAATGGCATTAAAACATTGTTAAAAAAATTCAATAAGTGAACATGTGGTTTTCTCTTTTCAGAAGTTAGAAGCAAAATTTTATAATACATACATGAACAATTTCAAAGAAACACTTATTTCGAAAGCAAGGAGAGACTTCTTGGACAGAATATGTAACAGTATGTTTATTTTTTATTTTTTAAATTGTTTTTTATAAATGTCTTTCATCAGCAGTATATTTTTCTGAATGAGAAAAAGACTGCCTTTTATTAGTTTCTTTATCTTCCAGCAGTCGGGTTCGTGATTTTGATTTCAGTAATATTTATTAGTCCCCTATTGGTGTACCAGAGGGGAATATAGGTTTACCCTCCCTTTGTCTGTCTATCTGTCCATCCAGAAAGATTACTCAACAAGTATCAAAACTAGGTTTGTGAAATATTGCACATGGATAGCGTGCCAAGAAGGGGGTAATGCATGTCATTTCATTTTTTCATTTGGACAAAAACTGTGGTTGTCATGGCAACAAAATTGGTAAAATTACAACTTCGATCCCTTGTTAACACAAAATGTATTCAAACTACATTTTGTGACATTTAGCATGTTGATATAGGGCAAAATGGAGATAATGCAGTTCATTTTAATTTTTCAGTCTGACAAAAACTGTGGTTGCTTTGGCAACAAACTAGTAAAATTACAGATGGAACCTGTTGTAACAAAAAAAGATTGTGAAACAACATGGAGAGCAATATGGAAATAATTCACATCGTTTTATTTCTTTTTTCAGTCAGACAAAAATTGTGGTTGCTATGGCAACAAAATTGATAAAACGGTAGATGACATGTATTGCTTGCAATACTCCAGTGTCTTTTTTTATTTTGAACTATCTACGGCTGAGTAGTCTGAGGCATTGACTCAAGATCATTTGAGCCCGACTTTGTCCTAATAGTAGATGTGAGATAGTTTGCCAGGCACTTGCAGAAAGTCTTCCTCCAGCAATAAAATTGGATATGTCATAAATAACACTCCACCTTTGAATTATTTTGATATTTTACCATTATTCTTCAATGGAACAGAGATTCATTGAATTATTCTTGCATGAGTGCAGAGAAATATTAAATTATTTTTCCATTCCTGCAGAGAATTATTGAATTATTTGATATTTTTCCATTATTCTTCCACGGTTGCAGAGAAATTATAAATTCCTCTTCCATGGGTGCAGAGAAGCATTAAATTCATCCATGGTTGCAGAGAAATATTGAATTATTCAGCCATTGGTGCAGAAAAACATTAATTATTGTATTTTCCCATTACTCTAAATGTCTAGAGAAACAGGGTCTGATATCCAAGTTGGAATGTGAAGATGGTGCAGCAGAAGATGATGTAAAATTGTTTGGTGAAGGGGAGGAAAGTCAGAAGGAAGAACAGCCAGCAGATGAAGATTCTGACGACTTGGTTTGTTTATTAAAGTGTTCTAAACTCATCATTATGCAATAGCTTCTATGTGTTGAATGTATTTGTATACGGGCCGGTTGGCTAAGCTGGTAGCCTGTCTGACTATCAATCCAGGGGTTTCGAGTTTGAAATATCTTGCTACACTGTCCGTGATAATTAATATACAACATTATGTCTCATTGTAATTCTTTTATTACCACTGATTCAAGTGGAAAAGTTATCAGTTACTTGTTGAAATGGATGTGCTTTAGTACTGGTTAACTGTCCAGGACCCAGCAAAAAGTGGTTACCCCTCACTGGCATGGAAATGACACTAAAAAAATCAAACAAACATTCAAAGAAATTTGTTTCAGCTGAGCCTCATACTTTTCCAATATCATTCTAAAACTCTTCAGAAATTTCCTATGATTTCATTGATTGGTGCTCTTTGATTTGCGGGTAATCAAAACTGCATATACATGTACCGTCAGTAAAATCACAACATTTTCAAGTTCTATGTATTACCAATCATTTGATTACAAAGTCACTGAAAACAATGTAAACATCAGTTTAAAAATATTTATTTCAATTTTAAATTACTATTTCTTTAAAAAATATTAATAATATTAAAAGATGTACTTAATATTGTAACAGTTTGCCGATTTAGGTGGATTTTTACCATTTATAGCACATCATTGCTGATATGCATCATGCGGCTTAATTTGAACACTAGTCGCTCAAGTGACTTCAGCGAGCGAATTTTGATGATATAACATGTGTTAAGTTAGAATATGATTAAGTAAACTGTAATTGGTGTCGCCGTTAAAAGAAATTGTGACCATTTAAAATCTCATCTAAGGTCCCAAATTTCAAAATTACAGTATACTTAACCCAATATTAACCCTCATAACCTGGGTTGCCAAGCATTGGGGAAAAATTGGGGAATTGTTTCAATTATGGGTAATTTTGTAAATTATCAGGGGAATTTAAGCAAATGTCAGGGGATTGTCACAGTATTTTGAAAATATGAGTTGAGGATCAAGGTGCATTAAAGGTAAAATCAGGCATTGGTAAACCACCCTACATAAAGTCAGTGTGCGACATTAACGGTGGCCGGATGACCTGGGGCTATGATAAATTTTAAGTTCATGGACTGTCTGGCCATAACAATATTTTTGTGATTTGAAGAAAATATCTTCGAAAACAACGTACGTAGCGCTGATATATACCCTGTTTTAGGTTGTTGGTATATAAAGATGAAATGTGCATTTTACTGTTACAAATGTACAGACGATAATCTATCTAAGAAAATTTTTATTTACAACGTCCGCCATTTTGTTTTATAAGGTATCAAGAAGCGCATGCGTGACTTTCTTATACCAGTTTTAATATTGGCCGGTCCATGTTTGTGGTGCTCTTTCCAGTCTTCGCAGCGACGTTTAAAAGGTTATTGAAAAATGAATTAACTTTTAGAAAATTATACCAATTCATTTTGAAAGAAACAAATTATGCTAAAATAAGATAATTTAACATTATTTGAGAAAAGTTTCATAAGTGTCCATTAAATTTTTAATTTTTTGTTATTTTTAGGGAAGGCAATTTCAAATCAATTGCTAGATTCTCATCCAAATTGTTCTTAAAAATGGGGAGGATGGGAGGATTTTATTTCTTAAATTTTTTCCTATATTTAAAAAAAAAAATTACGAAAGTAAAGTGTCGAGGCAGCATGAAAATTAGGGAGCAGGCGGGGATGATAATCAAGCAATTAATTTATTATGGCATAACAGAAATGCGTCTTAGAACAAAATACATAGCTTTGTTTTACAAGGAGTATAATGCTTAGTAACGCTAAACATGTAGTTCAGTGTAAGTATTAAAATTAATAATTTTAGTGTTTTTCATTGACAATAGTTAGGGCCATGATTATTCTGCTGGGGCCATTACATTTGAAAATTTCATGGCCCTGTGGCCATGCTCATAAAAAATTTAATGTTGCACACTGTCTAGTATATTGTAAAAGGTAGCTGTTAAAATAAAAGGTAAAGGGGGTAAGAGTTAGCTGAAAGGATGGATGGAGACCAACAATTTAGTTAAAATTTTAACTAGTTTTGGTTATGAAAATTAGTTTTGCAAAAAACATAACAAAATTTATGACATATAGACAGGTTGCTGCATATGGCATGTCAGTGAAATTTAAAATTTGGCAGAGATTTGTCCGGGAATTTTATTTCCTTTGGAGTGTTGCAACCCTGATTAATGGATTTCACAAAAACATACGTTAGGCTTTATCCTGCATATTGAGACTAATGACTTTTTGATTCTGTGTTCTTCAGCTTGGAGAACTGTAAGAAATGCTGTCATCAACATCATCAATCAATCAGCAGTGGCATAATCAGCAACATCTAACATTTCACCACAGATAGAGGATTGGACTTGAACCTGGGACCACTTTACACCTCGAGACTGAAATACAATTGTACTGGCCATTTGGATGTATACACATCGTTCTATTGCAGCTAAAAATAATTTATTATACTCGTAGTTCAATAATCTGTCATGGGTCTAGGTTTAGATCATAAATATCTTACTTGGAATTGAGGTTTGGATAGAAAATTCTGTCATGAGGGATAATTGTTTGGAATTACTGAGTTGCAGTGTTTCCAAGGGACAGAATTTTAAAAAAAGCCATGAATTATTCTATTTAGTGCATACTACACATTGAATGATTATTTTGATTTAAATCATAATTATATTTTTACCACACTCGCTTCTTAGATGTCAATTTAAATAAGTTATATTATATACTTTTTAGAAATAACTTCATAGACGGTTCTAACATCACAGTGTGAGAATTTTATCTTGATCCCAGGGTGAGATAGCAATATCTAGCCTTTATAAATATCTAGATATCTTTATCTGGTATGTAAGAAGAGATTTTTTTGTGCATACCGGACAAGGCTTTCTGCATTTTTTATCAGGTATATGAAGTAAAGGGTTAAATATCTTAAAAAATAAATTTCTTTTTAAAAGGGATAAAAAGCATCACATTATCATTGATGAATAAATCTGAATTGTTTGGTATGTCAAATCAACCAAAACATGGCAAACTTGATATCTAAATTAGAGTGTTAAACTTTGAACAAAATCTCCATTCTAAAAATAGATTGCACCTAAATACTAAGAGCCTCTTTCCCGCCAAATTTTCTATCTGAACCTTAAACCCATTTAAAATATTTATAATCTCACACTGATAAAAGGTATCTGTGTTAATAAACCATTTTTCAATGTGTTTTGTTGTAAACCCACCTATTTCCTATACTTGAGTGAAATGTGCCAAAACATTAACTATTTTTTTACCTACCTTGAATTTGTTTGAAGGTATTTGAAATCACTTGATCTCTCTTTATGTCTTCTTTTTTTTAAGTAAGTTATGAAAATATCATAGAATTTGCCATTAATTTTGTTATTTTTATTATTCCTTTTTCACACAAGCCTGTGTGTTCTAGTTTACATTTTCTACAATTTAAAAAGTTTTGAAAATTAGTTTTATTCTTTTTTGTATTATTTGTTTATTTATGTATTGGGATTTTATACAGGGGTGCACAGAAACAGTTAATCTCTTTTGGCTTTGTAGGGAAATGAACAACAAGGACATCAACAGAGCTTTTACAGTACAATTCCATACCAGGCAATGCAGACTCATTATAAATCTAAAACATAACACTGTTTAAATTGATCAAACATTTGAAATCAAAATTTGGGGAGTCTTTTTCTTGGTCATGTATATTGTTTCATTTTTCTACTTGTTGTAACAAGGATTTGTTTATGTTATTATGACACTGTAGGGAGGTATGTGCTTTACTAGATTAAATTTTTTCATTTATTAGTTTTACTCGTGATTGATTGTTTTTGTTTGAAGTCTTTAGAGTTTAGATTTGGCTGCCATGAAAATATAACATATTATATATCCATACTTATAACACCACGAAATATTTATTCCATTTTGGATGATATTGTAGTAGTAAGTTTGCCGTCAAAGTATTTTTTCATTCATATTGTTAAGCTTTGAATAAAAGTATTAAAAAAAAAATTAATGCCAAATATGCTTTGTTTTCTTGAAAGAATGCATTTCCATTACCATGGTAACCTGGTGATGATCCATATGGTTGCCAATTGCCGCATATGTGACAGTTTCCGGTTTCATTATTGCTGAGAATTAGATATCTCAATACATAAAGTTTAATTACATGACCATCACACTCAAAAGCCCAGTTGACCATGTGCAGATGTTTAAGACCAAAGTATTCAATGGTAAACATAAGGACATAAAGACTGAAGAATGTAACAGTTGTCGTGATTGGACCTGTCACATAGTAATGAGAGTCGAGTATGTTGATTGGTCAGTTGCTTTGACAAATTTGAATAATGTCAAAATAACAATAAAGATATTAAGAAAGGGTTAAATATTATAAATTTCGAGAGAGGCATAGAATCCCCTGCTTATTCATTAAGATTTAACAAACTGCAACTGTATAGCAACACGTAGGCACTGCATGCTTGTGCTTGCAATATGCATTATGACTGGGGACAGACCTTAACTATATAGCAATATGCATTATGACTTGACATATGCCTTAACTATATAGCAATATGCATTATGAGTGGGCACAGGCCTTTACTGTTTAGCAATTTGCATTATGACTGTCATAGGCCATAACTATATAGCAATATGCATATTGACTAGGAACATACCTTAACTAAATAGAAATATGCATTATGACTGAGCGTAGTCCTTAAATATATAGCAATATGCATTATGACTTGACACAAGCCTGAACTGTATAGCAACATGCGTTATGACTGAATACAGGCCTTTACTATATAGCAATATGCATTATGACTGGATACAGGCCTTTACTATATGGCAATATGCATTATGACTGGGCACAGGCCTTAACTATAAAGCAGTTTGTATGATGGCTGGACACAGGCCTATATATATAGCATTATGCATGAGAACTGGGCACAGGCCGTAACTATATAGCAGTATGCATTATGACTGGGCATAAGCTGTAACTATATAGTTATGCATTTAACTGTACACTGACCGTAACTATATAGCAATATGCATTATGACTGGACACATGCCTTAACTTTATAGCAATATGCATTATGACTGGACACATGCCTTAACTTTATAGCAATATGTATTATCACTGGACACAGGCCATAACTTCATGTATATAGCGATATGCATTATTACTGGGCATAGGCTTTAATTTTATTGCAATAAACATTATGACTGCACACAGTATGTAACTATATAGCAATATGCATTATCATTGGGCACATATTTGAAGTATATAGCAATATGCATAATGACTGGACAAATGCTTTAACTAAAAAGCAATATGCATTATGACTGGGCACAGGCCATAACTATATATCAGTATGCATTATGACGGGGCACAGCCCTTAAATATATAGCGATATGCATTATGACTGGACACAGGCCAGAACTATATAATAATATGCATTATGACTGGACACAGGCCATAACTATATAATAATATTCATTTTGACTAGGCACATACCTTAACCATATAGCAATATGCATTATGACTGGGCATAGGCCTTAAATGTATAGCCATATGCACTTATGACTGGACACGGACATTAACTATATAGCAATATGCATTATGACTGGACACAGTATGTAACTATATAGCAATATACATTATGACTGGGCACAGGCCTTAACTTCATAGCAATATGTTTTATGACTGGACACATACCTAAACTATATAGCAATATGCATTATGACTGGGCACATATTTGAACTATATAGCAGTATGCATTATAACAAGACACATGACTTAACTATACAGCAATATGCATTATGACTAAGAACATGCCTTAGCTATATAGTAATATGCATTATGACTAGGCAAATGCCTTAAATATATAGCAATATGCAATATGACTGGACACATGCCTTAACTGTGTAGCAATATGCATTATGGCTGGACACAGGCCTTAACTATATAGCAATATTCATTATGACTGGAGACAAGTCTTAACTGTATAGCAATATGCATTAATACTGGACACACACCTTAACTGTATAGCAAAGTACATTATGACTGGGCACAGGCCCTAAATATATAGCAATATGCATTAGAACTTAACACAGACAGTAACTACATAGCAATATGCATTATGACTGGACACATGCCTAAACTATATAGCAATATGTATTAGAACTTAACACAGACAGTAACTACATAGCAATATGCATTATGACTGGACACATGCCTAAACTATATAGCAATATGCATTAGAACTGGACAGAGACCGTAACTATATAACAATATGCATTATGACTTGGCACAGGCCTTAGCTATATAGCAATATGTATAATGACTGGGCACATATTTGAACTATATAGCAATATGCATTATGACTCAGAACATACCTTAACTATAGAGTAGTAAGCATTATGACTGGACGAATGCCTTAAATATATAGCAATATGCAATATGACTTGACACATGCCTTAACTGTATAACAATATGCATTATGGCTTGACACATGCCTTAACTATATAGCAATATGCATTATGACTGGACACAAGTATTAACTGTATAGCAATATGCATTAGAACTGGGCGTAAGCCTTAGATATATAGCAATATGCGTTAATACTGGACACACGCCTTAACTGTATAGCAATGTACATTATGACTGGGCACAGGCCCTAACTATATAGCAATATGCATTAGAACTGGACACAGACAGTAACTATATAGCAATATACATTATGACTGGACACATTCTTAAACTATATAGCAATATGCATTAGAACTGGACAGAGGCCGTAACTATATAGCAATATGCATTATGACTTGGCATAGGCCTTAGCTATATAGCAATATGCATTATGACTTGGCACAGACATTAACTTTACAGCAATATTCATTATTACTAGACACAGGCCTTAACTATATAGCAATATGCATTATGACTTTGCGTAGGCCTTAAATATATAGCAATATGCATCATGACTTTGCGTAAGCCCTAACTATATAGCAATATGCATCATGACTTTGCGTAGGCCCTAACTATATAGCAATATGCATCATGACTTTGCGTAGGCCCAAACTATATAGCAATATGCATCATGACTTTGCGTAGACCCTAACTATATAGCAATATGCATCATGACTTTGCGTAATCCTTAACTATATAGCAATATGCATCATGACTTTGCGTAGGCCCTAACTATATAGCAATATGCATCATGACTTTGCGTAGGCCCTAACTATATAGCAATATGCATCATGACTTTGCGTAGGCCCTAACTATATAGCAATATGCATTATGACTTGGCACATGCTAGTTACATCTTGGAAGTATGCATTAAGAAAAATAATGAGTATAAAACAAATTACCGTGTTTTTCTGTGCTTTGACGTAACTTTTACAAACAAAAATCCGCCATTTTTTATGCGTCCGCTCATTTTTACCGCCTAAGAACGCATACGCTCAAAATACATTGCTGGTCTGTACCTTATTACATGGTCAGAATGTTCAGAAAAGGTAGAAAAGACCACATAAGTTCTTCATACTACCCGATCTGATCGGAATCAGCAAAGGCCATTGGATGTTTAAAATATATAGAAGAAAGGTTTTCTGCTAAATAATTTTAATTTTTGTTGAGTAGGGAAATGAAAATAAAGCGTTGGCTTGATTTTGAGGCAAACTAGGTCAAGGTCATTGTCACTTTTTCAATATATAGAAATGTACTTTCCGCTCAATAGCTATTGTTTATTTTAATATATTTTGATTACATTGTGATATTGGGTCCTAAAGTAAAAAAAAGAACCTTGGAACAAAATTCACTGAGAAACCTTCATAATCCACCAAAAATCATAAAATTCAAAATCATCTCTACAAAATTTGGAGTGACTTTGTAGTTGTAAATATGTATTCTATGTTTGATTTGAGTATTGAATTATTTTCATGACACCAAAAATACTCGAATCGGCGACTGTGACCGGGTGGGGACTCGAACTCACGATTCCGGGATTGATAGACAGGTGCGCTTCCAGGTGTGTTAACCGGGCCCAGCGAATATAAGTAAAGAAAACACACTAATATCTTCCTCGTTAACGCAATACAGGACTTTCAGTTTTTATTTAAAACTAACCGAACTTTTGAAGGATGTTTATGGAAATGAAATCTCAGACTATTTTGAACGTGTCAAATAGGATAAGAATAAAAAGTAGAGCAATATTGATTCTGTTTGGCCTCTTGTTTAATACAAACCGATGTCTCACAATTGCGTTCATTAATATTAATAATCAGAAATCTTTTCATTTATGGTTTGAAAGTGAAATACTTTGGAAACGAAAAAGATTTACTGGCACATTTCTAAAATTGTTTTCTTTACTGACCTCAACGAAAACTTCTAAGATGGTAGATATTGATTTCCTAAAAACATATACTAGTGTATCCTCTTAACAATTGATTGATACTTTTCCCCTGAAATCATGTTTATATGTTCTCACCAAACTTTGGCTGCAACATGCGCCTTGAACAATTGTGACAGAGCCGCCCTAAGAATTCAACCTATTTGTCTTGATATGTAGATAAGATATGTACTGGCAGTAGCCCAACCGGTCGGTAGCATTACTATGACCAGGGACCGGTTTCACCAAACACCTCAAGCGTTGTTAACACACAGTATAGGTTGACATGAGATTGTATAAGATATAAATTTGTACAAACATGTATACCATTCGGTTGTCAAATATATTTCATTCTGTGTCTCTTCTGTTAGCCCTCGATGGCATACAAATAGGCTTAATATTCAAACTACATTTTGAATAAACACACTTGGTTATCTTACTGATATAAAAAACAGTCTGATATTCGGTACTTCGAGTTTCGATATCAAAGTGTGTACTATTTCATTATTCTAGACTGAGAAGATTAGATCAACGGTAAGTTTCATGTTGAATATTGCAAGACGGAAATCCGAATATCAAACTACTTCAGTCTACTATACGAAGGGTTACCCAGAAGTTCGTGGACAAATTTAATAAAATCTATATTTATGCAAGTGTATAGCTATATTTTTCACAACTTAAGTATTGGTGTATTTGTCATCGATGTACGGTGTTTTAGTATATTTCTTATGTCAGTAATAATGTTATGGTATCCCTAACAACATACATAAATGATAAGTGCCGCAGCTCAAAATGTTGAACAATTCGACAGGCAAATATGTGAATAATAACAATCATTTTCCCGTAACACTAGCGGTAAATCATATATTATTGAGCACACGGCATCAATGTCTACAGGGCAATGTTATTCGAGCATTGCGCGCAGGTGTTAGGAGTTTAAATCAACTTCTATTGAAAATGTAGATGCATTCATATGCAAATAGTGCATCTGATGAAAAGGTAAAACAACGAGCAGTAATACAGTTTAAGTCAATATTAGCAAAACACTGATTCAGACGATAGATATGTATAGTAAAGCTCCGAGAAAGTTATTTGTAGTGCATTTTGTAGTCTACAGATAACACAAACGATACAGTGAGGAACGAGAAACAATAATGTATGATAACATATGTGGTCGCCCTGTGTCAAAATCGCTTCAATGTCACGTTAACGTGTTAAAAACTGCCTTGATAAGGATTGCCGTAATACAATTCATGAACTATGCTGCGAACTAAGAATAGGTTACAGTACAGTGCACACGATAATTAAGAAAAAATAGCATGCATTTAAGTGCTAGCTGGGTTCCCCAGTTGCTAAACGAGTATAAATGGAGCAACGAGTAAGAGTAGGAAAATTGCTTGTATAATAAATTGACGTCGCAACGACGTAACGTAAATCTGGCCTGCGGCAGATAGGCGTACATTACATATTTGAAATACATGTTACTGTTTTATTTGAATATATATTTTCTTCATACTTTGCATACAGTGTGCCGTTAGATTAAATATAATACATGTGAAACTTCAAATAAATCAGACATGTCATGTTCATATTATGAAATTTGTCCACGAACTTCTGGATAACCCCTCGTATATTCCTGTTGGATTTCTTGCTGTTTTCACCACTTTCCGATTCAGTTCGGCACCGATCTTATGGTATAGTATTTATACAGTATCGCAAAACATAATTTAATTCAATATAACTTACACATATACCGTCTTACGTAGCCCATTCGTTAAGGCGTCCGCCCGGAAGCTGGAGGTCAAGGTTCGAATTCCGGTGGATGCACTTGTTTTTTTCTGATGCGACCGGTTTCTCACCCAGCAGCTAGTTAAATTGAGGGGTACTGAATGTCTAACAGCTTGACTCGTGGCAAGAATAGCTTCGGGCACAATGTAAAGGTGTTCCATAAGCCAAATATTGCTGATCCGTTCAATAAATACTTCACTTATACAGTCCATTGTTAATTACTAAAACAATCGAATGCCTAAAAACTTTATAAGAATCCAACTAATTTACTTAATTATTCATTATCACACGCATAACAATATCACAATACAATTTTTTTCTTCAGTTTTCAACATTTTATAGTTAAAAGATACAGTGTAAAGTTAAATCTGAAGTTTTCCATATTTTGTAGTTAGATCTGCAGTTTCCAAAATTTTCTAGTTAGATCTGCAGTTTTCAATATTCACTAATTAGTTCTGCAGTTTTCAATATTCTCAAGTTAGATTTTCAGTTTTCAATATTCTCTAGTTAGATCTGCAGTTTTCATATTCTCCAGTTTGATGTTCAGTTTCCAATATTCTCTAGTTAGATCTGCAGTTTTCAATATTCACTAGTTAGATCTGCATTTTTCAATATTCTCCAGTTAGATCTGCAGTTTTGAATATTCTCCAGTTAGATCTGTAGTTTTCAATATTCTCTAGTTAGATCTGCAGTTTCCAATATTCTCCAGTTAGATCTGCAGTTTTCAATATTCTCCAGTTAGATCTGCAGTTTTCAATATTCACTAGTTGGATCTGCAGTTTTCAATATTCACTAGTTAGATCTTCGGTTTTCAATATTCTCCAGTTAGATCTGCAGTTTCCAATATTTACTAGTTAGGTATGCAGTTTCCAATATTCACTAGTTAGATCTGCAGTTTTCAATTTTCACTAGTTAGATCTGCAGTTTTAATATTCACTAGTTAGATCTGCAGTTTCCAATATTCTCCAGTTAGATCTGCAGTTTTCAATATTATCCAGTTAGATCTGCAATTTTCAATATTCTCCAGTTAGATCTTCAGTTTTCAATATTCTCCAGTTAGATCTGCAGTTTTCAATATTCTCTGGTTAGGTCGCAGTTTTCAATATTCTCTGGTTAGATCTTCGGTTTTCAATATTCTCTAGTTAATTCTGCAGTTTTCAATATTCTCTAGTTAGATCTACAGTTTTCAATATTCACTAGTTAGATCTGCAGTTTCCAATATTCTCCAGTTAGATCTGCAGTTTTCAATATTATCCAGTTAGATCTTCAGTTTTCAATATTCTCCAGTTAGATATGCAGTTTTCAATATTCTCTAGTTAGATCTACAGTTTTCAATATTCACTAGTTAGATCTGCAGTTTCCAATATTTTCCAGTTAGATCTGCAGTTTTCAATATTATCCAGTTAGATCTGCAGTTTTCAATATTCTCCAGTTAGATATGCAGTTTTCAATAGTCTCTAGTTAGATCTGCAGTTTTCAATATTCTCTGGTAAGGTCTGCAGTTTTCAATATTCTCTGGTTAGATTTTCGGTTTTCAATATTCTCTAGTTAATTCTGCAGTTTTCAATATTCACTAGTTAATTCTGCAGTTTTCAATATTCTCCAGTTAGATCTTTAGTTTTCAATATTCTCCAGTTAGATCTTCAGTTTTCAATATTCTCCAGTTAGATTTTCAGTTTTCAATATTCTCTGGTTAGGTCTGCAGTTTTCAATATTCTCATGTTAGATCTTCGGTTTTCAATATTCTCTAGTTAATTCTGCAGTTTTCAATATTCACTAGTTAGATCTTCCGTTATCAATATTCTCTGGTTAGATCTGCAGTTTTCAATATTCTCCAGTTAGATCTGCAGTTTCCAACATTCTCTAGTTAGATCTGCAGTTTTCAATATTCACTAGTTAGGTATGCAGTTTCCAATATTCACTAGTTAGATCTGCAGTTTTCAATATTCACTAGTTTGATCTGCAGTTTTCAATGTTCACTAGTTAGATCTGCAGTTTCCAATATTCTCCAGTTAGATCTGCAGCTTTCAATATTCTCCAGTTAGATCTGCAGTTTTCAATATTCTCCAGTTAGATCTGCAGTTTTCAATAGTCTCTAGTTAGATCTGCAGTTTTCAATATTCTCATGTTAGATCTTCAGTTTTCAATATTCTCTGGTTAGATCTTCGGTTTTCAATGTTCTCTAGTTAATTCTGCAGTTTTCAATATTCTCTAGTTAGATCTACAGTTTTTAATATTCACTAGTTAGATCTGCAGTTTTCAATATTCTCCAGTTAGATCTGCAGTTTTCAATATTCTCCAGTTAGATCATCAGTTTTCAATATTCTCATGTTAGATCTTCAGTTTTCAAGATGCTCTAGTTAATTCTACAGTTTTCAATATTCTCTTGTCAGATCTTCAGTTTTTAATATTCTCCAGTTAGATCTCTAGATTCCAATTGATGCTAATCGTGATCAGATACAAAACTTGTATTACGATCATAGTTACCGCCTGGATATGATAACGCATCTGGCAGCAACTCCAGGGATCGCAAGTTTAAATTCCCAATTTGATTATCATACATTTACATGCGCTCGTAGTTTGGAAATATAAATCCATTAAATGGATTTGTCAAACGTTGATATCTAAAGTGATGATGTCGAATATCCCTTTAAGATGTATATAACAAACTAAACGAAGCGTATATAAAGTGTTAGTTTTACATTTATCCATTAAACTTGCTGACTCGCAGTCACGGTTGAGTCAGTTACTTTGCTAAAAGTATACACGTAAACAGTTTGCACTTAATTTGTACATTTTTGTCTCGGTTTGTTTAAGGATGTTACGCGACGTACTTTTGATCGACTGACTTGAAGGCATACGCTAGTAAGCTTTTATTATCAAACATATCACGTGTTTTTATAAAAGTATAAAGTGAGCACTTTTATAATGAAACTACAAACTCGGCAGTACATGGACAGGAAATCAAGCAGTTAGGGCATTCATAAGTAAACGAATGTTTCTTTTAAAATGTTAAATGCTTGCACCAAATAGTTTTCATTTATTTAATATATCTTGTAGAACGCTTTTAGTTATCAAGATGGATCGTCAAGGAAACTCAGTAAACCAGTGCCATGTGGAATTATTTTCTCCTGACAAAACACGAAGGGCCTTAATTCTAGAAAAGGTTGCCGTGTTTGATGACGAGGTATGCTTTTATTTACTTAGTAAATATTACTTTAACCCTTTACTCCATAGATACGCGTTTTCCCCCACCAATCACAGAAAGCCTTTGAAAACAGTGCAGGAAGAGTTCAGATTGCTCGTAACGAGCAATCTGAACACTTCCTGAACTGTTTTCCACTCTGTCAGTTAATATAAACATAATTCACCCAATAATTCAAAAACATTCTATATTAGGTGTCCAAAGGCGTCTACATTAGAGGTGTCCAAAGGCGTCTATATTAGAGGTGTCCATATTAGAGGTGTCCAAAGGTGTCTATATTAGAGGTGTCCAAAGGCGTCCATATTAGAGGTGTCCCAAGGCGTCTATATTAGAGGTGTCCATATTAGAGGTGTCCAAAGGCGTTTAAATTAGAGGTGTCCAAAGGCGTCTATATTAGAGGTGTCCATATTAGAGGTGTCCAAAGGCGTCTATATTAGAGGTGTCCAAAGGCGTCTATATTAGAGGTGTCCAAAGGCGTCTATATTAGAGGTGTCCAAACGCGTCTATATGTAGTAAAGGGTTAACTGGATCATGAAAAAAATTAGAGTTTATATCAAGCGCTCTGGAGTCCGTTTCCTGAATATAAAAACAAGAACTGAGTGTATTTTTGAGTTGGGTTAACTACAGCTTTGGTACCACCATAACACAAGACAAGCGTTACGTACCAGCTTTGGTACCATCATAACACAAGACAAGCGATACGTACAGGTTAACTACAGCTTTGGTACCATCATAAAACAAGACATGCGTAACGTACAGGTTAACTACAGCTTTGGTACCATCATAAAACAAGACAAGCGTTACGTACAGGTTAACTACAGCTTTGGTACCATCATGACACAAGACAAGCGTTACGTACAGGTTAACTACAGCTTTGGTACCATCATTACACAAGAAAAGCGTTACGTACAGGTTAACTACAGCTTTGGTACCATCATTACACAAGAAAAGCGTTACGTAGAGGTTGACTACAGCTTTGGTACCATCATGACACAAGACAAGCGTTACGTACAAGTTAACTACAGCTTTGGTACCATCATTACACAAGACAAGCGTTACGTACAGGTTAACTACAGCTTTGGTACCATCATAACACAAGACAAGCATAACGTACAGGTTAACTACAGCTTTGGTACCATCATAACACAAGACAAGCGTTACGTACAAGTTAAATACAGCTTTGGTACCATCATAACACTAGACAAGCGTTACGTACAGGTTAACTACAGCTTTGGTACCATCATAACACAAGACATGCGTTACGTACAGGTTAACCACAACTTTGGTTCCTTCTTTACACAAGACAAGCGTTGCGTACAGGTTAACAACAACTTTGGTAATTTCATTACACAGGACAAGCGTTACGTACAGGTTAATCACAACTTTGGTTCCTTCATTACACAAGACATGCGTTACGTACAGGTTAACCACAACTTTGGTTCCTTCATAACACAAGACAAGCATTACGTACAGGTTAACCACAACTTTGGTTCCGTCATTACACAAGACAAGCGTTACGTAAAGGTTAACCACAACTTTTGTTCCTTCATTACACAAGACAAGCGTTACGTACAGGATAACCACAACTTTGGTAATTTCATTACACAAGACAAGCGTTACGTACAGGTTAACCACAACTTTGGTTCTTTCATTACACAAGACAAGCGTTACGTACAGGTTAACCACAACTTTGGTAATTTCATTACACAAGACAAGCGTTACGTACAGGTTAATCACAACTTTGGTTCCTTCATTACACAAGACAATCGTTACGTACAGGTAAACCACAACTTTGGTTCCTTCATAACACAAGACAAGCATTACGTACAGGTCAACCACAACTTTGGTTCCGTCATTACACAAGACAAGCGTTACGTACAGGTTAACCACAACTTTGGTTCTTTCATTACACAAGACAAGCGTTACGTACAGGATGACCACAACTTTGGTAATTTCATTACACAAGACAAGCGTTACGTACAGGTTAACCACAACTTTGGTTCCTTCATTACACAAGACAAGCGTTACGTACAGGTTAACCACAACTTTTGTAATTTCATTACACAATACAAGCGTTACGTACAGGTTGACCACAACTTTGGTTCCTTCATTACACAAGACAAGCGTTACGTACAGGTTAACCACAACTTTGGTTCCTTCATAACACAAGACATGCGTTACGTACAGGTTAACCACAACTTTAGTTCCTTCATTACACAAGACAAGCGTTACGTACAGGTTAACCACAACTTTGGTAATTTCATTACACAAGACAAGCGTTACGTACAGGTAAACCACAACTTTAGTTCCTTCATTACACAAGACAAGCGTTACGTACAGGTTAACCACAACTTTGGTTATTTCATTACACAAGACAAGCGTTACGTACAGGTAAACCACAACGTTGGTTCCTTCATTACCAAGACATGCGTTATGTACAGGTTAACCACAATTTTGTTCCTTCATTACACAAGACAAGCGTTACGTACATGATAACCACAACATTGGTTCCTTCATAACACAAGACAAGCGTTACGTACAGGTTAACCACAACTTTGGTAACTTCATTACACAAGACAAGCGTTACGTACTGGTTAACCACAACTTTGGTTCCTTCATAACACAAGACAAGCGTTACGTACAGGTTAACCACAACTTTGGTAATTTCATTACACAAGACAAGCGTTACGTACAGGTTAACCACAACTTTGGTTCCTTCATTACACAAGACAAGCGTTACGTACAGGTTAACCACAACTTTGGTTCCTTCATTACACAAAACAAGCGTTACGTACAGGTTAACCACAACTTTGGTTTGGTTCCTTCATTACACAAGACAAGCGTTACGTACAGGTTAACCACAACTTTGGTTCCTTCATTTCACAAGACAAGCGTTACGTACAGGATAACCACAATTTTGGTTCCTTCATTACACAAAACAAGCATTACGTACAGGTTAACCACAATTTGGTTCCTTCATTACACAAGACAAGCATTACGTACAGGTTAACCACAACTTTGGTAATTTCGTTACACAAGACAAGCGTTACGTACAGGTTAACCACAACTTTGGTTCCTTCATTACACAAGACAAGCGTTACGTACAGGTTGACCACAATTTTGGTTCCTTCATTACACAAGAGAAGCGTTACGTACAGGATAACCACAACTTTGGTTCCTTCATTACACAAGACAAGCGTTACGTACAGGTTAACCACAACTTTGGTTCCTTCATTACACAAGACAATCGTTACGTACAGGTTAACCACAACTTTGGTTCCTTCATAACACAAGACAAGCGTTACGTACAGGATAACTACAACTTTGGTTCCTTTATTACACAAGACAAGCGTTACGTACAGGTTAACCACAACTTTGGTAATTTCATTACACAAGACAAGCGTTACGTACAGGTTAACCACAACTTTGGTTACTTCATTACACAAGACAAGCGTTACGTACAGGTTAACCACAACTTTGGTTCCTTCATTACACAAGACAAGCGTTACGTACAGGTTAACTATAACTTTGGTTCCTTTATTACACAAGACAAGCGTCACGTACAGGTTAACCACAACTTTGGTTCCTTCATTAATCAATACAAGCGTTACGTACAGGTTAACCACAACTTTGGTTCCTTCATTACACAAGACATGGGTTACGTACATGTTAACCACAATTTGGTACCATCATTACACAAGACAAGCGTCATGTACAGGTTAACCACAACTTTGGTTCTTCATTAATCAATACAAGCGTTACGTACAGGTTAACCACAACTTTGGTTCCTTCATCACACAAGACTAGCGTGACGTACAGGTTATCCACAACTTTGGTACCTTCATTACACAAGACAAGCGTAACGTAAGGTTTACTACAACTTTGGTCCCTTCATTACACAAGACAAGCGTTGCGTACAGGTTAACTGCAACTTTGGTTCCTTCATTACACAAGACAAGCGTTACGTACAGATTAATTACAACTTTGGTACCTTCATTACACAAGACATGCGTTACGTACAGGTTAACCACAGTTTTGGTAACTTCATTACACAAGACAAGCGTTACGTATAGGTTTACTACAGCTTTGGTACCTTCATTACGTTAACCACAACTTTGGTAACTTCATTACACAAGATAAGCGTTACGTACAGCTTTACCACAACTTTGGTACTTTCATTACACACGACAAGAGCTACCTACATTATGTAACCACACGTTTTAAACCTAAATTATAGAAGACAATCGCTACCTGCTTACATAGGTTTTATACATGAAATGCACATGACAAACAAGACCTGCATGGTAACTACACTTTAAGCATTTCACCTGCATGGAAACTACACGTTTTATACATGCATAGTAACCTCAATCTACATGCACGATAACCACACTATACCTGCATGTTTGGAATCTGAATCACAAAGATAAATTCTACATGCAATATTACAAGTCGTTTGGCACCTTAATTACACAATATAAATTCTACCTGCATGATAACAACACGTTTGGTACCTTAATCACACAGTATAAATTCTGCCTGCATTATAACAACACGTTTGGTACCTTAATCACACAGTATAAATTTAGCATGCATTATAACAACACGTTTGGTACCTTAATCACATAGTATAAATTCTACATGAATGTTAACAACACGTTCGATACCTTAATCACACAATATAAATTCTATCTGCATGATAACAACACGTTTGGTACCTTAATCACACAATTTAAATTTTACGTACATGATATTAATACGTTTGGCACATTAAAATACGAAGTTTTAATTATACATACATGATAAAAACACTTTTGGTACCTCAATTACACACTATAAATTGTACGTACATGATATCAACACGTTTGGCACCTCAATTACACAATATAAATTCTAACTGCATTATAACAATACGTTTGGTACCTTAATTATACACTGTAAATTATACATGCATGATAACAACTCGTTTGTACCTTAATCTAACAATATTATTTTTTCATGCATGATTACAACACGTTTGGTACCTTAACCACACAATATAAATTCTACATGCATGATAACAACACATTTGGTACCTTAATTACACAAAACACTCATTATCTGCATTATAAGGCCACTGAATAAAGTTAACTGGAGGAAGACGTTGGAATGAATCTCTTTCCGCAAACATTTTCAAATTGAGTGTTTGGACCAAGTGGTGTTCGAACCCAATACCTCAGCGATGAGAGCTAGTGGCTGTTAGAAGACAGCGACTTAGACCATGCTGCCATGAAGACCCCTATAAAACTGTCTGTGCGATAAGAATTTCCCACACCATACATGTCCGTATGGAAAGCGCATAGTCCATAGATAGAGCTTCAAACCTATGATAGGAGGGTCGTGGGTTCGATCCTCTGCCACGGCTATGTGTGGTGTCCTTGAGCAAGACACTTTTCCCGCATATGCTTAGTATGCTTAGAACTGGTTCTGCCCGGGAAGACTTCGAGTGTGATTTGTATATGTTGTGATAACTTGTTCCACAATCGAAGTAAAATAAATAAGTTTAAACTAAACTAAATACGTAGAGCAAATCACGACCCTTAAATTCTGTGCCAGATACTCATACACTAAAATAATATTTCTTTACTTTGTCATCAAATTTTGTATAATATATATACGAGTATACTATCCTTATTATTTATTCATTCCAATAATAATCATCCATAGGGCTACATATATATACACACTCATTCTCTCATCAACTGCTAATAAAAATGTGTAAGAAATACACATTTTCAGTAGATTCGGATTAGGGGCCTATCTGTAACAGGGTGATGATTCAGATTAGAGGCCTATCTGTAACAGGGTGATGATTCATGAACTATGGAAGGCTAGCTGCATAAATTACATAAATTACCACGTTGTTTTTATTAGCTTGAAATTACTTTCTCAAGGTTATTCTAACAGTGTCTGAAGGAAGCCCAGAGCTTTTGTTAACCGCTCAAAGTCCGTTTCATTGAAACAGTTTAATCATGACAATATGCATATTGTATTACATTGTCGTACCAAAATACGTTTCTATTTAATATTGTATAAATGACAACATTTTTCTTCATAATGTAGTAATTCTCGTATTTCATTATATATATAATTATGCAAATATATATATCTGAGCCAAACTGTGTTTTTATTAAGGAAATATAACCACGACACCATAAAAAAAGAGAGTTAATTATTTCACAGGAAAAACTCACCATCTAACCAAAGTCGCTCTCATACATCCATTGCATCTACTTTAATGTTTTTCCTAGATGTGTGATTGAATATATTTTTATAAATATGATATGTACCATCAGTCATAGTGGAGCGCGGGGTACAGTGGTAGAGCACCGAACCCATGATCGGAGGGTCGTGGGTTCGATCCTCCGCCACGGCTATGTGCGGTGTCCTTGAGCACGACATTTTTCCGCATATGCTTAGTGCTGGTTCTAATCAGAAAGACTGAAAGATTTGCCTAAGTTGCAAGAACTTGTTTTACAATCGAAGTAAAAATAAATAAGTTTAAACTATCAGTCATATATCTATTATAATAACCACTATTAATATCAGTAATATGGTAGATACATATAGATGCAAGTATGGATTTTAGTGCAGAACATACACTATGCATATGTCTATGTCTGGCTAGCTCAGTTGGTAATGAGTCTCCAGAGGTCACGAGTTCGAATCCTAACCCAATAAAAAAAACGTCGTTTGAAATGAAAATGTTTATAAATCTAGGGCACATCAATTTTTAGATTTTAGAACAAGACTAAGAATTGATTGGCTGGTATCCCGAAATGACCAGATGACGGGTAGTCTGTTAAACGGACCCAGCTCTCACGATTGTATCCGTTAGATAGCAATATTGGAAAAAACAACATTTGAGCACTCTGATTGGTCAGTTGTTTCAACTGAAAGTTAATGAATCGTTTATTTATTATGAATTATGGGACAGGCATGTAATTCCTTGCTTTCCTATGCATGACACCAAAATGTGAAAATGCTCACAAATGTGAAAATGGCAACAAATGTGAAAATGACCACAAATGTGAAAATGGTCACAAATGTGAAAATTCTCACAAATGTGAATATGGTCACAAATGTGAAAATGGTCACAAATGTGAAAATGGCAACAAATGTGAAAATGGTTACAAATGATCGCACATGTGAAATTGTCACACATGTGAAAATGGTCACAAATGTGAAAATGGTCACAGATGTGAAAATGGCCACAGATGTGAAAATAACCACAAATGTGAATATGGTCACAAATGTGAAAATGATCACAGATGTAAAAATGGCCACAGATGTGCAAATGGCCACAAATGTGAATATGGTCACAGATGTGAAAATGGTCACAAATGTGAAAATGGTCACAAATGTGAAAATTGTCACAAATGTGAATATGGCCACAAATGTGAAAATGGCCACAAATGTGAAATAATGTTACCACGTACGTAACAACTGTCCACACATTATGGCTATTGAATTCTAAAATCTACCCATAACGTATTTTTTTTTTTGGTCAAATTTAACAACTTTCACAACCTCAAACACATATTCAGTTTAATAAGCACAGCACTTACATAGTACGGTACAGAGTATGTTAGTGCAGGCGTCACCGTTTTGGAACGATCATTAGCATAATCGCCATTTGGCATAAACTTATATGAATTAAAGCCAAATTATCAATTCAGAAACTGTACTGCCTTTGGTTCGTTTCAATTTGACCTTCTATTGTTTACTCTTCCAGGGCTATGATGGATCCTTCATTACCTTCAATCTAGGAGACGTCATACAAAAGTACAGAACCTGGGAACGAGCGCTGCCGAGGATTAAACCTTTTTACGGTAATGCCATTGTCGGACACCCACGCGTAATCCATTCCGATACGCCTCTCCATTTATCTCTACCGTGGGATATTATACTAGCTTTTCGCCGTTTCTACTAAGTCACAATCAGGGGGGCGAACATATTTTGAGGGTAAGCGTTCTAAGGCGGTAAAAATGAGCGGACGCGTTAAAAATGGCGGATTTTTGTTTGTAAAAGTTACGTCAAAGCAAAGAAAAACACGGTAATTTGTTTTATACTCACTTTTTTTCTTCTTAATGCATACTTCCAAGATTTAACTAAGTATATTGTCTTCCATCGGTAGTTCATTCCTACCATGCAGCTATCACCACAAAAGACGCAATTCAAGAAAACCGAGAGTGTTAACTTGTACCGAAATCCATATCCACTAAATGGCACCTTCTTTTGTTTTTTTTTCTATGGAATCACGCTGTGTTTTCATGAATTTTACTGTCAGTACTGTTTTCACCACCAATTACTACCAAATTACACTTGATTCGCCCGTTTAAGACCTCCATGTTTTGAAATTCATATGTGTACGACAATATATGAGGGTTTTCGTCAACTGTATGCCATAAATGAATGGATGCGTTCCCAGTAGGGAAAATACAAATATACACATTGTCAGTTACACGTGTACGTTAAAAAACAAGACTGTGTATTTGTGAAACTATAACAGTTAAAGTACTTCACTAAATAAAAATCAGCATAGTATGTCCTTTATAATTATTTTTCCTTTCCCGGTAAAATGCGTAACAAAAAAAATAAGCCATTTCCTTAAATAAACGGTCACAACCGTAGAAGCGGAAATTTATTTCACCCTCAATGTCACTAAGAACATCAAAAAGAAAATGTGATTCTCCGTTATCATATATAAAGAAAAGACATAGGCATGAACAATTTTTGGCACGTTTTCTTCAGGATACTAGTAGCACATTCTCTACTGGAATATAAATTGCCAAAAAAAATAATGAAAACTCCAATAAATTCACCTTTTCACTTAAACGATGTTGTGTGATTAATTAGTGCCATAGTCTAGTTGAAAGGGTGCTGGGTAATTTCGTTTTAAAACAAAATAGTAATAATAACAAAATTTAAGCTTGATGACGTTTTATTTAATGACCGGCATGACCGTTCAGTGCAAAACGAAACATTTATGCTACCATAATCGGCGTTAGAACAGTAAGACTGACTTAGTTTAAACATATTTTATTGCCAAATAAACACATATTACAATATTTATCATGCATATAAGTCAAATACAATTTAAGGCAAAAGGGTCTGGCCACAAGTTCTCTCAACATTAGATTCGGCCATTCCCTTTCAACTATATTTTGCAATTTTAACGATGGTTAAGATATATTACATTCCCGGCAAGTAAATATGAATGACATAAAGTGTAGTTAATGAGAAAGTATACATGCGTACTCACGCAAACACACACGGACACACGCACACACACACACACACACACACACACACACGCACGCACACATACGCACACACGCCCGCACACACATATATACACAGACATTCACATGCAAACATACATACACGCACACACATATGAATGTATGTTGAGGTATTTACTGAAAAGCGAAAATCATTTTATTTTTTGCTTTTTTTTTTTTTTTTTTTAAATGAAATTAAATATTAAATTATTAGAAAATATACACACACACACACACACATAAATGTATATAAAGCATTATCTGGTTGGTCACTGATATTCACGCGATCGGTTATGGTGTGGTAGCTGTTACAGAGTCAGGGGAGAAAAACAAAATACTATAACGAAATTAATTATTGGAATCTTCTGGATTCGTGAATGAAAGTTTGAACACTTTCGAAGAGATTTATGTTATCTTCACATGAATGATCGTCTGATCCATGTAACAGCTTTTTGACATTGAGTGGATGGAACAACCTTGTGTTTTGAAATAATTTAATTCTTTGTTGTACAAAAAGAATGCAGTTAAAAAAGTAATGTTCAGCATCTTCCACTCCATGCGTACAGATACATGTTGGATAATTTTCTATATGATTAACGTAAAGATCATGATTTAAGTTACTACAATTATTTCTTAGTCTTGCATGCTGTGCAGATAATATTCGTATACCATAGTTAAAGTGTTTTGGAACTATAACTGGATGAAAACAAGTATTTATAAGGTTTCGTTTATATATTGATAATGATGGTGCTTCCCTTAAACCAACTGATAGTTTATTCCACAACGAAACTGTTGATGGAATGAAAGAATTTGCAAAGAGCTCAGTTCGTCTGGTAATGATATCAAGATCTTGTGAGTTTCTAAGATCGTATGTTGTTCTACTACTAACTGTATCGGGAAATAAATCTATTAAGTAGTTTGGTGTCATACCATGTTTTATTTTGTATGCCAATATCAATTTTTGATACTTTCTTCTGTCTGACAGAGATAACCAGCCAATTTCTTTATATAATTTTGAAATGGATATTGATCTTGTTGTGCCAGTAACAATTCTGGCAGCTTCATGTTGAATTTTTTCTAAGTTGTCTTTCTCGTAGCAGGTACAGTTATCCCACACTACCGAGGCGTATTCTAAAATTGGGCGAATAAATGATATATAAATTTGATTAAGAGAGTCCCTACGTATTTTAAATTTAACTTTTCTCATCATGCCAAGAATTTTGGATGCAGACTGTATTATGTTTTCAATATGAGCGTGCCATTTACCATTATTACTGATTGTAAGGCCCAAGTGTTTGTGATTTTCAACAAATGTTACAGGAATATTTTCAAACAATAGTGATGGATTACGAACTTTTTTTGATGTGAATAATATTGCTTCAGTTTTCAAGGGATTGAACGTAATTAACCACTGTTTTGACCAAGCAGATAACATAATTAGATCGTGATTTATTATACCTTCAAGATCTGATATATTTGTGGCAGAGCTCGCTAAGGAAGTGTCATCTGCAAACAAACGTGCAAGACTTAATAAATTGTCTGCTATATCATTTACGTAAATTAGAAATAGTAATGGACCCAGGACAGACCCCTGCGGTACACCAGCATTGACGGACATTGTATGGGAAGAGGATGTGCCGACAAATACCTTTTGGCTCCTACCGGAAAGATAGTTATTGAACCAATTTAAGATTTTGCCATTTATACCGTATTGTTGCATTTTGAATAGAAGGCCTTTGTGCCAGACACGGTCGAATGCTTTAGAAATATCACAGAAGACCATACAAGTGTTAAGTTTAGAGTCAGTTGAATTAACAATTTGGTGGTATATGTCGATTAACTGGTATACAGTGGAATGACCAGTTAAAAACCCTGATTGTCTAGAATATATAAGATTATCAGAGATAAGGTAATTATATATATACTTATACACACAACGTTCCATAAGTTTACCAATACAACTTAACAGGGAAATAGGTCTGTAATTACTAACACACGATGAATCGCCTTTCTTATAAAGGGGCATAACAAGTGCATGTTTCCAGTTACATGGAAAAGATTCCTCGCGAATAGACTTATTAAATAAAATACATAAAGGTTTTGAAATTGTACCCTTGGTTAGTTTTAAAATTCTGTGACTTACTAGGTCTGGCCCTACAGCTTTATTAATACCTAAACAAGAAATCATATCTTCAATGTCGTTCTTTAATATAGTTATGTCGTTAATTGTTCTGTCTGTCCGTATGCTCGGTTCTGGTAGGGTTGACCCTCTATCATCTACGTTAGAAATAGAGCAAAAAAACTCATTTAAACAATTTGCTTTCTCATTGTCTGAGAAACATATATTTTCGGAGCTGTCGTTAAGTGTTGTTTTCAGTATTGGGATTGTTTCGGATTTACTATTATTTTTAACCAAGTTCCTTAAGATTTTCCAGTATTGATTTGGATTGTCTGTCCGAGATGTGGCAATATTTTGTTCCAAGTTGCTGAAAAAGCGTTCTTTTGCATGTTTTTTCAAGTTGTTAACCTTGTTCCTTAAACGTTTGTATTTTGTCCAATCATCTTGGTTTGTACTTTTGGTCGCTATTTTCTTTTGTCTGTCTCTTTGTCTTGAAGTTGTTCGTAACTGTGAGTCGTACCAGGGTTTGTCATTAGGTCGAATTGTTACTTCTTTGGATGGGATACATTTAGTCATAAGTGATAGTAATGTCTCTGTAAATCGTGAACATGAGTCATTTATGTCAAGTTCTTCAATAAAGTCCCAGTCTTGGTCGGATATCATGCGGTTTAACGTTTCATAGTCACCTTTTTTGTAATTCCAGATTTTTCGCTTTGAACATGTTTGTTTGTAATCGTGAAACTTTATTATTAAGAGTGTAGCTTTGTGGTCGCTAACTCGTCTATCAATGTCTATTACGTCAGAGGTTAAAGGTAATATACTGTCGGATATGATAATAGGGTCGAGTAAGGTTGCTGAGGTATCTGTCACTCGTGTCGGTTTATCGATTATATTTTTCATGTTATTTATGATGATAATGTTACGTAAGTGGCAGTCTCTTTTGCTCAATAAATCTTGGTTGAGATCACCGACAATAACAATATTGGAATTTGATTCGAGAGCACGTTCGATAGAAATATTAAAATTTTCCCAAAAACAAACTGGTGTATTAGGAGAACGATATATATTACAAAGTAAAAAGGAAGACGATTTGTAACAAATCTTTACCCATATTGCATGGACTACTGTGCTTTCGAGATCCGTACGTCTTTTCGACATAATTGTCTTTGAAACATAAGTTAAAAGACCTCCCGAATGAGAAGTACAATCCTCTCTGTAGATACATCCGTCAAAATTATCAATAACTAAATCTTCAGAAGGTACCAAGTTGTTAAGATGAGTTTCAGTAAAGCACATTATGTCAATATCAGTAAAGTTTTGGGAAATAAAATCAAATTTATGGATAATGCTCCTTATATTTAAATGGATAATTGAAATAGCACCTAGTATGTTCACAGTATCCGTAAAGTCGGGACCGGGATTTGTCTCAACATCTCCTGACATCAAAACTAATAACAGGATGACCAAAGCACATTGGAGATTGACAATACTTTGTTGAAAATAGACAGAAGTAAATTTGAAATAGAAACCTGCGATGGTAAATATAAACTCAAGAAACATAAACAACTCTTTCAAATGGTTATATTTTAGAGTGAGTCTCCCGAATACTCCGCTTATGCAATTGTGAAACATACCGATTGTCACACGCCATGAATTTATGTCATTACCCATTGGGATATTGTCTCATACAAAAAGCAAATTGTCGGAACAACCGGTTTGTTTTCATACAAATTAAAACTACACCACGCTCATGACAAACCGCATAAACCAGGACCAAACCAGATAAAACAATGGAATATTCATTTAGTAATAAAATAAATAAGAATATTGAAATAGTGACTTTGAAAAATAAAATAAATTCATTCATACTAAGTCAGAGAATAGACTGACTGGCCTAATTAGAATGATGATTTATAAACATTTTTTTTTTAATGTCACCGTATTACTTTCGTTTTAGAAGTAGTATTAAAAACTAATTCAGACTTTAGTGGAAAACAAAATGTACACATGAAAATTCAATAATTTGTAACAAGTAGGTTTCAAAGCACATATATTTTTACTATATAAGCATGTATGCACTTAAAAATATTAATGTTCTGCACTTGCAAGATGAAAACTAAAAAACAAATTTGTATACTATAAAATAATCACACAAAGTATCTCTTGGTATGTCGATGAACAAACCGTATCATTTTTTGGTAGTTATAATTCAATAAAACTACAAACCAGTAATATTAAATAAACAAGCTGCATTTGTGCCAAACGCATCACATAATTACAATATATTATACTTAATCTTAATACAAATGTAATAGGTGATAGCTATAATCTTTATATATTTTATCTTTAATTTCAATTTCAATGTAACTTTAGGTATGTTCATCCTTATCATCATCATCATCATCATCATTATCATCATCATCATCATCATTAACAATATCATAATAATCATCATAATCATCAGCATTGTCATCGTCACCATCATTATCATCCTTATCATCATCATCACCCTTAACAATAACATAATAATCATCATCATCATCGTAATCATAATCATAATCATCATCATCATCATCATCATTATCATCATCATTATCACCATTAATAATGTCATAATAATCATCATCATCATCAGTAACAATGAAACATTTCACATAAGGATACCAAACAAATATTTGCATAAAATGACATTTCAACATAAGTGTTAAAGATCATCATCATTTAATTACCTTTGTATTGACGACGACAACGACGGCGATAATCACATTATTGAAGGTGACGACGTTAACATGACCATCATAATCACGACGTCAACATTAATTAACCATCGTCATAAACCCTTTAATTACTCCCATTGTATTGACGACGAAAAAGACGACGTCAACGACGACAAACTCCGCTATTACCAATAAGTACTTACTATATTTGTGACTATGACGTCAACATAAATTAACTATCATCATCCTTCCCTATATTCAACCCCAGTGTATTGACGACGAAAAAGATGACGACAGTCTCCACAATCCAAAATAAGTACTCACTATATTGATGACCACGACGTCAACATTAACTAACCATCATCATCGTCCCTTTTAACCACCCACTTGTATTGACGACGAAAAAGACGACGACAATGACGACAATTACCACTATCCCGTAAAAAATTCCCCAATTATATTGATGACGACGACTTCATCATTAATTAACAAATTCATTATCATCCCATATAATCCTCGCATTGTGCTGACGACGAAAAAGACGACGACAACTATCAGTGAGTGCAATAAGGTGTCATAATTATAAATGTTATACAAGTCATAAAGATAATCATGTTTATGTTTTGTATAGCAAGAGATCAAGAAAAACATAAAAAATAATACAATATCAGAGAAATTTATGTTTAGATCTAGATTTATCATAACCATTTTAGTAATCGGGAGAGAGTACAGAAAAACAGAAAAACTGCTCTTCTTAAACAACAATATGTCAGATGTCAATCGTCCCTTGTTAGTAAAACTTTTTATTCGACATTCTACACAGCTAATGCATGCACGCTCTTTTCAAGGCGTAATAAATATTTGAAGAATGGCTGGTTAATTTGAATGAACACTGTTGTAAACAAATAGTAAATTTGATAGTAGAATATAGCAGCCAGTTATAAAGTTGTATAACTGCTGATTCTATTGATAAGTAAATTAATGTTCAATAAAATGTGTAAAAAGGTTACATATATATTTATTGTAAGGTGTTTGACTATTTAAGTATGGAAAAAAAACATACTATTTTAATATCAATGCACCAGTCACATATGAAATGTAATAATGTACATGTACATGTAAATAAAACTTTTTACTCGACATTCTACACAGCTAATGCATGCACGCACTTTTCAAGGCGTAGTAAATATTTGAAGAATGGTTGGTTAATTTGAATGAACACTGTTGTAAACAAATAGTAAATTTGATAGTAGAATATAGCAGCCAGTTATAAAGTTGTATAACTGCTGATTCTATTGATAAATAAATTAATTTTCAATAAAATGTGTAAAAAGGTTACATATATATTTATTGTAAGGTGTTTGACTATTTAAGTATGGAAAAAAAACATACTATTTTAATATCAATGTACCAGTCACATATGAAATGTAATAATGTTCATGTACAATACAAACAATTTATATATTATAATATTCAAAACTGCTTAAGGTCACCCAGTGAGTGGATCGGATGTTTCTGGTCGTGCTTGTCTTTCACATATATGCGACCGTCTCTTGAAAATGCTTGCTTCAAAATATTTTGCCTGACTAGTTTTCTCGATTCATATAGAATGTTGCTACGTTTTTTGGTCAGGTCTTCGTTTATAAACACATTTCTATATAAGTCACTCTCCTTTAGCTTTGATTTTGCACCGATGAAGTTGGCTCGTGATCTATATGAAACAAATTTTACAATGATATCTGCTGGTTTAGACGCTATAGTATTTCTCCTTTTAACTCTGTGGGAACGATCAATATCAACGAGATTAATTTGGGTGTTGCACTTTGAGGCAATGTCGAGCACAATCTCGTCAGTAGTTTCAGCAGCGGTGACCGGAATACCACTTATCCTGAGACAGTTGCGGCGGGAGTACTGTTCTGATTCGTCTAGAGCAGATTCGAGTGACGCACATTTAGATACAAGGTCATCGACCTGACTGCGGAGGGTGCTCACTTCTGCAGTGATTTGAATTTTGTCCTGCTCTAGCTGTTCAACCTTCTTTGTGAACGAAGAAGAAACAATGTCTGCCACGGATTGTGCCAGAGATTTCATAGTTGTATTTACTGTTTCTTCTATATACAGTTTTAGCTCATCTCGTACAACCGAAGCTACATTTTTGGCAATGGTTGCCATGTCGCTGTCCGACAATGCTACTGTTTGTGGTGTGTTTGGGAATCGAACCTCGGACGATTCAGCAATAGTGTCAAGGATTATTTCCATTTCGGCGGGGTTCTTTGACTTTTTCGTTGGATTTGAACTGACCGGACTAGGCGTGCTTGGTGAATAAGTACGTTTTTTATCAATGCTGTTGGTATTCTTTGGCGTAGATGGAGCAGTATTTGATTTGGTGGCCATTTTCTTGTGCTTTGGCATTTGGAAAGTTTATTACATGTAAAAGTACAACAATTTATTCATGTAAACCGGACTGTAGGTAGTCGAATGTATGTAGGTAGTCGAATGCCTCATTATAACTACTACAGAACAATGCAAAGAATGTTACCTTTACGCACGAAAAACTCGCACGTTGTACACACAGGTGTTATCTATTGTTCTCCTTTGTTCATGTAAAAAAAAAATCCGTTTAAACCACAAAATTACACTTTAGTCCAACGTTTTATTACACTTTAAAATGCACAACATCAATTATTAGTCCATTTATTACACCATTATCCACTTTTTAATGAAATTATACTTCTAAAACATTGCAAAAATCGTCATTCTAATCAGACCAGAAATTTTGCGACCTATCGTGCCATCGTGTCACGTGTCCGTTTTAAGACTGACTTCACAAAGTCACAATTTGTACTCAACTGAGCGCCCCTGATTCTAGATAAAGTCATATTTCCGGGCTGTTTACATGCAAGCCCGTGTGTTTCCGGCTAAGAATAAAATCACTGCCGATCTCTGCAGAGGGATAGGAATCCTACGAATGGGTGTCATGTTCATTTTATCAATTTTTGTTATGTTCACTATTTTGATTTAATTATTAACTCCTGTGTGGTTCCAGGGAGCCATGTGAGTGATGGCAAGAATAGGATCACTGTGGCTCATGCATGTTGTAAGAAGTGACAATTTGAGTAATACGATATAAATTGCTGAAACTCTGCAGTTCTGCAGGTATCAAGGTTCTGAGCTAATTTTGCATATTCATTTGTTGATGTATTTTATTTAATCTGTTTGTTAATTTGTTGTTTTTTTGTACATGTAGAGTGAACCTGGAATCTTCCTTCCTGTTGGCGTCGAATAACCTATAATGAGTTGGTACATCATAAAGCACTTTTCATTCATTCATTCATTCATTCATTCATTCATTCATTCATTCATTCATTCATTCATTCTTACCGGCATTTTTTAAATTACGTTTTCAATGTCAATCTGCTCACGTCTGTAACTATATAGCATGACTAGTCCAGAGCGGCATTCAGCTCTCATGGTTGACGTTAGATAATCCGCACTTTAAGCATGACACTGAACGACATTTCCGCACAGGCATGGTTATAAGTTCAACCAGACAGGAAAGGATAGGGTTAGGGCTACCTAACCCAGGATATAGTATACTTCACTTCGGAAGCTCTCACGGTCACTGCTGAGGTCAGTAAAGCACTGTCTCTCTTTTGTGTCGTCAGCTGATGCAACATACTTGACAAATCTGCGTGGTAAGCACATTGCTATTCAATTGCCCTTTGCTTGCAACTACTTGTTAAGAGGTATTACATCCTGCGAAACTATGTCAAACTTCAAGATGCTACACTGTACATCGAGTAAACTCACAATTGTAGAATAGGCCGATTTAAACGTACGTGTCCGACTTTCACAAAGGTTTTGAAGTCGGTCCTTTTCTCCATCAAGATCATCATTTTCATATTCATAAGACGTTTTGCTGAATAGTTAAACGCTAATGCAATCTGTTGGGCAGTATCAAACATATCACGTACGAATTTTCTGATATCAGCTAAAAATCAAAATCATGTGGACCCAGCTGCGTACTAGCTTATAGGTAGGTACACGCCTGATTTGGGAATATGACTTTAATTAAAGCCAAATACAACCACCTTTCGTCATACATATTACTACATGTATAAACAAACAAGGTGGTGAGAATGTCGATATGACGTCATCAAAACGAAATATACTGTTTAAATTTTAAATCTTGGTCATCTGCGACGCTTTCTTTTTTAAATGAGTAACGTCTTGAACATTTATTCTTTGAAAACAATTAACTATACTCTGATAATGTTTCTGAATGATTGATTCAAATAATGGATCTACCTTGACGTTTCCCTTAGTTTCAGAAAAGCAAACATCGGAGATAATGAAGGAAATATTAGTATTTTTCCTACTGGGCATCAAACGCATCCATTCATTTATGGCATACAGTTGACGAAATCCCTCATATATTGTCGTACACATATGAATTTCAAAACATGGAGGTCTTAAACGGGCGAATCAAGTGTAATTTGGAAGTAATTAGTGGTGAAAACAGTACTGACAGTAAAATTCATGAAAACACAGCGTGATATTATAAAAAATTCAAAAGAAGGTGTAATTTAGTGAACATGTATTTTGGCACATGTAAACACTCTCAGTTTTCTCGAATTGCGTCTTTTATGGTGATAGCTGCAAAGTAGGAGTAAACTACCGATGGAAGACAGTATACTGTAGTATGCATTAAGAAAAATAATGAGTATAAAATAAATTACCGTGTTTTTCTGTGCCTTGACGTTATTTTTACAAACAAACATTTTTTTGACGCGTCCGTTCGTTTTTACCGCCTTAGAACGCATACCCTCAAAATATGTTCGCCCCCCACCCCTGACAATGCAGCCATATGATTGGTTCGTTCACGATTTCATGAAAGGAAAGTTATCCAATCGCAACGCTAGTTTCATGTACACGCCGTTTTGATAAAACTAGCTGCATTTTGTTCTGTTCTGTTAAAAAAACGATGCAAAGCTAGCGTAATTCCCCACGGGTGGTGTATGTAGAGTATCGGAATTGACACCAATGGGTATCCGACGATTCGGTAATTCTTACCTGTAACAGTTACCAAATGCATTGTACTGCTGCAGCGGTCTAGGGGTAGAGTGTTCGCCTCGTATGCTGGAGCTGGTGGGTCCGATACCAAATACTGGTACTAGTAGCTTCCTCGCTTGGCTCTCGGCATTTAAAGAATTGTTCTAGGTCTGGACGGCTCGGTGTCAAAATAATGTGACTGGGTGGGGTATCATAACATGTATCTGCGGAATGATATCCCAGTGTGGCAGCGCTCAGACTACTGTCTGAAGTAGACACCGTCGCTATATGACTAAATAATTGTTTAAAGCGACGCTAAACACCATACAACAATAACGACAACAACAACAACACTGTCACCGTATGCATACACCAGGAATAATGACTTTCGATGTGAGGGTAAAAGATTGTATTAATAATCTATATTGGATCCGTAAAAAAGTCTATGTTTTCATGATGAAGATATTCTGACATTTTATGTACCTGGCATTTGATGTAATTTCTGAAAAAATATCAAAGCAATTTCCTTAAAATTTAAATATGAATAAGAAAGAATATTTAGACTATGCAAAATCAATACATATATCTGTTTATGTTGTAAAAAATAATATAACGCTACTTTATATTTTGACGAATATATTAGAAATACAAAAGTGGCGGGTTTGCTGTTATATCAATTGGACTACAATTTACCTACTTTTCATTGTTGTTTGCAGCTGTTAAATGTAACGACGACAAAGCAGTACTTAAGGTTCTTGCTGACCTTGGAGCGTCCTTCGATTGTGCCAGTAAGGTATAAATGTACTATTTACTCAATACCGGAAGTGACCTAACTTTTTCCTGTTAAAATTAATTTTTACCATACCTATTAACATTATTCCGCACAATTATGTATTACATGAATATGAAATTAAAATAGCTCAGCACATGTTTTTACACTAATGTATTCAGACCCTTACTTTCGTTTTGGTTTTGAAAAGGGACACAACTCTGGTCATTATTTGAAAGGCATCACAGCGTTTACTGGATATTTCAGTCATATGTCACAATATGTATAGACTAATTTTTATTTCATCCGTTTTTTATCGGTATGATACTCAGAAAATATACGAAGAAATAAGTTCTAGAGATTTTAACTCATATCGCATGGGTAGATTTTATTTTTAAATTTGAATTTTAAACGTTGTCTCAAGGTTACTAAATTGTAACCGCGTATTAAACATGTAATAGGTTGTAGGTTCGAGCATTGCCGGATTAAAAAACGTTAGTGAATAAAATTGATACTTGCGGAATCATACTGTTGCGTTTGGTTCATCGCAGAAAGAGTCCAAACAACCAAGGGCACCAAGCCGCACCTCTGTTACATTGATTTTAAAATTTGGACTCCGTTTCGATTTAGTCTGTAGTAGTGACCCAGCTCTCCCAATTGAGTCCGTTAAATAGCAATGTTGGGAAAGCCCCATTTGTGCACGTTGATTGGCTAGTTGCTTTAACTGAAAGTCTGGATGACGTCACAGTTAAGTGAGCGTTCAATTGCTATGAATTGTGGGACAGGAATAGGATTCTCTGCTTTTTCATTATTGAGTAATTTACCTGATTCTGGAGATATAAGGTTCTAGTGTTAACTAGTTTTGATTTCACTACTCCGATAAAAATATTGTTTTATTACCTTTAGGCGGAGTAAATCCTGTGCTTGTTTAAGTAATGAAAAGAAATAAGATTCTTTAAATTTACTTTTAATTTAGTTTTATTTTTGAAAATGTACATATACTTCTTTGATACACTGCCTTTAAAACAAAATGTTAGATCCTTTGTACAGTGGATATATCGTTGTCCGCTCAAACCGGAAGTCGCGGCTTCGATTTCACAGTTGACCCGATAGCCCCTGAAAAACAACACTTAGAACTTATACTACCTAAAAAATGTACTTGATTGAAATTCATATGTGTATTAATAGCTTAAATAAATGTGTTTGTAGAAATATGTCACATTTTAGGTGGAAATGCAATCTATCTTAGACTTAGGGGTTTCTCCTTCTCGCATCATCTATGCAAATCCGTGTAAGCAGATATCCATGTTAAAGTATGCAGTAGTCAACGATGTCGTTTTAATGACGTTCGACAACGAAACTGAACTTCACAGAATTAAGAAGTTTAGTCCTGGTGCAAGGTATGTTGAAGTTTCTTTCTTAATATTTACAATGCGTCTTCACATACCGTCATTGAACCTATAAAGAATTGTCTATCCCATGAATGCTTACCCGTAAACGGTCATTTTTAACACCGGATACATTTCAAGTAGTCTTGATCATCTGCGACACTTGCTTTTCTAAAAGACAAAACAGTCGTAAAACTCTGCCAATTCCGTCATCCTTCGGTATTGGATAATTAGTATAATTGGCAAAGTGGTTCGAATGAAGACAAACGTTTGTCTTTAAGAAAAGTAAGCGACGTAGATGACCGAGACTAGCAAATCACGATAAAGGTATAACCCTAACATTGGTTTTTGCTCTTTATTCTGTAGTAAATAATACAAATGTGAACGCGTGTCGTTCATAGAGAGACACAAATAAAAGAAGTAAAACTTACATTTTACTGTTTGTCAACCTCTGCACTACGAAAATATGATAAGAAATGTAGGGGTCATGTGTCATATAAGAGATTTTGTTCTGCTCAGTGTGTACACAGTTGACAAAGTGAAAGTCATGTTATTCAAACATTAATTTCAAAGCATCACTTGTTGATACATTTAATATTTTACGTTATAACTTGCTGGAGAAAAAGGAGACAGGGTGCAATAATAAAAAAAATTAAGAATGTGTCTTGTTGAACAGTAATGAGATATAAATTTAAATGCAACGATCATTTAGGGTTCACTTATTTTGTACCTAGTTCACGAAAGTGTAGGCCTACATATGTCACGAACGCTAAAAACGATGAATGCATTGTTTATGTATATTTCTATATCGTATGAAAGTTAACAAATATTGAATCACAAAACGGTGTGTTAACGACTGAAGGCACGATATGAATCATTTAATTATTTATATGTTCATTAGATCCTGAAATATCAAATTTTATATTGGTAAAAACTAAACTTTTGCATACATCATTTTGATAAAGTAGTTTCTTAGACATATTAAATACCAAAATCAATGAAAATAAGAATGCAAAATACACACCATACAACGAGCCGGTTGTTATCTAAATCCTAAATTCTGGATTGTATACTAGACGGAAGCCTACTTGAATGCTAAATAACTATGGTTGTACACACGCTGGACAGCTTAAGTCTGTCTCAACGTCCAGGTGATTTAAGAGACACCAATACATAAAGTTGAACTATTGCTGAGTAATTGGTAAAACTTGTGCAGAATGTACCAAATTTTCCGTTGTGGGATGAGCTATAGATAGATAGATTAGAGAAATGGCTGGATGGCTGGGTGGATGGCTGGACGGCCGGCAGGCAGGCAGGCAAACAGACAGATCTGGGCAGGTAGGCAGGCAGACAGGCAGATACACTGGTCGGTCTGTCGGTACGTCGGTCGGTACGTCGATTAATTGAATGATTGAACGAGTAGTTTAGTGATTGATAGAGTGATTGATTGCTTGATCGATTGATTGTGTGGTGTTTTGTGTCGTTTCCAACTTTCAGCCTCATCACGAAGGTGTGTGCTTGCTTGAGCCATTATTCTGTACTCTGCCACACTAGTTTATCATGTCACAGACACATCATGGTATGACAGCCCGCCCTTTCACATTATACTGATACCGGGCCGGTCAGTCCCAGAAATATCCCTCAAATAATATGTACCGAGTGAAGAAGATTCTATATAGTACCAGTTTCAGTGTCAGACTTGGCCGGAGATCGAACCCACAACTTGTCACATGCGAGATGGATGGGCCGCTAAAGGCCGCCAGCGTAGTTAATTCAATAGTGAGTATATACTTATCTATATTACAGGCTGGTAGTGAGAATACGTCCAAGCATTTCATTTGACGTGGAGATTGATTTAAGAGACAAATTTGGATGTGATAAATCAGAGGCTGTCCATCTTTTCCAGATAGCGCGGCGTCTGGGACTGAATGTTGTAGGAGTCAGGTTGGGGCTTTTCATATTGTTTTACATACCACATTAATAAAAAATGTAAAACCTGCATGTCTACTGTTCCTCGTTTTGAGTAGATTGCTTAATAATGTGAAGGACCTATGTAAATAAGGATATAAAACTTGTATCTCCAGTTGAAATGTTGATAAAATAAGATACGAAGTATTTGACAGATTAACCATTCAAAATATACAGGCAACTGATTTTTTGTACATAAAATGATAGTGTTTACCGTATGTTTTATATTTCACTATTTTTTAAATTTTATTTGATACATTGCAGTTTGAGATAAACGTTTAGGTAATTTTGTGTGTGTTTAATGACAGTACAAGAATCTTGCAAATAAGTGAATTATTATTTATATTCCTGAAAGATAAGTTAAAACAAGATTTCGCGTGAGTTTACCTGAGTACGTGCAGCTTTCAAAAAAAACGTAAATGCGTTGCATTGCCTTCTCCATAAAAGTCATTTATATTATATAGGGATTACATTTGGTAGACATTTTTTAAAGTGAACGCGTTGCCATCTCCATATAAGATCCTAGATATTATATAGAGATCAGTTTATAGGGATCGGTATATAGGGATCTATGATTACAATTGGTAGATGTTTTTTTTATAAAGGGAACACGTTGCCATCTCCATATAAGATCCTAGATATTATATAGAGATCAGTATATAGGAATCGGTATATAGGGATCTATGATTACATTTGGTACATGTTTTTTTAAAGGGAACACGTTGCCATCTCCATGTAAGATCCTAGATATTATATAGAGATCAGTATAAAGAGATCGGTATATAAGGATAGGTGATTACATTAGGTTTACATTCTTGAAAGGGACACATGTTTCCGTCTCCATCCTTGGTATTATATAGGAATCGGTTTATAGGGATCGGTGATAACATTTAGTATATATTGTTAAAAGGGACACCACACGTTGCAATCTACAGATAAGTCCTTGTTTTTATATAGGGATTGGTATACATGGATCGGTGATAACATTTGGTTTACATTCTTAAACGGGACACACGTTGACAAGTCCTTGATCTTTTATAGGAATCGGTATATAAAGCTCGGTGATTACATTTAGTTTACATTCTTGAAAGAGACACATGTTGCCATTTCCAAACAAGTACTTGAATTTATATAGGGATCGATCGGTAATAACATTTGGTATACATTTTTTAGCGTGACACGCGTTGTCATCTAAAAAAATCCTTGATATTATTTAGGGATCGGTACATAGGGATCGGTGAATACATTTGGTATACATTCTTGAAAAGGACACACGTTGCCATCTCCGTACACGTCCTTGATAATATATAAGAATCAGTATATATGGATCGGTGATTAAATTAAGTATTCATTCTTTAAAGTGACACGCGTTGTCATCTCAATTTAAGTCCTTGATATTATATAGGGATCGGTATAGAGGTATTACATTTGATATACATTATTTAAAGGGTCACACGCTGCCATCTCAAAATAAGTCATTGATATCATATAGGGATCGGTATAAAGGGGCCGATGATTTAATTTACATTTGGTAGACATTCTTTTACGGGACACACGTTGCCATCTCCATTTAAGTCCTTGATATTATATAGGTATCGGTATATAGAAATCGGTATATAGGGATCGGTATGTAGGAATCAGTATTGAGGGATCGGTATAGAGGGATCGATAATTAAATTTCGTATACATTTTTAAAGTGACACACGGTAATATTAAAATATTTTTTACGCATGCCGATCTTTACTTCTATAAGCGTACAACGATACGAACTAAAAACGTCATATTTCCGAAATAATCAACATTGCGTTATATTAAACTTATGACGTCATGCTAGTTTTGAAAACATGATTAAACATTCTTCAAATATCCAAATCTGTATTTATTCATATTTCCATATGTATTGTAGCGGGTAAAGTTGATATAAATAAATGATTTGTTACTTTTTTGCATGCGTGACTTTGAATGTATCAAACATTCCCATTCTTTGTCTGAGAACATATTGAAACATTTGAATTGCATATTAACATCGAGTTTATAAGTTTATATATTTTCAAAAATGTATCTTAACGTTTTAAAATTGCATTTATCCAGAGAAAAAACACTCATATATAATACGTGCAATGCAAGAACCAGCAAAGATGTTTATCAACTAAATATCATTAACGCATCATAAATTATCCACGAAAATGCAGTACATCAAAAGCATCTTATGTAAAATATGAATATATACTAGCATTAATGAAATCATGAATTATTCAACGATGAAATAGACTAACTGTTTCGTTTACACAACTATTAATTTGCTCAGTCATTTAGGTTACCGAGTGCTTTCAGTCCATACAGACAGCACTGGGTATATTCGGGTTTCATCTTTATTTATTCAAATCACATCTATGTGAGAAATTAAACAGTAACATGCCATACGCGCACGCACCATACCCAACTTTCATAACATTCTGTAATTATAAAAAATCAATAGGGGACACAACTCAATTATATATATCAAGACATATATATATTGTAACTACAAAGTTACCCGCCTTTGTGGTAATAGGGTTAAACATAAAACATGATATCTTATCATTGGCTAAAATTTTCAAGATTTTATCTTTAATCGTTTTTTAGAACCATCGGAATTAATGGCCAAAATCGGGCAGTTTTTGGTCGTTATGGTGTTGCACCTTAACCCCCCCCCCCCTTTTTTTTGAAGAGTAATTTCTTTATAAAATCAAATGATACATGAGAATTTAAATACATTCAAATAATGGCAATTTTATCCTGATTATTTTTATATAAAGTCCATAGCTGTATGACAAACTTCGGTAAAGATATGCTAGTTTACGTAAAAGTTGTGCTTCGTTATAGCATTTCTCTCATTGGTACCTAAGCTTCATTATGCTTGGAAAGAAACATGCAATTAAAATGTAATTATTAACTGTGATAATGCATTTTATCTCCATATAATAATTCAAGAACAAAATCCAAGGCTGGATGCTTTATTGTCTCATAAAAAAATGTTATTAAAGTTTTAAGACCAATATAAATTGTTTACAAAAACATGTAGTGTCTGTAACCAGCCTAAAATCTCATGGATTACAGTAAGATATACCCTCAAACAATATTTCTGGCACTAGCCTCTTAGAGGAAGACTTAGAATATAAGAAGTTTGAGGCTGTAGATGACAAACTGTCTGAGTGAGGGGATCAAACAAGTTACGGACACTACAAAAAACTTGTAGTGTCCGTAACCTTTAATTTATAGCCTCACTCGATTGCTGTGTCAATAGTAAAAAAATCAAGTTTAAGTATGTTAGGTATGTTTGTAGTCTTACACCACCATTACTTATTGAACTTAAAGACATTTAGATGATGCAAATACTTGCTGAAAATTGATTGCATCCGATTTTTAATTGCATCATTTTCCTAATCAGCAGAACATATATTCAACCTTTATTCGACTAGAAATTTTGGCCGTGATGATCTAATAATTATCAGCAGCAAATATTTACACAATATGAAAAAAGATACAACCAAAATAACTCATATAACAACAGAAATTGGGAAGAATTTTCTAAGATTAAAATGGTATGTGTTTGTATAGTGTCCGTAACCTTTAATTTATAGCCTCACTCGATTACTGTGTCATTAGTAAAAAAATCAAGTTTAAGTATGTTAGGTATGTTTGTAGTCTTACACCACCATTACTTATGGAACTTAAAGACATTTAGATGATGCAAATACTTGCTGAAAATTGATTGCATCCGATTTTTAATTGCATCATTTTCCTAATCAGCAGAACATATATTCAACCTTTTTTCGACTAGAAATCATGACCGTGATGATCTAATACTTATCAGCAGCAAATATTTACACAATATGAAAAAAGATAAAACCAAAATAACTCATATAACAACAGAAACTGGGAAGAATTTTCTAAGATTAAAATGGTATGCGTTTGTATAGTGTCCGTAACCTAGAATTGAATAGGATAGTTAATCAAATAATGAAATCTCTATGGTCTCTACCGGCCATGGATCTTCTCCAACTGACTGCTTTGGACAGGTTTTACTGGATTACTTTAATTGTGTGTATCACTCTGCAGAAAGTGGTGATATGTTGGACTAGAAATAGAAGAAGCACATGCACATCTTAGTACAAAGGCAAGTAATTGATTAGACATAAAATTTGAGATATATTCTACCTTGGGCAGACAGTAGTGAGGATGTTGAAGGTTTTGCCATGACAGGGCACAGATAACCAGAGGCATATTATCCAAGAACATCACAGGGAGATAAACAGTTGGGATTAAACTGGAGAACGGATAAACTTGATTAATGAAATTTAAACTGTTTCAAATGTACATACAGGAAAATATGTTGCACTTTTTTTTTTTAAATATTTTTTTTTTTGTAGTGTCCACAGTCATACAGTAAATTAATTCTTGATTTAAAACTGTGTGTTTATTTGAACATTCACTGTTACATATGTGTTTTGGATAAAAGTTCATATTCATTGCATAGTATGATACTAATATTTGTATGATCTACTTTTAAAATATTCAAAAAACTAAACAATTATGCCATCTTAAGGTTTCATCTATATTTGTTAAGTTTTGCAGCTATATCTTTAAATAATATCAACTCATAAAAATTATTTGAATTGATTATTGTGTTTGTTCACAAATTAGTTCTCGCAATAATGATTTTAATTTTGTTTTGATGCAGCAAGTTATCTTTAGTGTCCGTAACCAAGCAGAATTTTCCATATTTTATGTATATTTTTCGAAGAAAATGTGTTTGTTCTTTCTTTCAAACTTTATTTTAAATTACCTTATACCTTTGTATGTGTATAAAAGTTGAATTTCTATTTCAACTGTCAATTTGTAGATTATAGTGGCATTGATAGAAATAATTGTTTTTGTGTTTTCTCATATCCCTTCATACTGGTACCATCTTAAAATCGAAATAATCAATTTTAGTTGAGTAAAATGGTCTGATTTTGTCAATATAATGTTTGGCGTATTGTATTTAATGTCAGAATGGCATTAAATCATGAATAAAACTATTTTTATAGGATTAATGTTTAATGTAGAGTCCGTAACCGAACTGTATAGTACCAAGTATAACATATGTTTATTTATGTTTTCTGTGGTTCCATTATCAAACCGAAGTAGTTGTATTAACTTCAGACCCACTTCTCCAATATATAAAAACACTATTGTGATGTTTAGTTTACCTTTATTTTTGACCCCCAAGTGCATCACATTTGTATCCTTTATTGTGTTTTACCCGAAATGCAAAGCAATATTTGTTCTCGTTATCTGATATAAAACCAGCCATGTGTTAAATATTAATTTTGTCTGTTATAAAAAAAATCGATATTGATAAGATTACTCAGGTTTTATTACCCCTCCTAGAAGCACATTCAGGGAGGGAGCACTAGTTTGCGTTCAGGGGATAAAATCTTTTTTACATGTTAGTTTATTTGCTTTAATATAGAAAGATAAAGGTAAAAGTTTTTTTTTATAAAGTTAACAGATGTTTGGTAATTATACCGTACATAGTACAGTGAATTTATATATAAAGTTTCTTTTGATTCTCCACTTTTTCTATGATAACTATCTAGATGTAGATGTAGAGAGATTAAACTAATCTTCGTTTTTCACGCTTGTACGATTGTTTGCTTGATTATCATTCGTCCATTTTAATTGTTGACTAGATCTTGATTTTTAATTGAAGCTTAAGTATTTTAACCGTTATTCTTTATTTAATGACTTTTGGTATCAAAGTAAAGATGAAAGGTATTGAATATCATATTTTCTTCCTGAATTAAATCTATAAAGAGTTAAAACGAAAAAAATATTTTTTCACTAAACAAAAAAGAGTGTACTGGTTTGAACAAATACTTTTTAACTAAACATCACAAATCATATATTCTATGTAGAGAAATGTTATGGTGTTTGTGAAAAGCTGTAAATAGAACCAAAATGTTTTAAGTATATTTCATTAAAAAAATATATATCTGGAAAGATAAGACATTTTGTAGTTCTAGCCCACTTGCACAGAAATAAAGTTTTGTTGTTAAATGCGTTTATTTTGCTAATACAAATTTTGTTTCACTGATTTTTTTATCAATTTTTTCATGGAACCTATAAGGAAACAAGGTTACTTAATTTAACTGTAAAGAAGGACCAAAATGTTTTAATTTGTAAATTATGAAAAAATAATCATAAAATCAGAGAGGATTTAAACTCTAATACCCCGTTTGCACAGAAAAGATATTGTTACTTTTTTATTTTATCACTAAACAAGTAAATAAGTCCTTCTTTGTTTTATATAAATTTATCGGATTTTCCAGCATGGCTGAAAATGAAAGTTGGGCATGACACACTGAACAGGAGAAAGACCAGCTTACACAATAAAAATCACCCATTAGAGATCGATTACTACCTTCGATCAGATAAAAAACAATCATACATGTAAATAATACATTTCCATTTTCAGATTCAAAAACAATAAGACATGTATATAAGACATTTGCATATTACATACATTTATTATGAATATATTCATAGTTTCAATTTTAACGCATTTAGATATGATTATTTGTATAATTTAAGTTAAATGAATGCACATAGATTTTTCCATGGTTTAAGTTTGATACATTTACATATACATATTTCCATGATTTCAATTTGATCTCTGAACAAATAATTATTTCCTTGATTTCATTTGTATACTTTCACATACAGTGTATAATTAATTTCAGTATTGAATTATTAAACTGTTACGTGATACATAAAAAACACTGGCATTTCAATAAACCAAATATTCTATGATCTTCATTCCACATAGTAGCATTAAAGTATGCAATTTTTTTATATAGATAGTTATCATTTTAAGTTTTCAAAATGCCCATTTAAGATTATAGTTCCAATAACCAAAGCTAACAATATCCCTGATTTCAGTTTTCACGTAGGGACTGGCTGCAGAGATATTGAAGCGTTTTCTGCCACGATCAGAGAAGCTCGAGAAGTGTTTGACATTGGACAGAACATGGGTGTTGACATGCAACTGCTGGATATTGGCGGTGGGTTTCCGGGACTTGATTCTGTATCTCCTACATTCGAAGAGGTAGGAAATGGGATTCCTAGCGTGACATCATTTGTAGTGCCATATGTGGCTATGTTTGTATTTGACAAAACAGGTCGATACTTTCATACAATACCACTGTTGTATTTCCTTAGTAGATTTAAGATTTATGTAATGTTTTTGTGATCATGGAGCATTTTTAGGTCTCGCTGCACAGTTTCGCTCTTTTTTGTCACGGTAACAAGATTTAAGCACATAAAGAAAAGTTCTATGTAATTTGGATTGAACTATTTTCAAAATGGTCCATTTGGACTATGTTTTCTAACTGAATATGAGTACAGCAAAAGCTGGCGCAACATATGCTGCAAAAAGACATCACTGATGTTAAAAAGTGACTTGTATAGGATTTCAATAGATGTGTGTATTCATGAACATTTAATTTTTATAAACATCTTAGGGTGTCACTTTAAAAAGTCAAGTTGGACAACATACCAATTACTGTGCATTTTATGTGCGGATAATTCCTGATATCAAAAAACTATTTTAAGAAAGATGTGGATTGTTTAATCGTGGAAATCCATATAGAACAAAGAACAAAAGTCAACTGTGTAGTGAGACCGTTCTCCAGTACATGTACTATTGGGCGTGTTTTGGTATGGCGCATTTAACGCTACCGACATGAACATATTCGAAAATCTCAAGATTGCAGTTTTCTTTTCTTGGAAGCGTCAAGTGCACGCACGCACGCACGCACGCACGCACGCACGCACGCACGCACGCACGCACGCACGCACGCACGCACGCACGCACGCACGCAGTACGCACGCACGTTTATAGTATATTCGTATACTATAGTAGTTTATTTATATGTAATATTGTTTTTATTTATACGGAATATGTGTTTTATTTACATTCTATGATGTTGTTCTATATAAATATCCACAATTATATCTACTGTAACGCCGTGCCTTTCCGTATGTTTCAGATGGCAGTTTCCATAAACGAAGCGTTAAACCAATACTTTCCTGAACAAACAGGCTTAGAAATCATAGCTGAACCGGGTACATATTTTGTGCAGTCAATCTGTACACTTGGTGTACAGATAATGTCAAAGCGGAGAAGAATTATTGACACGCTTAACGCAGGTAATGTGATATATAATAATAAGGTAAACATTTGTATTCTTAATTTGTCAATAAAATACATAAACTATTCAATATATTTCATATATAAATTATTTCAATGAGCACATTGAAATACAATATGGACTTCAGCCTGGGAGACATGAGCCTTCGTTTCACGTTTTAAAATGATAACGACTTTTGATTTAAAATAACAACGACTTATGTTTAAATCCTGTATCTTTTTTTTAAAATAACAACGACTTATGTGTGAGTCTTGTATCTTGTTTAAAATAACAACGACTTATGTGTTAGTCTTGTATCTTGTTTAAAAATAACAACGACTTATGTGTTAATCGTGTATCTTGATTTAAAATCACAACGACTTATGTTTAAATTTTGTATCTTTTTTGAAATAACAATGACTTATGTGTGAGTCTTGTATCTTGTTTTAAAATAACAATGACTTATGTGTGAGTCTTGTATCTTGTTTTCAAATAACAACGACTTATGTGTGAGTATTGTATCTTGTTTTAAAATAACAACGACTTATGTGTGAATCTTGTATCTTATTTTAAAATAACAACGACTTATGTGTTAATCTTGAACCTATTTTTAAAATAACAACGACTTATGTGTTAATCTTGTATCTTGATTTAGAATAACAACGACTTATGTTTGAGTTTTGTATCTTGTTTTAAAATAACAACGACTTATGTGTTAATCTTGTATCTTGATTTAAAATAACAACGACTTATGTGTTAGTCTTGTATCTTGATTTAAAATAACAACGACCTATGTGTTAATCTTGTATCTTATTTTAGAATAACGACAAATTATATGTTAATCTTGTATCGTATTTTAAAATAACAACAACTTATGTGTGAGTCTTGTATCTTATTTTAAAATAACAACGACTTATGTGTTAATCTTGTATCTTGATTTAAAATAACAACGACTTATGTGTTAATCGTGTATTTTGTTTGAAAATAACAACGACTTATGTGTGAGTCTTGTATCTTATTTTAAAATAACAACGCCTTATGTGTTAATCGTGTATCTTATTTTAAAATAACAACGACTTATGTGTTAATCTTGTATCTTATTTTAAAATAACAACGACTTATGTGTTAATCTTGTATCTTGTTTTAAAATAACAACGATTTATGTGTTAATCGTGTATTTTGTTTTAAAATAACAACGACTTATGTGTGAGTCTTTTATCTTATTTTAAAATAACAACGCCTTATGTGTTAATCTTGTATCTTATTTTAAAATTACAACGACTTATATGTTAATCTTGTATCTTGTTTTAAAATAATAACGCCTTATGTGTGAGTCTTGTATGCTTGTTTAAAATAACAACGACTTATGCGTGAGTCTTGTACCCCATTTCAAAATAAGAATGACTTATATGTGAGTCTTGTATTTTTTGCTAAAAATGACAGCGACTTATATGTGAGTCTTGTATCTCATTTTAAAATAAGAACTACTTATATGTGAGTCTTGTATCTTTTTTTTAAAATAACAATAAGAATGACTTATATGTGATTCTTGTATCTTTTTTCAAAATGACAGCGACTTGTGTGTGAGTCTTGTATCGATTTTTAAAATAAAAACGACTTATATGTGAGTCTTGTATCTTTTTTTAAAATAACAACGACTTATGCGTGAGTCTTGTACCCCATTTTAAAATAAGAATGACTTATATGTGAGTCTTGTATCTTTTTTTAAAATAACAACGACTTATGTGTGAGTCTTGTATCTCATTTTAAAATAACAACGACTTATATGTGAGTTTTTTTATCTGTTTTTAAAATGACAGCGACTTATGTGTGAGTCTTGTATCATTTTTTAAAATGACAGCGACTAATGTGTGAGTCTTGTATCTTGTTTTAAAATGACAACGACGTATGTGTGAGTCTTTTATTTTATTTTAAAGTAACAGCGACCGGGGTATAATTCTTTGTGTCAAATTTTAAACAGCAACGGCGAAAGTTTTTTTTTATTTGTTTCAAAACGAAAACAATTGAGCTATGATTCTTTTTTTAAATTAAACAATGCCTGAGGTTTGACTCTTTGTACTTTGTTTTAAATTGACAACGATCTATGGTTTAATCTTTTGTTCCAAGTTTTAAAATTTTTACCTAAAACAAGATCTACTTTTAGAATAAAAATCGTGTACGATACCAGAAAACCACATGCATCCGGCACCCAAAGTTTTATGCGTGTACATTTTCTTATTTCAGACGTTCTGGGAAACAAAGAAGATGACATAGTAACAATGATTTACTACATTAATGACGGAATGTATGGTACATTACATGACCCGTGCCTGGATGAAGCTGCACGACGGGCTAGAGTTCTGACGGTAAATTAGTTTTTAAAAGTCTAAACGTGTTGTCTAGTTATTGATTGACTGATTGATTGAATATTTAGCGTCATTTGTATGCCTTTGACTTCTATCGGACGATCAGTTAACCTAACCACTGTTGTTTCAATATCACACATAACTAACACAGAAAGCAAGACTTTCTATATATATTTATTTCTTACATGGTTATAACTGCCACTTTAAACTATAATAAATTTTATTAACTCATATGCACCCACGTTTCCATTTTAGTATCAGTTCCTCCTTAAACACCAACAATTATCTCAATCAAACCATGCAATTTTTCATCATTATTTATGTGTTAAAGTTATTGAAATTTTGATATCATAGTGACTGATAAGCCTTACTAGGCTGGGTATTTCTTTGTTTGTACTAACGCTTTTGCAAATGTTGTAATTTTAAAATGTATTGTATCTGTCACTTTAATAAATAAAATATATATATGTAACTTACACCCCCCCCCCCCCCCCCCCCCCCCCCCCCCCTCACAACTTTCCAAAGTATCCTAAAATCAAAGCAAACTGACCAACTAACTTTTCCTTCTCCAGAACTAAACCTTGTCAAAACAGTCATTATTTATCAGGTATACTTCCTACATAGATGTCGACTCTAGTCGCTAAAATGCCCCTAAAACATGTTAACTATCCCTATTTTTAGCCTGCTGAACGCGAACTTTTGACAGTGTAGTATATCAAAAGTTCAAACTTATTAAGACCTCCACAGCTTAATGACTAATGCGTGTACCTAAAGAAATATCTCTCACACCAGTATTATATTGGGTTTAATTTTTACATTATCAAACTAAATAAAGTACAATAATTAATAATTGAAGTGACTGACTATAAAACACTGTTTCTTGGGATCCTAGAAGGTAAAACAGTACTGGAGCACGCCACATCTCCGCAAGTAACTGATAACTTTCCCACTTGAATCAACGGTGAGAGACAAATGATAAAGAGATGCAATGTCGTATATCAAGAATCACGGTGAATGTAGCCGGGCGGGGAATTCGACCCCTGGATTCATAGTCAGACGCGCTACCGACCCAGCTCTGTCTAGTTATAGATGAAATACCCATTGTATTTATTCTATGTCCTACGGAAATACGGTTTTTGAAAATTTAAATTTTTGAATAACACACATAGAGGACATTTTAGTGACCAAAATTTAGCAAGTAGTGACACCTAATATAGTCATTTAAGCTCACACAATCTGTCATGGTAAACTGGATATCTACGGTTGAAATTTGCATTTTCAAGCTAAAGTCTAAGAATATTCTTAAGAATGGTTAGTGAATACGACCCAAGTTGTAAGTACTTAAGCCATCTGATTAAATTCAGTTTTTTTTACTATACACATATATGAATTGAGTAGAACATTTATTAAAGTATCACTTACCAATTATCTCCCCTTAGTGACGGTAGTAAGAGTATTGCGCTCACAGAAACTTGAACTGTGTAAATCGGTTGGGCATTATTTTTGTTGAAAATGCTTAAAATTGGTCATTTTTCTTTGTACATATGAGAACATTGGAACATTTTCATGAGTTCTGCCAAGTTTGGATTGAACTTGGTAATGGTGGATGAATATATAAGAGTTTAACGATGCGTAATGCTACACTTAACAAATCGGAAGAATTGTCAACTATGACATCAAAACATCAAAATTGTGAAAAAGCAACCTGGCCAACCTTATGTAATTTCTTACATATTAAGACTAACAGAGGACAATCTATGGAAACAAGACACTTTTAGAACCATTGGCAATGTATTTAGTATTCCAGTAGTGCATGTCTCTATATGTAGAACAGTACACAATTAATTTGTGTGTGAGACGTTAAACATAGCTACCCGAAGCATTAATTTGTATTGATTTTTTCCCTTGACGTAACTGTATCGATTGCATGTGTTATATACAGTCAAACCTATGTAAGTGGTCACCTCTATTCAGCGGCCACTTGTCTTAAACAGTCACAATTGTTATTTCCAATTTATATGCTTTCAGAGCAAATTAACCTGTATTAAGCAACCATCTGTCTTAAAAGGCCACTTTTGCTCCTCCCTATGACTGACTGCTTAAGACAGGTTTGACTGTATGTAAAAATAAATATGCACTACAGTAATATACAACAAATAGTAGTACTATAAATTATATAAAGGCAAAGTATCAAATTGACAATATTGAGCTTGCTTGCTCAGCTTGTTAATGCTACACAACATATTCAATGTACAGTCAAACCTGTGTAAGCAGTCCCTCTATTAAGCAGCCACTTGTCTTAAACAGCCACATCTGCTATTTCCAATTTTTATGCTTTAAGAGCAAATTAACCTCTATTCAGCAACAACCTGTCTTAAAAGGCCACTTTTGCTCCTTCCCTTGACGGGCTCCTTAATACAGGTTTGACATGTGTTATATTATATCATCTTCAATGCTTGTTTCAATATGTTTAATTCCATATAAACATGTTCAATCTTATAACACGTCCAGTGTTACAAATGCTCAGTACATACTTTACTATGTTGAATGCTCTAACATACGTAATGTTACATCGTGTCCGATGTAAGCTTTAACGTATTCAATGTTTAACATTTTCAATGTTGCCCCACATTCAATGTTAGAACGTTCTCAGACCTGAACATAATACGACAAGTGTTACAAAAAACGTAGGTACAACAACTATTTCTCGCATATTATTTTCAAACTTTATGCTATCTCATGTGAAACTTAATCACAAACACTTCATAGTTCAGCAATGGTGGCCGGAAGTACAACAGCACCATCTGGGGGCCGACATGTGACAGCATAGATTGCGTTGTGAGAAATATCCAACTTCCAGATCTGAAAGTCGGCCAATGGCTATACTTCGAAAATATGGGAGCATACACATTCGTTTGTTCTACATCATTTAACGGTATGCCACCACCAAAACGATGCTACCTTTGCATGGACCAGTTATGGTACGTTCAAATATCCCCAAAATAAAACTTTTTATCAAATTTTATAGGGTATTTTATAGAAGAAGTTGTTGTTTGTTAATTCGGTTTTGTTTGTACACTTTATCTGTCTGTAGATTTATGCGCAAGCAGTATTGTTAAGTCCTTGCGATGGTTTCACTTACACTGGTATAAAAGTAAAGTTTTTGTTTATTATAGTGTCATCCCTATTGAAAGGGTCAGCCACACTGGGCTTATGCGACACCTTAAGTTGTATACAGTTACTTCCTGGAAGTTATTGCAAGGCGTCAATCTGTAAGACATTCGGTACCCCTTAATTTAACTAGCTGCTGGGTGAGCAACCGGCCACATCAGAAAAATTCCGAATGCTTCCACCGGGATTCGAACCTTTGACCTCCCGCTTCCGAGGCGGACGCCTTAACCACTAGGCCACGGAAGACGGTGTATGTGTATATGGTATATGTGTCATACATGCCATAAAGCGAGGTATTCATTTCCATAAATGGACTGTGCCACACACGAATGACCTAAATATATGTCGTTTATCAGGTCACGGGAATTCATCAGACGGTAATCTACGAACACTCATTCCGTGATTTTATCAAATCTAAATAAAGACAAACCAAAAAAAAGTGCAATCGAGATAAGAATTGATAACAAATTTGCAATTATGTCGTCTGAACAATTGAATTGAATTCGCCGTCATTTTTTTCTTTTTATTCAATAGTTCATAACTAAATAGGGTTTTATTTTTCTTCTCTCTTCATTCTGAATGTATATTTTTCTTTGGAAGCAATATTTCTAAAAACTATTACTGTAACAGATGTTTTTATCTCAGAATTTTAGACGTGTTTTTTTTCAATTTCTTTCTGTCACTATGCAAATTGGAGAGAGAGGCTTATTTATATATATTATCTCTACATGTGATACATGTAACAAACAAGAGAAACAAACAAACAAGGTTGTCCGGAAAATGAAAACACATCTTCATACCCTCATGATGATTTAAAAGTTGTTTGTTTCATTGTTTAGTGAAGTAAACCTTGAGAAGGTGTAGGTAAAAAACAATGACATGTTGTTTACATTATATTGTTATAAGCTCAAAAAAAATACATAGACAACAGAAGAAATAAGGAAGGGCATCACAGACACTCGTATCAAAATATATACTAATGATATGTACATGTATCTGTAAATGTATATACATCCTCAGACAATTCATTGTAACAATAGTCCACATAATCATTTTTGTCAATATAGTAGAATGTTGGTACAACTAGAGAGGTTCAGAAATTATGCTTATGTAATGTTTCCAAATTTTGTTAAAGTGTCACTCTTTTAGTTGTTTAAAGGCAACATATTTTTCAATTTTGTAAACTGATTTTAAGTAATTTATAAAATTGGCACAAGATGGTTATACTTTTTTTGTTTTTGATAGAATATGTGCTATTTTCCCAGTATCAAAAGAACTTTTTAATGAATGACAGACATTTTTGTGAATTCTCATGGCCATCGGTGCATTTATAACAGCCGATATCTGTCTGAAACTTGAATAAATCGCGTTTTAAATATAGACTCACTGATCAGCAATTCTGATATGAAAATTATTTTCTTCGCTGACGGAAATTATCGTAAAAATTCCGATTCAATCGTATATACGCGGGAAAGTTCGTCATTCTTCAGTATTAGAACGGTCGCTAGATATGTACGAGGTGCGTTCAATAAGTAACGTTATGCGATAAGTAAATTATGTAATTCGTCCCATAAATTATGACCCGTAAACATGGTATTGTGAAATTACACTGTCAGAAGGATTTATTTATTTTGCACCCGATGGTACTTGCAAATAAACCGTGCGATTTCACGAAGACATTTTATCATAGTCTTAACCACATATAGTCGGTCGTTTACACTGCAGTCATATATGGTTGGAAAAACGAACTGCTACATATAAATGTGCTCAAATACATGAGTACGCGTTGAACAAATAGAGCAAGTGCATCACTGATTTTCATATAAGTTGTATATATATTTATATGTATGTACATTTATTTCTTGGTTATTCACAAATTATTACCTCCATATATATATATCATACATTGTGAATGCGCATCTGAAAAGATCCCAAAAAGTCGTAAATTCCGTTGTTGTAAATTTAATTACCTCCCTTTATGAAATTAAATATATATGAATTCATTGTATCTCTATGACCCAACAGGTTTATAAATCTGTCCTTTTTATAGCATGTGAGTAGTCATGAATCCTTAACTGGATCCTACTCATATAAAGCTATCAGTTCATGTATGTATATTTGTCCGTCCAGTCCAGATGTGTTGCATGTAAATCCATAGTATATAAGTCATGGTCGACACAAAATTTATTGGTTTAGCAGAGACATCGATATTGTCTATGGTTTGCATTGTAGTTGGGCGCGATCGCCGTAGTCTGGTCTGTACATTTATGTCTTGGTTATTCACAAATAATTATCTCCATATATATATAAATATGGTTAACTATTTGAGCCCCATATAAACAACGATATTTTGCACCAGACATGATCTAGAAAGTCACAATTTATACTAAATATTACAAGTACACCAGATTTTTATTGATTTAAAAGGACATAAAATCTTGTTATGAAGCTTCAAATAGGCCAGTGTAAAGTCAATTTAAAGCTGTCATGTTTGGGCTGTTATCTGAGAACTACATATTAACAACAATGTCGTGGTCCTTTGTGCTAAATGAATGCTAATTGTGTTTGTATATCGTACATTTCTTTGTTCTGCTAATAACTCTTTGCGTGCTCGTGATGTTTTTAAGAACTTTGTGTGTTGGATGGATGTCATTCGAAATATTTAAATTATGTACTCATGTTTACAAATACTTTTTTACAAAAAACAACAACAACACAAATAACAATATCTTGGAAAATGTACACAATTGAAACAGTTGGGTTGCATACATTGGTACAGAGGCAGTATTTTTTAAGATTTAAATATAATTTCCCCTGCAACTCGATAGTTACCGTTCAGCATTCATACGATTAACGTTTTACAAAATTCAGCATTCATACGACTGACGTTTTACAAATGTTTATCATTCATACGATTGACATTTAACAAATGTTCACTTTATACGATTTCGTTTTACAAATGTTCAGCATTCATACGACTGACGTTTTATAAATGTTGAGCATTCATACGATTGACATTTAACAAATGTTCACTTTATACGATTTATATTTTACAAATGTTCAGCATTCATACGATGACGTTTTACAAATGTTCAGCATTCATATGACTGACGTTTAACAAATGTTCAGCATTCATAAGACTGACGTTTTACAAATGTTCAGCATTCATACCATTGACGTTTACAAATGTTAAACATTCATGCAACTGACGTTTTACAAATGTTCAGCATTCATACGACTGACGTTTTATAAATATTGAGCATTCATACGATTGACATTTAACAAATGTTCACTTTATACGATTTACGTTTTACAAATGTTCAGCATTCATATGACTGACGTTTAACAAATATTCAGCATCAATACGATTGACATTTTAAAAATGTTCAGCATTCATACGACTGACGTTTTACAAATATTCAGCATTCATACGATTGACATTTAACAAATGTTCACTTTATACGATTTACGTTTTACAAATGTTTAGAATTCATACGACTGATGTTTTAAAAATGTTCAGCATTCATATGATTGACGTTTAACAAATGTTTAGCATTCATACGACTCACGTTTTACAAATGTATAGCATTCATACGATTAACGTTAACAAATGTTTAGCATTCATACGATTGACGTTTAACAAGTGTTCAGCACTCATACGACTGAGGTTTTACAAAAGTTCAGTATTTGTACGATTGGCGTTTAAAAAATGTTTAGCATTCTTATGATGACATTTTACAAATGTTCAGCATTCATATGACTGACGTTTAACAAATGTTCAGCATTCATATGACTGACGTTTTACAAATGTTCAGCATTCATACGATTGACGTTTACAAATGTTAAACATTCATGCGACTGACGTTTTACAAATGTTCAGAATTCATACGGCTGACGTTTTATAAATGTTGAGCATTCATACGATTGACATTTAACAAATGTTCACTTTATATGATTTACGTTTTACAAATGTTCAGCATTCATACGACTGACGTTTAACAAATATTCAGCATCCAAATGATTGACGTTTTACAAATGTTCAGCATTCATATGACTGACGTTTTACAAATGTTCATCATTCATACAATTGACATTTAACAAATGTTCATTTTTTACGATTTATGTTTAACAAATGTTTAGCATTCATACAACAGACGTTTTAAAAATGTTCAGCATTCATACCAATGACGTTTAACTAATGTTCAGCATTCATACGACTGACGTTTTACAAATGTTTAGCATTCATACGATTAACGTTTAGATATATTTAGCATTCATACGATTGACGTTTAACAAATGTTCAGCATTCATACGATTGACAATTAACAAGTGTTCAGCACTCATACGACTGACGTTTAACAAAAGTTCAGCATTCATACGATTGGCGTTTAAAAAATGTTGAGCATTCATACGATTGAGGTTTAACAAATGTTCAGCATTCAAATGATTGACATTGTACAAATGTTCAGCAGTCATACGATTGACGATTAACAAGTATTCAGCACTCATACGACTGGCGTTTTACACAAGTTCAGCATTCATACGATTGGCATTTACAAAATGTTTAGCATTCATAAGACTGACGTTTAGAAATGTTAAGCATTCATACGATTAACATATAACAAATGTTCAGCAGTCATACGATTAACGATTAACAAGTGTTCAGCACTCATACGACTGACGTTTAACAAAAGTTCAGCATTCATATGACTGACGTTTAACAAATGTTCAGCAGTCATATGACTGACTTTTAACAAAAGTTCAGAATTTTTATGACTGACGTTTAACAAAAGTTCCGCATTCATACGACTGCATTTTACAAATGTTCAACAGTCAAACGATTGACGACTTACAAGTGTTCAGCATTCATACGATTGGCGTTTAACAAATGTTCAGCATTCATACGATTGAAGCTGTACAAATGTTCAGCAGTCATACGATTGACGATTAACAAGTTTTCAGCACTCATACGACTGGTGTTTTACAAAAGTTCAACATTCATACGATTGGCATTTACAAAATGTTTAGCATTCATAATACTGACGTTTAACAAATGTTTAGCATTCATACGATTGACCTTTTACAAATGTTAAGCATTCATATGATTGACGTATAACAAATGTTCAGCAGTCATACGATTAATGATTAACAAGTGTTCAGCACTCATACGACTGACGTTTAACAAAAGTTCAGCATTTATATGACTGACGTTTAACAAATGTTCAGCATTCATATGACTGACGTTTAACAAATGTTCAGCAGTCATATGACTGACGTTTAACAAAAGTTCAGCATTCATATGACTGACGTTTAACAAATGTTCAGTAGTCATACGACTGACTTTTAACAAAAGTTCAGCATTTTTATGACTGACGTTTAACAAAAGTTCCGCACTCATACGACTGACGTTTTACAAATGTTCGACAGTCAAACGATTGACGACTAACAAGTGTTCAGCATTCATACGATTGGCATTTAACAAATGTTCAGCATTCATACGATTGAAGCTGTACAAATGTTCAGCAGTCATACGATTGACGATTAACAAGTTTTCAGCACTCATACGACTAGCGTTTTACAAAAGTTCAACATTCGTACGATTGGCATTTACAAAGTGTTTAGTATTCATAAGACTGACGTTTAACAAATGTTTAGCATTCATACAATTGACCTTTTACAAATGTTAAGCATTCATATGATTGACATATAACAAATGTTCAGCAGTCATACGATTAACGATTAACAAGTGTTCAGCACTCATACGACTGACGTTTAACAAAAGTTCAGCATTCATATGACTGACGTTTAACAAATGTACAGCAGTCATACGACTGACTTTTAACAAAATTTCAGCATTCATATGACTGACGTTTAACAAAAGTTCCGCACTCATACGACTGACGTTTTACAAATGTTCAGCAGTCAAACGATTGACGACTAACAAATGTTCAGCATTCATACGATTGACGTTTAACAAATGTTCAGCATTCATATGACTGACGTTTTACAAATGTTTAGCATTCATACGATTAACGTTTACAAATGTTTAGCATTCATACGACTGACGTTTAACAAATGTTCATCATTCCTACGATTGATGATTAACAATTGTTCAGCATTCATACGACTGACGTTTTTCAAAAGTTCAGCATTCATATGATTGGCATTTAAAAAATGTTTAGCATTCATACGATTGACGTTGTACAAATGTTCAGCAGTCATATGATTGACAATTAACAAGTGTTCAGCACTCATACCACTGGCGTTTTACAAAAGTTCAGTATTCATACGACTGACATTTACAAAATATTTAGCATTCATAAGACTGACTTTTAACAAAAGTTCAGCATTATTATGACTGACGTTTAACAAAAGTTCCGCACTCATACGACTGACGTCAACAAATGTTCAGCAGTCAAACGATTGACGACTAACAAGTGTTCAGCATTCATACGATTGACGTTTAACAAATGTTCAGCATTCATATGACTGACGTTTTACAAAAGTTCAGCATTCATATGATTGACGTTTAACAAATTTTCTGCCTTCATAGGACTGACGTTTAACAAATGTCCGGCATTCGTACGATTTATGTTGAACAAATGTCTGGTATTCATACGATTGCCATTTTACAAATGTTTAGCATTGATCAATCGACGTATAAAAAAATTTCAGCATCTATACGATTGACGTTTTACAAATGTTCGGCACCCATACGACTGAAGTTAAATAAATGTTCAGCATTCATACGACTGACGTCTAGCAAATGTTCAGCATTCATACGATTGACGTTTAGCAATTTCCGGCGTTCATACTATTGACGTTTAACAAATCTAGCATTCATTAGACTACAGTTTGACAAATATTCAACATTTATATGATTGACGTTTTACATATGTTCAGCACTCATATGACTGACGTTGTACAAATGTTCAGCATTCATACGACTGACGTTGTACAAATGTTTAGCATCAATACGATTGACGTTTAACAAATGTTCAGCATTCATATGACTAACACTTAAAAAAAATTCAGCGTTCATCGGATAGCCGTTTCACAAATGTTCAGCATTCATAAGATTGACGTTTAACAAATGTTCAGCACTCATACGACTGATGTTGTGCAAATGTTTAGCGATCATACGATTGGTGTTTAACAAATGTTCAGCATTGATACGACTGATGTTTTACAAATGTTCAGCATACATACGACTGATGTTTAACAAATGTTCAGCATTCATACGACTGACGTTTAACAAATGTTCAGCGTTCATTCGACAGATGTTTTACGAATGTTCAGCGTACATACGACAGGCGTTTAACAAATGTTCAGCATTCATACGACTGGCATTTTACAAATGTTCTGCATACATACGACTGACATTTAACAATTGTTCAGCATTCATACGACTGACGTTTAACAAATGTTCAGCGTTCATATGACTGACGTTTAACAAATGTTCAGCGTTCATATGACTGACGTTTAACAAATGTTCAGCATAAAAATGACTGACGTTTAACAAATGATTAGCGTTAATACGACTGATGTTTTACAATTATTCAGCATTCATATGACTGACGTTTTAGAAATGTTCAACATACATACGACTGACGTTAAACAAATGTTCAGCATTCATACGACTGACATTGAACAAATGTTCAGCATTCATACGACTGATGTTTTACAAATGTTCAGCATACATACGACTGATGTTTAACAAATGTTCAGCATTCATACGACTGGCGTTTAACAAATGTTCAGCATACATATGACTAGCATTTTACAAATGATCAGCATACATATGACTGACGTTTAACAAATGATTAGCGTTAATACGACTGACGTTTTACAAATGTTTAGCATACATACGACTGACATTTAACAAATGATTAGCGTTAATACGACTGACGTTTTACAAATGTTCAGCATACATACGATTGACGTTTTACAAATGTTCGGCACCCATACGACTGAAGTTAAATAAATGTTCAGCATTCATACGACTGACGTCTAGCAAATGTTCAGCATTCATACGATTGACGTTTAGCAATTTCCGGCGTTCATACTATTGATGTTTAACAAATCTAGCATTCATTAGACTACAGTTTGACAAATATTCAACATTTATATGATTGACGTTTTACATATGTTCAGCACTCATACGACTGACGTTGTACAAATGTTCAGCATTCATACGACTGACGTTGTACAAATGTTTAGCATCAATACGATTGACGTTTAACAAATGTTCAGCATTCATATGACTAACACTTAAAAAAAATTCAGCGTTCATCGGATAGCCGTTTCACAAATGTTCAGCATTCATAAGATTGACGTTTAACAAATGTTCAGCACTCATACGACTGATGTTGTGCAAATGTTTAGCGATCATACGATTGGTGTTTAACAAATGTTCAGCATTGATACGACTGATGTTTTACAAATGTTCAGCATACATACGACTGATGTTTAACAAATGTTCAGCATTCATACGACTGACGTTTAACAAATGTTCAGCGTTCATTCGACAGATGTTTTACGAATGTTCAGCGTACATACGACTAGCGTTTAACAAATGTTCAGCATTCATACGACTGGCATTTTACAAATGTTCTGCATACATACGACTGACGTTTAACAATTGTTCAGCATTCATACGACTGACGTTTAACAAATGTTCAGCGTTCATATGACTGACGTTTAACAAATGTTCAGCGTTCATATGACTGACGTTTAACAAATGTTCAGCATAAATATGACTGACGTTTAACAAATGATTAGCGTTAATACGACTGATGTTTTACAATTATTCAGCATTCATATGACTGACGTTTTAGAAATGTTCAACATACATACGACTGACGTTAAACAAATGTTCAGCATTCATACGACTGACATTGAACAAATGTTCAGCATTCATACGACTGATGTTTTACAAATGTTCAGCATACATACGACTGATGTTTAACAAATGTTCAGCATTCATACGACTGGCGTTTAACAAATGTTCAGCATACATATGACTAGCATTTTACAAATGATCAGCATACATATGACTGACGTTTAACAAATGATTAGCGTTAATACGACTGACGTTTTACAAATGTTTAGCATACATACGACTGACGTTTAACAAATGATTAGCGTTAATACGACTGACGTTTTACAAATGTTCAGCATACATACGATTGACGTTTTACATATGTTCAGCATTCATACGACTGACGTTTAAAAAATGTTCAGCATTCTTACGACTGATGTTTTACAAATGTTCAGCATACATACGACTGACATTTAACAAATGTTCAGCATTCACACGACTGACGTTGAACAAATTTTCAGCATTCAAACAATTGACGTTTTACAAATGTTCAGCATACATACGACGGACGTTTAACAAATGTTCAGCATTAATACGACTGATGTTTTACAAATATTCAGCATACATACGACTGATATTTTACTAATGTTCAGCATACATACGACTGGCGTTTTACAAATGTTCAGCATACATATGACTGGCGTTTTAGAAATGTTCAGCATACATACGACGGACGTTTAACAAATGTTCAGCATTAATACGACTGATGTTTTACAAATATTCAGCATACATACGACTGATATTTTACTAATGTTCAGCATTCATACGACTGACTTTATACAAATGTTCAGCATTCATACGACTGACGTTTTACAAATGTTCAGCGTTCATACGACTGGCATTTAACAAATGATTAGCGTTCATACGATTGGTTTTTTACAAATGTTCAGCATTCATACGACTGACGTTTTTCAAATGTTCAGCATCCATACGACTAGCGGTTAACAAATGTTCAGCGTTCATATGATTGGTGTTTTACAAATGTTCAGCATTCATACAACTGACGTTTAACAAATGTTCTGCATTGATACGACTGACGTTTAACAAATTTTCAGCATTCGTACGATTGGAGTTTTACAAATGTCCATCAATCATACGATTGATGTTCATTAAATGTTCTGTATCATTCGACTGACGTTTTACAAATGTTCAGCGTCCATACGACTGACTTTATACAAATGTTCAGCATTCTTACGACTGACGTTTAACAAATGTTTAGCATTCATACGACTGACTTTCAACAAATGTTCAGCATTCTTACGGCTGACTTTTTTCAAATGTTCAGCATTAATATGGCTTGCGTTTAACAAATATTCAGCATTCCTACAACTGACTTTATAAAAATAATCAGCATTACTATGACTGACTTTATACAAATGTTCAGCATTCATACGACTGACTTTATACAAATGTTCAGCATTCTTACGACTGACGTTTAACAAATGTTTAGCATTCATACGACTGACTTTCAACAAATGTTCAGCATTCTTACGGCTGACTTTTTTCAAATGTTCAGCATTAATATGGCTTGCGTTTAACAAATATTCAGCATTCCTACAACTGATTTTATAAAAATATTCAGCATTCATACGACTGACTTTATACAAATGTTCAGCGTTCATACGACTGGCATTTAACAAATGATTAGCGTTCATACGATTGGTTTTTTACAAATGTTCAGCATTTATATGACTGGCGTTTAAAAGATGTTCAGCATTAATACGAATAACGTTTAACAAATGTTCAGCATCCATACGACTAGCGGTTAACAAATGTTCAGCGTTCATATGATTGGTGTTTTACAAATGTTCAGCATTCATACAACTGACGTTTAACAAATGTTCTGCATTGATACGACTGACGTTTAACAAATTTTCAGCGTTCGTACGATTGGAGTTTTACAAATGTCCATCATTCATACGATTGATGTTCATTAAATGTTCTGTATCATTCGACTGACGTTTTCCAAATGTTCAGCGTCCATACGACTGATGTTTAACAAATAATCAGCATTACTATGACTGACTTTATACAAATCTTCAGCATTCATACGACTGACTTTATACAAATGTTCAGCATTCTTACGACTGACGTTTAACAAATGTTTAGCATTCATACGACTGACTTTCAACAAATGTTCAGCATTCTTACGGCTGACTGTTTTCAAATGTTCAGCATTAATACGGCTTGCGTTTAACAAATATTCAGCATTCCTACAACTAACTTTATAAAAATATTCAGCATTCATACGACTGACTTTATACAAATGTTCAGCTTTCATACGACTGACGTTTAACAAATGTTTAGCATTCATACGACTGACTTTCAACAAATGTTCAGCATTCTTACGGCTGACTTTTTACAAATGTTCAGCATTCATACGACTGATGTTTTAAAAATGTTCAGCATACATATGACTGACGTTTTACAAATGTTCAGCATTCATACGACTGACGTTGAACAAAGGATCAGCATTCTTACGACTGACGTTTTACAAATGTTCAGCATTCATACGGCTTGCGTTTAACAAATGTTCAGCATTCATACGACTGACGTTTAACAAATCTTCAGCATTCATACGACTGATGTTCAACAAATGTTCAGCATTCTTACGACTGACATTTTACAAATGTTCAGCATTCATACGACTGACGTTTTACAAATGTTCAGCATTCATACGGCTGGCGTTTAACAAATCTTCCACATTCATACGACTGACGTTTAACAAATGTTCAGCATCCATACGACTGATGTTTAACAAATGTTTAGCATTCATACTATTAATGTTGATCAAATGTTCAGCATCTATACGACTGACGTTTAACGTATGTTCAACATTCATACGCCTGACATTTTACAAATGTTCAGCATTCATAAGACTGACGTTTTACACATGTTCAGCATTCATACGACTGACGTTTTACAAATGTTGAGCTTTCCTATGTCTGACGTGTTATAAATGTTCGGCATTCATACGGCTGGCGTTTAATAAATGTTAAGCATTCTATACGATTGACGTTTAGCAAATGTTCTGTCTTTATACGACTGATGTTGTACAAATGTTCACCATTTATACAAGTGACGTTTTACAAATGTTCAGCATTCATACGACTGACATTTAACAAATATTCAGCATTGCTACGACTGACGTTTTACAAATGTTGACCATTGATACGACTGAGATTTTACAAATGTTCAGCATTCATACGGCTGGTGTTTAATAAATGTTCAGTATTCATATGATTGACGTTTTACAAATGTCTGGCATTCATACAATTGAAGTTTTACAAATATTCAGTATTGTTATGATTGAAGTTGAACAAGTGTTCAATATCTATACGACTGACGTTTTACAAATGCTTAGTATTCATACGACTGAAGTTTAACTAAAGTTCAGCATTCATACAACTGATATCTTGCAAATGTTCATCACTCATACGATTGCCGTTTTACAAATGTCCAGCGTTCTTACGATTGACGTTTGATAATTTTTCAGCATTCATACGACTGACGTTTAACAAAAGTTCAGCATTCATACAACTGATGTCTAGTAGATGTTCAGCACTTATACGTTTGACGTTTTACAAATGTCCGGCGTTTATACGATTGACGTTGAACAAAAGTTCAACATTCATACGATTGACGTTTAGCAAATGTTCTGCATTCATACGATTGACGTTTTACATATGTTCAGCATTCATACGATTGATGTTTAGCAAATGTTCAGTATTCATACGACTGACGATTTACATATGTTCAGCATTCATACGATTGACGTTAAGCAAATATTTAGCATTCATATTTTTGACGTTTTACATATGTTCAGCATTCATACTATTGAAGTTTAGCAAATGTTCAGCATTCATACGATTGATGTTGAGCAAATGTTCAGTATCCATACGACTGACGTTTAGCAAATGTTCAGGATTCATACGACTGATGTTTTACATATGTTCAGCATTCATACGATTGACGTTTAGCAAATGTTCAGCATGCATACGATTGACGTTTGACAAATGTTCAGCATTCATACGATTGACGTTTAACAAATGTTCAGCATTCACACGACTGACGTTGAACAAATATTCAGCATTCATACGACTGACGTTTTACATATGTTCAGTATTCATACGATTGATGTTAAGCAAATGTTAAGCATTCATTGACTGACGTTTAGCAAATGTTCAGCATTCATACGACTGACGTTTTACATATGTTCAGCATTCAAACGATTGACGTTTTACATATGTTCAGCATTCCTACGACTGATGTTAATCAAATGTTCAGCATTCCTACGACTGATGTTAATCAAATATTCAGCATTCATACGATTGATGTTTAGCAAATGTTCAGCATTCATACGTCTGTCTTTTAACATATGTTCAATATAAATATGATTGACATTCAACAAATGTCCGGTGTTATACGAATGGCGTTAAGTAATTGTCCGGCGTTCATACGACTGACGTTTTACAAATGTTTAGTATTCATACGATTGACGTTTTACAAATGTCCAGCGTTCGTACGATTGGCGTTATATAAATGTTCATCATTCATACGATTGACGTTTAACAAATGGCCGGAGTTCATACGATTGACCTTTTACGAATGTTTAGCATTCATATGATGGCCTTTTTTTAAATGTTTAGCATTCATACGATTGACGATTAACAAGTGTTCAGCACTCATACGACTGGCGTTTTACAAAAGTTCAGCATTCATATGATTTGCGTTTAAGAAATATTTAGCATTCATTCGATTGACGTTTAACAAAATTTCTGCATTCATACGATTGACGTTTAGCAAATGTTTAGTCTTTATACGACTGACGTTTAACAAATGTTCAGCATTAATACGATTGATGTTTTACAAATGTTCAGCATTCATACGATCGACGTTTTACAAATGTTCAGCATTCATACAACTGACGTTTTACAAATGTTCATCATTTATACGATTGATGTTTTACAAATGTTCAGCATTCATACTACTGACGTTTTACAAATGTTCATCATTGATACGATTGATGTTTTACAAATGTTCAGCATTCATACAACTGACGTTTTACAAATGTTCATCATTTATACGATTGATGTTTTACAAATGTTCAGCATTCATACTACTGACGTTTAACAAATGTTCAGCAATTATAGGATTGGCGATTAACAAATGTCCGGCGTTTAACGATTGACGTTTAACAAGTGTTCAGCTTTCTTACGATTTACATTTACAAATGTCTTCTATGTTTAACGCGCCATAGAAAGAACAGAAACAATTTTGAGCAATACTTTCTGAATTTCTAAACAGGCCAATTTAATATAATAAGAATGTTGTTAATCGATCACGCATATTGATTGATTTGAAGAAAGAAGTATAATACACGGAACTCTTGACTTATATTTAAGTTTATTAAAAGAAACATCGGTAACTACATTTGATAAATGGTAAAGCTTTCATCTTAATTTAAAATATTCACTCTAGGCAATCAAATAAATTGACGTGAAAGGGAAATATATTCAAATTAATTTGCATTAACTAATCATGAATGATTTGAAAATCTACGAAATAAACCGGTGTTTCAGAGTTTTCGTATTCGTAGCTTTTTTGTGTCATTGGCTTACCAAAAATGCGAATTACAGATTTCTAATGATAGCTGCAGGCATTTTGCGCATGTCATGAGATTATCGAATGTGCCAAATGAAGTCATTCAAGGTGGCGTCAACGTAACATCACATCTGAATCAGGTATCAAATGTAACAAATAATTGAAAGATGGCAGACAATGCTTATCTTAGTTGTAAAATATTGCTAACAATGGCCGATGGCACATTATATTCGGAAATTCAATGATTCATTTGAAAAAGTGGTACCAATGGTAAATTGAACATAGTTCGCGGCGTTCTATCGGATTTTTTGACATCTGGTGTATATTATAAAAAATCTGTACACTTATACAAGTATCAGCTTTCGTTTTAGCTTTGTTTTTTTAATGGTTTTCGGACGATTTTTGTCGTTTTTTTCCTTATAAAATGATTAATATTAATTGAAATTTGTTTAAATAACTTTTTTTAAATTACTTATTTACAATATTTACAATTTACAGTATGACTCAATAATAAGAGGGGGTGTTCACGCTACTCTTTTCGCAAATTTGAAATTAAATAAAAAATGAAACACTCAAAAGCACACGACGTTTGCCTGTTAATTTAAACGACGTCGTATTTTACGTTATTATTATATGGCGTTCTTCTGACGTCCTCTGAAATCACAAGCAAGCGTCGTGTTTTTATTAGTGTTTCATTTTAATTTAAATTCAAATTGATGAAAAAACTCTTTTTATTCGGTCATATTTTAGGGAAATTAATAAAATCTCTAACATATGTGCAATTCAAGAGCTTGTACTAGAGCATTTTTGCGCAATCGAGCGTGAATGTTAAAACAACCCGGCTTGATGATTAGAGGTAAAAATAACTCAAATTGTATTTCATCTGCATGAAAAATATAACCTTATCGCAGGAAATAAAATCAGTATGTAAGAGTGTTATTAAAAACAATATTGAATTAATGTTAATCATTTAACAAGAGGAATACGGTGAAAATGGTGCGAAAAACACATACCACCAGTGGGCGCTGTTAATGAGAAACTGTGGTACTACATTAAAACACACACAAAGCTTAAACGAAAGCTCAGACTTCATAGATCAATTGTTCAGATTTTTATGCGAGGTGTCAAAAAATTCGATAGGAACTCCGCGAACTACCTTAAAATGGGATCATTGCAAAGATACCGGAAGTAAACTTAGAAAGAGTGCCACTGAATAAACTATGTTATTAAATTTTCAGGTATACTGTGTATCCGACGGCTATTGCTACAGAAGCCGAGAAAGAACAATTCGCGTCTATGCTGGTTTCTAGAAAAGATTCAGAGAGCTGAAGTGATGAGTCTGAAGATATTGACAATTCACCAGTACGTTTAGTATCAGTTTGTGTTGAACTCGTATTTCCTTTTGCTATGTCATGGAATATGCATACAGTCAAACATCTGCAAGCAGTCACCTCTATTAAGTAGCCACTTGTCTTAAGCAGCCACATTTCCCATTTCCCATTCCTATGCTTTCAGAGCAAATTCACCTTAATTAATCTGTCTTAAGAGGCTACTTTTGCTCCTTCCCTTGACTGGCTGCTTAAGACAAATTTGACTGTATATACAAGGTATAACCATTACTTTAACACGAAATATCTATATATCCAAAAGAAGCCTTTCAGTTTTGATTCCTAAATATCGGCTACATTGCATATCCAATATCATTAAAACATTATATTTATGCTGAACTATCAACTGGGTATCCATTACCACTATTTAACTTGATTTGTGTGTCCGTGCACGCACGCAACGCATGGGTATTGCAAAACATACTAATCACGCGCTCTCTGCTTATCATGAATAGCACGTGAAAAAGTGATGCACTCATGGTTACAACACATGTGCAGAATAAACAAACACAAGACAAGTTAACCAGCAACAACTAACATATGGGTAGGCTGAGTGACAGTCAACGATCAGAAGAAGTTGGGATGAGTCAACTGTGCGTCCAAAGCATAGCAGCCCGCGATGGCCACCACGCGAATAGTCTGTGAAAATGGAGTAATTGGGTAAAGATTAAATTTAGTCAAAACGCCACAATAAACTTGTGTTATGTTTCGACATTTTATTAAAAATGAAATGGTCTTGTCATGTGTAAAAATTCATTTATTTGCATTTATTAATCTTGACATATAAGTGATATAAAACGTGTAAGGTTTGTAGGTGTGAAGAATTGCCGGCTCTCTGGTGCACCATATCCATTAGATACATCCGCAAATGCATTCCTTGAACAAGGTAGTTATATGGAACATCATAAAGACGATTGCTATAGTTTTTTTTTTACAGTTTCCCTATGTATAGAATTTTATGAAACTTCACATAACTTCAATGTTCATTCCATACTAGAAATAAAAAAAAAACACATGTTACCGTACATATGTGTTGATATAACCTCCTCACAAACACATGTTACCGTACATATGTGTTGATATAACCACCTCACAAACATACCCTTCCTTGAATATTGATGAAAAATTATTTACATCTAGTATTTATTTAAAATTTTACATACATGCTTGGAAATGGTATATATAAGCTTGAAATTAACTGTTTAGGGTTTTTAAAACGAAATCATTTCGGCAGAATTTCAATTGTTTTTCAATTTGGTAATAAAAATATAGTGTTTTTTGTTATATTTTGATTTAGGGTATGGATAAATTTTGCTTCAAACCTCACACAATTCCTTCTGATACATGTACTTATTATTATGACAATTAAAAAAACCCAACACTTTACCGCGTAATTGAGAAAAAAGGTTCTTAAACTATGCCATCGTTAAATAAACTACAGATGCAAAATTAACGTTGAACTAATTGAGTATATTTGTATAAAAAAAAAGATTTCCATTATATTTTATATTCAGGTTATATTGCTATAAACAATTATTTCATACCAGTAGACCAATTTTAGGCGTATCCGTAAATGAGTGTGCCTTCCGAAATAGGGTCAATTGTAGTATAGCGGTATGTAGTGACTCTAGTAGGTCTCGACGCAATTGCTGCCCTTTGTCCGCGGAGTCATGGTAATGCATATATACAAGGTATTACCATCACTTCAACACAAGTTTATCCATGTCTCCAAAACATTACTATCAATTTCAAACTGTCAATAAATACATCAGCCAACAAAATTCATATGGCACAAAATAGTCACACATGCTTATGTTACTTACTTAAACACGTTACTTGATTTTGACTGGTTATTTATCTATTATATAATGACTATCAATGAAATATTACGCATAATTACTGAAACCAGTATCACTGGCAATGCTTTGAATATATAATTGTGTCTGATCCCTGACGCAAAATACGCTATTCAATATAATCCTATAGTAGCAGATATCTATGCAGAATAACTAAACACCACAGCATGGTCTATTGATTGATAGAGCATCCGCCTCGCATGCAGAAGGTCATGAGTTCGATATGAAGACTCATTGATGGCAAATATTTTCAACCAGGATACCATGTCTACACCGGATTATTCTGTATGACTAGTATATTGTTACATTTGACTGCTTTAAATCTATGACTCTCTGGTGCCACATTGACGGCAATGATTCGAGAACTACTTGGATTTTGCATACTTCTTGTTAGAGCGAAAGAATACATTAAAAAATTGGAAAACCTCGTCTCCAATTGGCCAATTGTAAAAATAGATTTCCGATTCCAATTTGGCAATTACAGGTTGGAAATTAGAAATTCCAATTGGAAATTTAACTTTCCTGCTTGGACGAAACGACTTTCCAGTGGGAAAGCATGCATTGTTGGGGTGTTTAGATTATAACTGTGACATAAATCGGCATTTTATAATTCTTTTAATTACTTTTTTTGAGATGTCACTGCGATACTTTGTCAATAAAAATAACGAAAGATAAAAAAAAACTTTTAAAAGAGTTTATATCATAACTGATGTCATAGGGATTAGATGACAGACGTATTTTGGAAATTATATGGCAGAAAACTGGTAATGTTCTCCATCTATGGTTCTGTGCAGCAGCATAGATGGAAGTGATTTAAGGCCATAGATAGGCCGATTACATAGTATATAAAACTATATTGAACCAGCCGTATGAAGTTAGAAAGAAAACACGTTTTGACAGACGAGAGTGAATTACAATGTAACTTTGACTAATTTTAGGAGTAATTTGTATTCGTTTTAATAACATATTATAGTGGTTATGCCGAGAAAGATTAGTAAATATGGAGGTACAGAGTTAGAAGGAGAGAACCATATGAACTGTATAGATGTGTAAAATCAGAGATAAATGAACAATGTATACAATTTATAGAACAGTATTTACATTGTGCTTTCTGGTGACGTAAAATAACCGTAAACTAAATTCTAAAGCATCAATTCAATCATATTGTTTCGTTTGAGCTAACAATGCCCTTTGAAATACTACTAGTTTGTAATAAGCGACGTATGAAGTAGTAACATTTGAATATTCATATCTGCATATGGTTATATTGTTCTAGGTGTAAATATTTATAAGATACGTGTGTACGAGTAAAATTGATTTGAACAGTGCCGGTTGGCCTTTAGCACCACACTCACTCCCAAGTCAAGTAGATATCCTATGCACAAAACAACCCCCTCCCCCCCTCAAAAAGATATCCCACAGACATAAATAACTCACTCAAAAACATTTTTATCTAATAAACCGATAATACTGATGCACAAATAACACTTCAGTTTTGAAATGAAAGGTCAAATACGCCTAAACAAGCATGTTTATCAGGGTTATGCTCCTTTTCATACTGTATAGAGTCTGAATACACGCATGCAATATTAACGTTAATACACATGTATCGTTATCAAACTATCTCTGTCTAACCACTAAGGTCGTAGGTTAGAGTCCCGTTCTCAACAAAAAAAATGAGATGGTTTGCCAATTACTTGCGGAAGGATGGTGTTTCTACTCGTATTGTTTTTATTTAAAATAAGGTGGAATTTTATATTAAAAAATTGCCGTCTGTCCTTCAATGTTAGGCTATCAAATCTTTCAACATGATTTGTACATTATACATGAAATTTAGTCTGTGACTGTAGATATGACACGAAATGAAAATCTTCAGCGAATAACAAAATGTCTAGTCTGTTACACATTTGTTGTTAAATGTGAATGGGAATTTCAGTTCATGACAGATAACATTTGCTAGTTCCCTTTTATAGCATATTAAAGATAAGCACATTTTTCGAGGCATATGCTAAACAGTAATGTAGCTATATGTATGTGGCGCGGTGGGATGGAGGGTACAGGGGGTGGAGGGGAAATGACCATTTAGGCGATGCGTACAACATAAATTATAGAAAAAATATTATTTGTGTTACTCATGTTCCCTGACGAAATGTAGATAACTATTTCACTACTACAATGATTCGGTTTGTTAAATATTATTTCTTACTACGTAACGAATTCGTTAGAATCAGTAATGTACCAAAACAAAATGCAAGCGCATGATGCAGTGGTAAAGCTTCGAACCCAGGATCGGAATGTTCAGAGTTACATCTGATGTTGATGAAACCGACTGTGATAGTCTCATAGCACCGTACGATTATAGAAAAAAAAATCAAAATGGCCATCACAATGACGGCCAAATCATGATATATCACACAACTACAAATGTGCTTCCTGTTTGTAAATATTACGTTGTAAAATTTAGTGTTGGATTCATGGTCACATGTTTTATAAAATATGCTGACTAAGTTCAGGTATATTTATGTATGTGAGGAAAAATAGTGTTGATGTTGATAAATCAGGTATTTCAGAACTACTTTCCGAGAATATGAGGTCAGGGATTAGTGTGTAATAAGGCGGAAGAGTCAGCTGCGGAGTGTTAATGTTGACAGTGACTTCAGAAATGTTATATGTGGAAAAGTTAAACCTTCATGGATACCATTTCTGTGGACAATTCTGAAGACTTTTATTTTTTTAAATTGCTTTACAAGGATACAGGACCTGGTCCTAAATTCGTCAATAACTTGAGTCTGAGAATCTAACATTTTTGTAAAACCCTGTAAAATACAGTTATGGGTAATACATGTGGTCCTGTAACATTTTCTGTTAAATAATCCTTGAATATGCAAATAAATAAAGTAATATGCTTGTTTAATAGATGTTATTTGAATATCAAAGTTTTGACATTTTGAGTCTGAGTCCCCTATTCCACTAGGTGTCCGATTTTTATTGCACTTTTGGCATTTTTATTTTACGATTTCTCAGAAAAAGGTTAAGACACGTTTATATGTGCCTATATAACGCTACGCCCCTGGACGGCGGAAACTTTATACATGACAGATGACGGCGGAAACTTTATATTGACAGATGACGGCAGAATTTATTACTGACAGATGACGGCAGAATTTATTACTGACAGATGACGACGGAAGCTTTATACTGACAGATGAGGCGGAAGCTTTATAACTAACAGATGACGGCAGAATTTAATACTGACAGATGACGGCGGAAGCTTTATACTGACAGATGACGGCGGAAGCTTTATAACTGACAGATGACGGCGGAAACTTTTTATTGAAAGATGACGGCAGAATTTAATACTAACAGATGACGGCGGAAGCTTTATACTGACAGATGCCGGCGGAAGCTTTATACTGACATATGACAGCGGAAGCTTTATACTGACATATGGCTGCGGAAGCTTTATACTGACATATGCCGGCGAAAACTTTATACTGACATATGACAGCCGAAGCTTTATACTGACATATGGCGGCGGAAGCTTTATACTGACATATGGCGGCGGAAGCTTTATACCGACAGATGGCGGTGGAAGCTTTATACTGGCAGAGGGCGGTAGAAGCTTTATACTGATATATGATGGCGGAAGCTTTATACTGACAGATGGCGGCGGAAGCTTTATACTGACATATGGCGGCGGAAGTTTTATACTAAATGATGAAGGCGGAAGCTTTATACTGACAGATGACGGCGGAATTTTATACTGACTGATGGCAGCGGAAGCTTTATATTGACTGATGACGGCGTAAGCATTATACTTACATATGATGGCGGAAGCTTTATAATGACAGATGATGGCAGAAACCTTATACTGACAGATGACGGCGGAATCTTTATACTGACATATGACGGTGGAAGCTTTATACTAACATATGACGATAGAAGTTTTATACTGACGGATAGCGGCGGAAGCTTTATACCGACAGATGGCGGCGGAAGCTTTATACTGACAGATGGCGGTAGAAGCTTTATACTGATATATGATGACAGAAGCTTTATACTGACAGATGGCGGAGGAAGCTTTATACTGACATAAGGCGGCGGAAGTTTTATACTGACTGATGACGGCGGAAGCTTTATACTGACAGATGACGGCGGAATTTTATACTGACAGATGACGGCAGAATTTTATACTGACAGATGACGGCAGAAACCGTATACTGACAGATGACGGCGGAATCTTTATACTGACATATGACGGCGGAAGCTTTATACTAACATATGACGATAAAAGCTTTATGCTGACGGATGGCGGTGGAAGTTTTATAATGACTGATGACGGCGGAAGCTTTATAATCACAGATGACGGCGGAAACATTATACTGACAGATGACGGCGGAAGCTTTATACTGATAGATGACGGCGGAAGGTTAATATTGACATATGACGGCGGATGCTTTATACTGACAGATGACGGCGGAAGCTTGAAACTGACATATGACGGCGGAAGCTTTATACTTACATATGACGGTGGAATCTTTATACTGACAAATGACGGCGGAAGTTTTATACTGACTGATGACGGCGGAAGCTTTATACTGACAGATGACGGCAGAATTTTATACTGACAGATGACGGCGGATTTTTTTACTGACAGATGACGGCAGAAACCTTATACTGACAGATGACGGCGGAATATTTATACTGACATATGACGGCGTAAGCTTTATACTAACATATGACGATAAAAGCTTTATACTGACGGATGGCGGTGGAAGTTTTATAATGACTGATGACGGCGGAAGCTTTATAATCACAGATGACCGTGGAAACATTATACTGACAGATGACGGCGGAAGCTTTATACTGATAGATGACGGCGGAAGGTTAATATTGACATATGACGGCGGATGCTATATACTGACAGATGACGGCGGAAGCTTGAAACTGACATATGACGGCGGAAGCTTTATACTTACATATGACGGCGGAATCTTTATACTGACAGATGACGGCTGAATCTTTATACTGACAGATGACGGCCGAAGCTTTAAACTGACATATGACGGCGGAAGCTTTATACTGACAGATGACGGCGGAAGCTTTATACTGACAGATGACGGAGAAGTGAAGCCCGAAATAATTACACAAAACAAATATTATGAAAGAAAATGGAGCTTGACCATACTACATCAGAACAACAAAAATAACCCCTGTTACGCCCATGCCCTTCCAAATTAATCTCGGTGACGTCACTTATCAACGCTATAAATTACATTTCTTTGGCCGGATCTTACATTCACAAATTAGTTCAGTGTGCTAATTAAACTTGACGATGAAACTTGTACTTCTTTGTCTCTGCGCGGTTATTGGTAAGTTGATTTCCATTATTTTATTTTTCATATTATTGCTTGCTTATTGAGAATAAAGTTTGCTTAAAGAAGCTGAATGGCAAATTTGTTTTAGCAAAAATATGACATGATTGTTACGTACAGATTGTTATGTGATCACGAACACACATTTATTGGTAAGCTCAGTGTGTCTCTGACTATAAATGCTGGGTTCGAGAGATCGAACCCCGTCCGTAATTATTGTTATACGACATTGCTTCTTATTATCATTCCTATCTCAACGCTGTTTCAAGTCTGAAAGTTATAAGCTACTTGCGGAGTACTTGAGAACATGTTAATCGTCGTACAGGATACCAGAAAAGAGTGGTTAGGTTAAATGATCGCCTGTAAGTCCTCTATGACATACACATGGCGCTAAATATTCGATAAAAATAAACATTTATTCACTGATTCGGTTACCTGAGCCGGTAGCGCATCTGGCTATCGTGAGTTCAATTATGTCTTATTTCCATTCGTCTTTCGCCGCTTATTTCTAGTTATCAGTTCTCTGCGATACGATGTTCCGTTAGGGCCATCTGCGGGGATAGGTATGGTTGAGTGTATATTTCCCTCTTGAGTCAACGGTAACAGACGCGTAAAAATCATGACGGGAACTTTTGGCAGGCGGGGATTCGAACTCACGACCTCTGGATTGATAATCAGCCGCGCTACCGATTGAACTAACCGTATTAGGCATAAAAGTTATATAAAACTATTACATAACGGCTCTTTAATAATAGTTGTATAATTTCATTTGCAAATTTAAACCTTCTTATATTGAATTGTGGGACGGAAGAACAGTGTATGTTCTGTGTAGAGTTTCGGCAGCTAACGCCAGAGGTCGCGGACTCGAATCGCAGGCTCGACACGATGACATCTCCTTGTTAACAGCTACACAGGAAACAGATTCGACAGAAAGATTCTCTAAGATGCTCTAAGTTTTCATCGCAAATTGGAATAATAATTTTAAAATATAATATTACAGTTGTGGTGACATCCGAACCCTGCACGACCACACAACAGTGTCGACAAAGTGGCGTTACAAGCTGTTCACATCACACCCACTTAGTTTGTCACATTGAAGGTAGTACTCCTGGATATTGCTCATGCACCTCTCCAACAGGTACGTTCAAATTATTACCGTAAAAAAGCAACCTCTTTAATATCTCCAGCTGACATATGGACTCGTATTGACATTTTGTGTGTGCTGTTGTGCAACAGCCAGTTGCAAGCCCTGCACCCCAGACCGAGACATAGCGGGGACTTTGACCCCCCCCCCCCCCCCCACACACACCTGCAGAGCTCAGGTAGGGACACGTTGATGGTCAAACCCCTGTTAAGAAACTGTTTGTACCCGAGGACCATATTGTTGTCGTTGTTGACGTCAGAGATATGGCAACAAGTGAACACTAAAGTGGCATGGACACGAGCTGCGGAGACACGAGCAAGCTTGCCAATATTAATGTTCATGAGAGAACTCTAATCAGTACATCACTAAAACCAACTCTTTACTTTTTCTTTAATGATTCATAGTCAGTAAAATTACTATTTAAAATTTCACTGACTATAATAGTGAAATGATTTCATAGTTAAATCTCAACAATTCGTCAAAACCATGCACAATAAACTAGAATAACATTGTTTTACAGACCACACCTGCACAGCAATGGCTGATTGTGCCAACACCTGCGATCACGGACACGAACACTGCGTTGACGGCCATTGCAGATGTACACATTGAGAATGTCAAATGATATGTATTCTCAATAAATAAATGGACTATGTTGTAGTCTTTTATTTTATTTCTTATCTTCGCCATCATCATCATCCATAATAAATATCATCATCGCCATCATCATCATTATCATCATCATCATCATCATCGTCGTCGTCGTTATCATCATCGTCATCATCATCATCATCATCATCATCATATCATCATCATCATCATCATCATCACTTCCAAATATGAAAAAATAACACTGAACGTCTCGCACCAACATAGTGACAAAACGAAATCTGCAGAATGTCTCTGTGTTCAAATTCTACACTGGTTCAAGATCTGGAATTGTAAAGAAAAAAATCATACCTTGACTATTTTTTTGTTGTTGAATTTAATGATTTTGTGATATCAATTCACAGAGTAATTACATGTCAACAATTCGTCCTTGATACAGTTCGAACCATCAATTCTAATATAACAATACTTAACTAGGAGTCTGGTATTAGCATCAAATTTTCAGTTGTGATATCCAGAATACTAACCATTTAACACACGGTGTAAAAAATAAATCACTGCAATATAAAGCCCTGAAAAAAAGAAGAAGAAGAGGATTATAATTTTACTTCCACCTCCTTCATCTGATCAGAGTATTAAAGGGAAATAAAAGTAGTGCGAGTCCTAAATGGAAAATTCCTTTTGATTTAACGAAATGTATTACACCAGTTCATAAAATTTCACAATCAGATAAGTGAGACATGTTACTGAATATGTTTGGCCATAGACTCATCAGTAGGAACGTCAGTAACTCGCCGAGTGATATGTGTCACAATCAGGTGACAAATTTCACATTTTGACAGAAAATTGGTGAAAAATATATGCCTTCTAAAAATCGTGAAAATAGTAGTTTTAACTGAAAGATCGGCCAATTTGTCTTATTCCTCCAATACCAGATAAGATAGAGATTCCTTTAATACCATCAATTTAAACAAAATGATTTAAAAAATAGGTCCTTATAGCGAGAAAAATTCCGAAAATATCAGCAGGTAGGTCAACATCTCCTCTAGTGACTGGCAAAATTTAAAAAAAAAACAGGAAAAAACTTTTTTTTAGCCGAAAACAGACTAATCACTTTTGCACTTAAGAATTGTAAATCGAGCAATTATTGAAAAATCGACTTGCTCTTTAATAAATGATGTAACTTTTTCAATAATAAAATTATAAAATTAATGTTAATTGCGATGGATTGTGCACAAATTTCCCATTCCGCCAATATATACATTAAAAGTGATTATGTCAAGGCTTTATCTTCTGGATCGAATAAAGTTGTAGTTTTCACGAGACGTTTAGAAAAAATTGACGATTTTAATTATGGCTAAAAAATATCCAAAAGTTAAAATCGGATAAAATGGTTTTATTAATAGCGATAAGGCCAAATATCAATTCAAAACCTTCAGTAAATTATCCTGAATCAATAAGTAAATATGAAGAAAAATCAGGAAAAAAACAATGTTTTTGCCGAAATTCAGTTTTGTGACCGTCGTGATTACGATAATTTTGCATCGAAATCGGCGTTAAGAAATTATGAATTGATATGAAAAATCGATTTTTTATAATTTCTAATAGTTCTAAATCAAAAATAAATCACATATTATACATTACCCTATTGTTATTAACTTACGTGCAAAAACAAGGTATCAAATAAAAATCAAACTGTTAAAAAAATATGTTTCTTCAGATGCCTGGCTGGGCACGGTTTGATTTGCATGGCTTATATCTAAATGCTCGTATATTAATATAATAACCAATAACTTACATTTTGTAATAAATAACAGTGCATTTATAAATTTAATACAATTCTGAAACTATCTTCTTTACAACATACACTTGAAATGCATTTTATTATATTAAAATTAATTTATAAAACTTGCGACTATCGATTTCACACAATTATATCTTGTATACCCAGTGTCTGACGCTATACTAGCGAGAATAGTGCAGACATTCGGAACACTTCGCCGATTTTCCATATACCTAATGATGATGAATGAAGTATGAATGCTTGTAGTGCACGTTCATCGCAAGTAGGCGATAAATAACGTGTGCAATAATATATTAAATAAAAATATAAATGTTTTAGGCTTAATAATGTTTGTTATCACACACTATTTCAGTAATCAATTCAATGATGTCACACACAATTTCAGTAATCAATGCAATGATGCCACTTGTCCAAAAGCAGCATTTTTAATTGTAGTCTAGGTCTTATAATTATTTTACGCCAATTTTAATTGTGTTAATCTCTGTCTGTTGTTTGTATGGGTTGATTATACAACTTTCGTCAACAGTATCTTACTGATGTAACGGCGTTCAGCGCATTTAATCATCGTTCTGAGGATTTACAAAAATGTTAACCAATATCAATGACCTTTCCAAATCACTGCCAATGCCATACGCATCTTATCTCTGCAAGTCACTAACTTCTTTCCCACAAATCCAGAGGTAGGAGAATCAATGTCGGAACACAAAATGAACGACCGAGCATCATAGAGAATGTGCAAAATTACAGACTCAAAAACGTTTTTAAGTTTACTAAGGTAGCCTATCCCTGTTAGCTGCTCAGTCGGTAGTAAGTCTGTCTATCAAATCTTGATCGTGAGTTTGAAAGCCCATCCGGCTAGTTTCCACGATGATTGATATACAACATTACGCATCATTGTCATTTGTTATATGGTGTTTATCGAAGCTTTCAACATTTTTTCAGTAATATCGTGACGGTTAAGAAAGTCCATGTAAGTTTGCAATATTATGGTTATATTACTATGTAAGTCTGATGTCGATGCTGTGATATATTAAGCAGCTAGACCTGACAGGGTGATCAAAAATGCTAACAATGTGCCTTTGGCTCATATCAGGTAAAGGGTGACGGAAAAGCGATATATTTCGTACTTTTATTTATTTATTTTTACATATGGCTATAAACATTACAAGAAACAAATACAGCTATCAACAAACAAATACAATCTACAGTATATACAAACAGTTATATGACAAGTCAATAATGTTTAGTACTACAATTTGGGTTGACAAGATTATTAATTACATCAGACTATAAATGGTTAAAAATAAACATACAGATTAAGATGAAAGATTTCGTTGAATAAAATAAGATCATGTAAATTCCAATGAAGTTTGCATGTGTGCATTTGTAGTCTTTCAAGATGATTACATGCACAAGTTGATTTTATTGATTAATGATAACTATATCAGTCATTAATTAACTAATACAATGGAGTCAGTTGTTTCAGAGAAGTTGTTTAAAGAAATCATTGATGGCCAGATGGGTGATAGACAAACAAGAGGTCCAAGAGGACATGAATCGCTCTACTGACAACAGATGCTACATGTAAAATATCTAAGGTCTAGGTCTTAAACTTTCAGATAAACTGGTTTTTTTTAAATGTTTCTTAAAATGTGCTTATAAGCCCTGTGGCAGTGGCATTTGAGGTCATGTCACGCTGGTTCAATAACTCGTCCGAGATCTTGTTGTTATAACAATTATGCACGTTTGGTTAAGATTCACTTAAAAATTAATGGTGCTCTCGCATTTACAAGAAAAAGTTGAACAGAAGGACGGACGGACGACGGACAATTACCATAACAACAGTCCTGCTGGCCTTTGGTAGAGCTAAAAACTGATCAGTTTACGAAAAGATAATTTTGTAAATTTCATAAGTGTACCCTTTTTGGATAATAAATTCCCTGTACTGGTAAAACACAATAAAGGGCACAATTGTGTTGCACTTGGGGTGTGTGTGTGTGTGTGTGTGGGGGTTATATTAAAGTATTGGGTGACCCGGTCTGAAGTTAATAAAACTACTTCGGTTTGAAAAAGGAACAGCAGCAAACATAAGTAAACATATGTTATATTTGGTACTATACCGTTCTGTTACGGACACTACATATAACATTAATCCTATAAAAGTTACTTTTAATCATGATTTAATGTCATTTTGACATTAAATACAATACGCCAAACATTATATTGACAAAACTAGACCATTTTACTCAAATAAATGGATCTTTTTTGTTTTTAAGATGGTACCAGTATGAAGGGATATGAGAAAATTTACTTAACAGACAATAAATCTATCTTATATCTTATCATTCTGCTAATCTATATTACTATCGTTCATTCTTTCTACTTATACATGTTATTTCTTCTTATTATTTTCTTTCCACTTCTTATATCCCTCTATTTATATAAACAGCTAAATGCAACAACCTTAATTGTCGTTTATAACATAGCCATTGTCAATTGAATTGTGTTTGTAAAATTATAAGGGAAGGGCCGAATCTAAGTTGAGAGAACTTGTGGCCCAACTCGTTTGCTATATACATGTATATATTGGCAATAAAATATGTTTAAACTATATGAGAAAATACAATTTTATTATATATATCAATGCCACTAAAATCTACAAATTAATACCAATTCCACTACGAATTGACAGTTGAAAGAGAAGTTCAACTTTTAAACACAGTACACAGTTATAAGGTAATTTGAAATAAAGATTGAACGAAAGATAAAAAACATTTTCTTTGAAAACAATACATAAAATATGGAAAATTCTGCTTGGGTACGGTGACACTACATAAAACTTGCTGCATCAAAACAAAATTAAAATCACTATTGCAAAAAGTAATGTGTGAACAAACACTGAAATAAATTCAAATAATTTTATGAGTTGATATTGATTAAAGATATAGCTGCAAAACATAACAAATATAAATGAAACCTTAAGATGGCATTATTTTTTAGTTTTTTGTTTACATCAGTCTGTCATAAACATTTAAAAAGTAGAATATATAAACATCAGTTTCATACTAAGTAATGAATATGAACTTTTATCCAAAACACATATGTAACAGTGGATTTTCAAGAATCAAGAATTAAGTTACTATATTAAACAGATATTGGACACTACAATATGCCATTTTTTTTATTAAAAAAAGTGCAACAAATTTTCCTGTATGTAAATTTGAAACAGTTTAAATATAATTAGTCAAGTTTATCCATTCTCTAGTTTCATCCCAACTATTTATCTCTCTGGGATGTTCTTGGATGTTATGCCCCTGGTAATCTAATCAGGCACTTCTAACAAGGCGATTTTTTCTAGTCTTTTTACATGTATAAATTTGTAGATGTATATATATGATTTACAAAGCTGTAGGCTGTGATTGGAGTCTTTCTTCACATTGATGGAAAATGTCAGAGGCAGTTCCAATGGCCAACCTGTTACTTATGACTGCATTCTCAGTTTAATCAATTTCTCGCTTTGTACTAAGATGTGAAACCGTGTCCATTGATGTACTTCTTCTATTTCTAGTCCAACATATCACCACTTTCTGCAGAGTGATACACACAATTAAAGTAATCCTGTCAAACCTGTCCATAGCAGTCAGTTAGGGAAGATCCATGGCCGGTAGAGACCATAGAGATTTCATTATTTGATTAACTATCCTATTCAATTCTAGGTTACGAACACTACACAAATAAATACCATTTTAATCTTAGAAAATTCTTCCCAATTTCTGTTGTTATATGAGTTCTTTTGGTTTTTATCTTTTTCATATTGTGTAAATATCTGCTGCTGATATTTAATAATCATCACAGTCAAGATTTCTAGTCAAATACAGGTTGAATATATGATTTGCTGATTAGGAAAAGGATGTAATTAAAAATCGGATGCAATCAATTGTCAGCAAGTATTTTAATCATCTAAATGTCTTTAAGTTCCAAAAGTAATGGTGGTATTAGAATACAAACATACCTAACATACTTAAACTTGAATTGTTTACTATTGACACAGCAATGAAGTGAGGCAATAAAACATCCAGCCTTGGATTTTGTTGTTGAACCATTATATGGAGATACAAATGCATTATAACAGTAAAGAATAACATTTTAATTGCATGTTTTTTCAAAGCATAATAAAGCTTAGGTAACAACGAAAGAAAGCTATAACGTAAACCACCTTTACATCAACTAACATATCTTAACCGAAGTTTGTCATACAGCTATGGACTTTATATTGAAATATTCAAGATAAAAGTGTCATTATTTGAAGTTATTTAAATTCTCATGTATCATTTGATTTTATAAAGAAATTACTCTTCAAAAAAGGGTATTTTTCAAGTGCAACACCATAACGACCAAAAAACAGCCCACTTCCTATTATTTTCAAAAACGATTAAAGATAAAACCTTGAAAATTTCAGCCAATCATAAAAAAATCATTTCACACATTTCAAATCAATTACAGTGTTCTGTAGTTAATAATATAGATGTACAATCACTATGACACACCAGACTTCCAATTGTGCTCTTTATTGTGTTTTACCTGTGTACTGTAATAAAGGACCTAGTCTTACATGTAACTGTAGCGGCTACATAATACTTCACATCTCAATATAATTAAAATAATCACTTAAATAGATAATAAGAGCAGTCAATAACACAGTTCCTTTGACAATTAAAATCATCTGTCACAGAACTACCGACTTTGATTGAGACTGGTGACCAATCCAAGTAAACAAGAGTTGTCTCAGATGACTCTTTATACTGCTAAACTTTATATGAAGTTTCAATCCAAAGCATGCAATAGTGACTGCTGAGAAATAAACTTAAAACATAGTTTCCAAGTCAAGCAAGGGCCTTTATTTGCAAAAAAATTCTGACAAGAGCTATTCCTGCAAATTAAGTTAAAAACATAAAGTTTCCATCAAATGCGTTGAGTGGATGATGAGATATGTACTTGATGGTACTTGCACGCAAAACTTTAACCAAAATTTCTAAGTCCAACAAGGGCCACCATTTGCATAATATTTAAGCATGAGTCATCTAACTTACTTATTGTGGTATGTTTGATGACTGGGATGTCTTGTGTCAAGTTTAATGCAAATACATTGAGTGATTGGTGAGTTACAGCCGTGCATGAACAACTTTAACCATGGTGTGACGCCAACATCGACACTTGGGCGAGTAGAATAGCCCTCTTTATTCTTCGAATAGTCACTCTAAAAAGAGAATTCACTGTTTTCACATGTAAGTACTCCTATGTAAAAATCAAGATTAAATTCTGAAGAATATTTCTGAAATTTAACAATTCTATGTCTTTTTGAGCCTTGCTGAACCCTTTTGAATATGAAATCCATTTTATTAGTACTACTGTAAAATGATAACTAAAATTGAATAGAAAAATATGATTTCCTGTTTTCTGCGAAGTGCTCCAAAACACAAATCAAACTCTTTTTACTGGGCTCCTTTAAACCATAGCAGTTTTATTTAAACATAGTTAAACTTCCTATTAATAGGGATATTTAAACCAAATACGAATGAATTTGACTAAATCGGTTTTTGAGAAGATTTTTGGAATTTCTAAATTTTATCCTTTTATGGGTTCCTGCTGACCACTTGTGGATATTACATTCCCTTTAAAGGACCCAGTCTCAATTGTTATGACTAAACAAGGATCCAGATATCAATAATCAAAAGTAATTAATATATAAAAAATGAGAAAATCCAGACATCAAGATTATTGAATTACTACCTTAAATATGAGAAAAATAGAAATTTCTGTTTTCCCATAGTATTGCTATGTAAAACAAGCACGCTTCCTGTGTACCAATGGACCTTAGTCCTTTTATTTTCAAACACTTGAAAACCCTTCTCATATGAATCATTTATACCAAATATGAACAAATTTTGGTATTCAGTTCTCGAGAAGATTAATATGAGAATTTATACTCAACATGAAAGTTCATGTATATATCAAAGCATATTTTATACCTGTTTGTAGTACTGGTTTTAACAACAACCATGAAATATAACTGTGGTGGCAGGTTCCTTTCCTATTCATATCACTGATCACATATCAAAACTAATCATGTTTTATATAGATCAAATAACAATAACAGATTTTAAAGGGAATATATCAGGATAGTCCAAAATTTTATGTTGAGTCCTGTCATTATGTACTTATAGAGAATATATTCAGGATGTTCAAAATGTTAAAATTGGCTATATAAACAATTTTTTCCAATAAACCTCACTTTATTGGCAAAACAATATCTATTTAAAATAATAGATTGGAAACGGCTTTTCCTAACTTGGGTTACTCTTTCAATTGATTTCCCATTTAAAATGTCAACATATTTTGTGACATATTAAATGAGTCAAGTGACGTCATTTTGATTTCAATTTGAACTACATGTATTTCAACTATTCGGTTTATATTTATTAATGATAATGAGATGATTTTTATCCATTTTGATGAATATTTTATTTTCTAAGACATTTATGGCGTTTTATCTGGATACACTCCCTTTAAATGAGAAAATATCTTACTGCAGGTACAGATTCAAATAAAAAGTTTAGAGGTGACATAATTAACAAAAAAATAAATTTATCTATAAAATTATACAGTATTTGAATTATATTTATAATACATGAAAATTCTGCATTGCAGATGACCTTAAAGTGCACACTTCATAAGGCTGTCCTTAAAAAATATTTGTTCGCCATGCTCCTTAGTAAACTGCTTACTGAAAGTTGCAGCTTACCAAACTTTTGTATTGACTTTCAAAGCATTGATTTTATTTTCATGATTTCTGTCTATTTTTGTTTAAACTGACTATGTATATATTTTTAGAAAAGGACTTAACCCCACTTTCAACACATTTCAGGTTATATATTATAATCTATCAGAATAAATACTGGTATTAGTAGAACCACCAATCTTCGTAAGTCACTGCCAAACTTTCTCACATAAAGTTTCTGGACCGAGCAGATGAGAAGTAAATGACCTTGAAATGCCACCTCAGATCACTTGGCCACGGAGGACCCATAAACAAAATCAAAATCTGGCCAAACAAATAGCTTCCTACCTTCCCACATAAAAAAACACTGGTTCAGAGCGCAGTAAACAAATATTTTTATGGATGGCATTTTCTTTTGTACTTCAACTGGCTTACAGAGCTAATTAATGCACACTCTCACAACCACGTACCCCACTGCTGAGGTTGTTGGTTCGAACCAAGCTCTGTCAAAACACGCGTATGTTCGAAAGTTTGCCACTAATTTGAAAATGCAGTTTTGTCATTATACTACCAAAGTAATACAGAATTCTCAAGTATGCAATGCCATGTTTTGTATCATTCTGATGTCATGTAATGAAACATAATTTTTTATAAAAATCATTAACAATGTTCTGTATTTCTGTATAAAAGAAACCTTAAGGCACTTGTTATGCCACTTTTAGAATGCCAAGATAGCCTCTGTGCCCAACATTAAATATTCAAGGTCAATCCTTGATGGGTGTGGATCAGTGTAACATGCCACTACAAGTTTAAGTCATAATACATTTATGTTTTATTACAGTTGTTAAAAATACATTCTAAGAGTACGTATGGAGTCTTACATGATTGAATTATACTTTTCTCAGTTGGATAACATTAGCAACTCACACTTGGTTTCAAATTATTTTTTGTGCACTATACAATACAAGCACCCGTACTATATTCATTTTATAGAGAATGAGGCTTTGTTAGAAAATAAGTTCTACCTATTCTCAAAAAAATGCAGCTACCCAATTTTTTATATTGAATTTCAATGAAAATGACTGCAAAATCAATATCTGCCAAAAAAGCTACCTTTTACAACATACAGCAATCACATTTTTTAAGGATAGCCTGGTGTACAATATGGGTTCATTTAATAGACTTGCTTCCGAAGTTAGCTTGCAAGGAGATGTGGAGAGCTTAATTGCTTCTGCTAATGCTCAGGGTTGGGTCACAGTGTTGATACCTGTCTCGTTGGTATGTTCTCCCATTGAACTTCTATAGTACAGGAAAAAGAATGGGAAGAAATGATGTTCACAAAAAATAGCAAAATATTGAAGGAACTGAAGATAGGGGATAGATTGGGGACGAGATAAAAAAATATTGTGTTCTTATTCAATGTAAACTTTCCATTGTAGTGTAGTGATTTTGGTTATGGGTTATTCAGCCACCATGTTAGTTAAGTAGATAAAGCTTTGTTCACGGGAGTTGTCTGCAGTCAGTTCCATTCATATTTCAGGTTGTAAAATTCTTCCCTTCTATTTCTTCAATGGAACAATAATTAATTGATTGAATATTAAGCGTCATATTTATGCCATCCAGGGCCAACAGACGATCAGTTAATATAACCACTGTTTCTTGAGATCCTGACAGGCTAACCAGTACTCAAGCACACCTCATCTCAACAAGTAACTGATAACATTTACGCTTGAATCAGTGGTGAGAGACGAATGATAATAAGACACAACACTGTATATTAATCATCACGGAGACTGCTGTCGGGCGTTGATTCGAACTCACGTCCCCTGGATTGATAGTCAGACGCGTTACCGACTGAGCTAATCAGGCCTTGCTCAATGGGACAAGATATATAGATGCAGAACAGTCATGTTAGCTGCACAAGTACATTGTATTGTTGTTGTTGTTGTATGGCGTAAAAAGTCGCTTTCTGCCATCATATTGCCATCATTGCATCTACTTAAGCCAGTATTCAGAGTGCTGCCACACCGGAGAATCATGCCATAAACACATTAATTAGTATGATAACTCACCGTGACACATTCACATTATACTGACACTGGGTCTACCAGACCTAGAACTATCTTCTAAATATTGAACGCCAAGGGGAGAATCTTCTTGTGCTGTTTTGCACTGTTTTTGTATTACCCGACAGGGGATCAAACACAAGACATATTCCACATGCAAGGCGGACATCCTACCACTAGACCACCACAGCGGCTTAGTATATTGTAGAAGCAGGGGAGTCCTGATGAAATGAAGAGGGGAAAATTAGTCTTATCTATTAATTTGATAGTTAATCTGTTGTTGTGGACAGTGTTTGGTGCACAGTGAACTAGAAGAATGATCAGAATAAATGCAGGAATTGAGAATACAATCGCATACAATAAATATTCAGTGCACAGGGTTCTCCACAGGAAGGAATGCAAGCGCTGGGGTAAGAGTACGTAAACACCTGCGTAACATATTTTCAAGCGCTGTGTAAGGCACGTTGAAATATATTTCATTAGTAAAGCTAGTATAAATCAGTTAAAGTAATTTTATTTAGTATTTTAGGCATTAAAATGAGAAAATATATACAAAGGAAATTAATGAGATAGAGGAAAGTTAGCTTTTGCCAAATTTTGTTAAAGAGTTCAAGCACAAGGGGAATACCATTTCTGATAGTCAAGTGCTGGGATGCCCCTGTGCTTAAATGGCCTGTGGAGAAGCCTGGTGCATATATTAAAACAGCTTCAAACAGACCTGGTTTCTAGGGAGACATTATAATATGCTGTAGACGGCATAAGGCATAATTCGGTGTTGATGGACAGCTTACTTCATATTAATAACAGGACGGGAAAAATATTCAACCAGTCTGGTACTCGACTAAGCTAGCGGGACTGTATACATGTATTTCTCTCCTAACAGATGGAGAACATACTGTGAAAAAATCCCCGACAAACTTGAATTCTTCCCTAACTAAAGTCCAGAGAATCATGTGAATACTTCTCAGAATATATATAAGTTACAGTCCCATATTGTGCGACAATGCAAAAATGTAGCCAGTTGAATTGAACTTAAGCTGACATATATTGTTATACTGTGACAATTTATTCCCCCTCAAATTTGAAATTTCTCTCTGAATTTCCAATGGAGGATCTACTCTTTAAAACCTGGCGTACGAACCCTTAAACTCCGATCTTTTATTAAAATTAACGATATTTCTTTCGAAAAACATGCATGCCCGTTCAGATTTTGTCATGCGCCCCCAAGGCTGCCCCCACCCCCATAAAGATTAAAATCCTGGATCCACACCTTTTTCATGGAACATGTGTAAGTAACAGTCCTACATTGTGTGCCTATTTTAATATAGCATGACGAGAAAAATATTAAGCGATTCAGGGACTTGAAACTGTGATCGTTTGTTAACAGGGCGAACTCTCTTCAACGGATATAGCCAGATTGCTGACATACATTTCTCTACTTACATGTTTCGTACACACTTTGACATTTGAATTAAGATATTTGACCAGTTGTAATATAATCAGTCGCTTCAGTTATTAATTCTTGTATTTCATTTAGTTTGATAATGTAAAAATTAAACCCAATATAATACTGGTGTAAGAGATATATCTATAGGTACAGCATTTAGTCCATCAGCTGTAAGCTAATTAGTTTGAAATTTTGATAAATTGCAGCTGTCAAAAATAACGTATAACGAGACTACAATTAGAGATATGAACTGGGTTTTATGGGCATTTTAGCGGAAGTAAAGTTGACATAAAGCCAGCACATACACATCGATATGGGGAGATAAATTAGCTGTCACCTTAATTGTAATCTGATCCTGCACTTCTAACAAGGCGATTTTTTTCTAGTCTTTTTAAATGTATCAGTTTGTAAATGTATATATATGATTTGCAAGGCTCTAGGCTCTGATTGGAGTCTTTCTTCACATTGATGAAAAATGTCAGAGGCAGTTCTAATGGCCAACCTGTTACTTATGACTGCATTCACAGTTTAATCAATTTCTTGCCTTTGTACTAAGATGTGAAGCCATGTCCATTGATGTACTTCTTCTATTTCTAGTCCAACATATCACCACTTTCTGCAGAGTGATACACATAATTGAAGTAATCCTGTCAAACCTGACCAATGCAGTCAGTTGGGGAAGATCCATGGCCGGTAGAGACCATAGAGATTTCATTCAATATTTGATTAACTGTCCTATTCAATTGTAGGTTACGAACACTACACAAACACATACCATTTTAATCTTAGAAAATTCTTCCCAGTTTCTGTTGTTATATAAGTTCTATTGGTTTTATCTTTTTCATATTGTGTAAATATCTGCTGCTGATATTTAATAATCATCACAGTCAAGATTTCTAGTCAAATAAAGGTTGAATATATGATTTGTTGATTAGGAAAATGATGTTATTAAAAATCGGATACAATCAATTGTCAGCAAGTATTTTAATCATCTAAATGTCTTTAAGTTCCAAAATTAATGGTGGTGTAATGTTCAGCATTAATACGAATCACGTTTAATAAATGTTCAGCATTCATACGATTGACGTTTCACAAATAGTCAGCATTCGTACGACTGGTGTTTAACAAATATTCAGCATTCATACGATTGATGTTAATAAAATGATCAGCATTCATACGTTTGACCTTTTACAAATGTACAGTATCAATACGACTGACGTTTAATAAATGTTCAGCATTCATACGATTGACGATTTACAAATATTCAGCACTCATACGACTGCTGTTTTACAAATGTTCAGCGTTCATACGACTGACGTTTAACAAATGTTCAGTCTTCATACGACTGGCGTTCAACAAATGTTCAGCATTCATACGACTGGCGTTGAACAAATGTTCACCGTTCATACGATTGACGTTCAACAAATGCTCAGCGTCCATACGACTAACTTTTAACAAAAGTTCAGCATTCATACAACTGACGTTTTACAAATGTTCAGCATCCATACGACTGACGGTTAACAAATGTCCAGCATTCATACGATTGATGTTAATAAAATAATCAGCATTCATACGACTGACGTTTAATAAATGTTCAGCATTCATACGATTGACGTTTTACAAATAGTCAGCATTCATGCGAATGACGTTTTAAAAATGTTCATCATTAATACGACTGATGTTTTATAAATCTTTAGCATTCATACGACTGACGTTTAACAAATGTTCAGCGTTCATATAATTGGTGTTTTACAAATGTTCAGCATTCATTCGACTTGCGTTGAACAAATGTTCAGCATTCATTCGACTGACGTTTAACAAATGTTCAGCATTCATACGACTGATGTTTTACAAACGATCAGCATCCATACGATTGACGGTTAAGAAATGTTCAGCGTTCATACAATTGGTGTTTTACAAAGGTTCAGCATTCATATGTCTGACGTTTAACAAATGTTCAGCATTCATACGACTGACGTTTAACAAATGTTCAGCGTTCATATAATTGGTGTTTTACAAATGTTCAGCATTCATTCGACTTGCGTTGAACAAATGTTCAGCATTCATTCGACTGACGTTTAACAAATGTTCAGCATTCATACGACTGATGTTTTACAAACGATCAGCATCCATACGATTGACGGTTAAGAAATGTTCAGCGTTCATACAATTGGTGTTTTACAAAGGTTCAGCATTCATATGTCTGACGTTTAACAAATGTTCAGCATTC